>ML661888.1:7936026-7967558 GCA_007570785.1 Antilocapra americana | reverse complement strand
TCAGCATCAGCTTTTTAAGCATCAGGAGTTGGGGCACAAAGTTGGATTCTTGGATTACTATGATGTTGAAATGCTTGCTTTGGAAATGAATGAAAAGTATTCTGTTGTTTTTGAGATTGCACTCAAGTACTGCATTTCAGACTCTGTTACTCCATTTTTTCTAAGGGATTCTTGCCCGTAGTAGTAGATAAAATGGTTGTCTGAGTTAAATTCACCCATTCTCGGCCATTTTAGTTCACTGATTCCGAAAATGATGATGCTCAATCTTGCCATCTCCCACGTGACCACGTCTGGTTTACCTTAATTCATTCCCATGCACTATTGTTCTTTATAGCACTGGATTTACTTTCACCACCAGATACATCCACAGCTAAGCATCATTCTCACTTTGACCCAGTCACTTCATTCTTACTGTAGCTATTTTCTCCACTCTTCCCCAGGAGCATACAGATTACTCTACTCTAAGCCTAACTGCTGATGTCTTTGACCACAGTTTTCATTTTGTGGTATATTAACTTTGCCCAACATTAGGCTTATCTTTATAATACACTCTGAAAACCCAGTAGAGAGGGGATAATAAAGACCAGTGGTGTGGACAGCGTGGCCGTAAAGCTTTGGCAAAACCTCCGCAATGAAGTGGACTGTTCTTTCCCTGAAGCTGAGTCTTTGAACAAATGCAGTAAATGCTTATATTCTGAATTGTTTGAACTGCATTTTCAATAAAATATTGGCTTTTGCAATAAAAAAAATGTTTTTAAGATGAAAAAGACCTCTGCTCAAACAGAAAGAACTACAGTGAGTAAACCTGATTGCTTGGAGTGCACATGTGTTTAAAAGGAATTTTTTGACACTTTTGTGAGTCAGATAGGGCTTTCTGGGTAGATCAGAAGGTAAAGAATCTGCCTGCAATACAGGGGACCCAGGTTCAATCCCTGGGTTGGGAACTTCCCCTGGAGAAAGGAATGGTAATCCATTCTAGTATTCTTACCTAGAGAATTGCATGGACAGAGAATCCTGGAAAGCTACAGTCCATGGGGTCGCAAAGAGTCAGACATGGCTGAGCGTGCATATAAAAGGAATGAGTAAGTCAGATAATTCTTCAAAGCATTGGCATGTGTATTATCACTTTGTTAGGTGTTAAACGTGGGAAAAATGACTGATGCAGTTTCCTTTTTTCTTCCATGTTCTTCCTTAATAAAGCCCAACTTCAAATTGGGAACTATGAGAATTTGATGTTGAGAAATCTAAAGATCAAAAATTTTTTTTGCATGGCTAAACTGGAAAGTATTTTAGTAAGAGTGGTAATAACTGTATTTTCAATGCATAACTCAATGGCTGTTGCTTCAGGAAATATCTGGAGGACAGCATAATTACTCAGAATTTCAGAGAAAGATAAACATTTAAATAAATCCATCTGTATTTCTAAGGGGTTAAATCCTATAACACAAGAAGAAAAACTTGATTGTGAAATTTGATTTTGTAAAAGTCAGGGAACTTTGGATAGTATTAGGTGAATAAAACATAATTATCAAGAGCTAAAATTAAAATCTTTGTGTACTGCTTTATACTGTAGCTTTATAATATATTTTGAAAGAAGAAATGGTGATAGTCCCAGCTTGGTTCTTCTTTCTAAAGATTGTTTTGGCTATTTGGAGACTTTTGTAGTTCCAAGTATGATTTAAATTTTTTTCTATTTCTGTCCATTTGGGATTTTGGTAGAATTTCATTGAATCTATAGATCATACTGGACAGTATGGACATATTAACAATGTTAATTGTTCCCACATATAGACGTGATATGTCTTTCCATTTATTTGTGTCTTTTTAATTCCTTTAATCAGTGTTTTATAGTTTTCAGTGTATAGTCCTTTCACTCCCTTGGTTAAGTTTATGTCTGTGTATTTTATTATTTTGAGACTGTAGTAAAAATATGTTTTCTTAGTTTCTCTTTCTAGATAGATTGTTGTAAATACATAAAAATGAAGCTAGCAGGAAGACAAGCATATAGGCTGATACAGAATAGAGAATCCAGAAACAGTCATGCGTATGTAGTCAGTTATTCTTCAGCAAGGATGCCAAGAACATACAGTGGGGAAAGAATAGATTCTTCAACAAATAGTGTTGGGAAAACTTTCTATCTGCATACAAAAAAAAAAAAAAAAAAAAGAGGGCATTTAGACTCTAATCTTATATCAAAAATGAACTCAAAATGAATTAAAGACTTTAACATAAGACCTGAGACTACAAAATCCCTAGAAGAAAACATAAGAAAAGCATTGTAACTTTGATCTTGGCAATTATTTATTGGATATAACACTGAGAGCATAGGAAACAGCAGTAAAAATAAATAAGAAGGACTGCATCAAACTAAAAAAGGACATATCCGGCAATGGAAACAAGAGTTAAAAGAATGAAAATCAGTAGAGAAAAGACAACATTTCATTCAACTGAGTAGAGAAAACATTTGCAAATAAGATATCTGATAAGGCATTAGTATAGAAGACAGGTAAGGAATTCCTTTAAATCAATAGCAAAGAAAAAAAGAATAATTAATTTAAAAACGGGCAGAGAGACTGAAGAGCCGTTTTCCAAAGGACACAAGCAGCCAACAGGCACATAAAAAGATGCTTAGCAGCGCTGATCACCAGGAAGATACAAGCCAGGGCCGCCACGAGGCGCCACCTCCCACGCCTGGCAGGGCGCCTTAGCTAGCAGAAGACAGCGAGTGTCCATGTCCGTGAGAGCATGGAGAGGTTGGAGCCCTTGTACACCACTGGTGGCAAAGCCAAGTGATCCAGCCATTGTAAGAAACAGTGTGGAGGTTCCTAGAAAAATTAAAACCAGAGCTGTCATAGGATCCAGCAATCCCACTCCTGGGCATTTATCCAAAATAATTGAAATCTGATCTCAAAAAGACATTCGAAATCCTGTGCTCATTGGAGCGTTCATTCACAAGATTCAAGCTGTAGAAACAAGCTTAATGTCTATCAACAAATGAATGGATAAATAAAAAATCAATACACATGAAATATTACTCAACCTTATAAAAAAGGACTTTTTAAAGACTCAAGTCTTATAGAAAAAAGACTTGTGGCAGTCTGGATGAACTTGGAGGGCATTATGCCAAGTGAAGGAAGTCAGACATAGAAAGACAAATACTGCATGATTCCACTTAGATGAGGAATCCGTAAACTGAGTTCAATGCTGGTTGCCAGGAGCAAGGGAAAGGGGGAATGTGAATTGCTGTTCAGTGGGATGAAGTCCTAGTTGCACATGATGATTAAGTTTCTAGAGAGCTAATTTTCTACCTTGTGTTTATAATTAACCTGATATTGTACACTTAAAATTTTGTGCAAAGGGTAGATCTCATGTTAAGTGTTCTTACCATAGTAAAAATTATTACGGAAACAACAGACTGATGAAGTTGAGAATAGTTCCCAGTACAGTTCTGGAAAGCATGCACTTGTTTTAGGAACATTCTAGAAAAAAAAAAAGTGACCAGGAGAGAACAGCATGTGACTACTACCAAGCCCCATGCTTCGTTTCCTTTTCTGATACGTCACTAGGTTGATAAGCTAGATAAATGCCTTTGTAACATCTCTGAATTAAGCAAAGTCCCCTTTTTTAATTATTGAAAATGCAGTGAGATCCACCCGCACGTCCATGCACACACATACTGCACGCGTATCTGCACGCATGCATCCATGCACACACATGCACGTACAGACATGTGTCTCCTACTCTTGCCTGTATCTTTCTGTCTGAACTTTACATTTAATATATTCCAGTGTAGTGGTGACCTTGATTTAGCCTTGCTGAAAGCAATTATTTTAAATGCTATCATTTTGTAAAGTACTGCCCAGAGACTATCTGGAAGATAATTTTGTGGAAAACGTATGAATATCTCCAAACCAGCATTATTTTGAATAGGAAACAAAGTAGAGCTCTTCCCAGAGGAATGTATAGTGTTTTTGTCTCAGCAATATTGAATTCTCACTGCACACTCTTTTCAGAGCTCATCTCTGTAATGACTCTATGCTGGGTGTATCACATTTCTGACCAGAAGGAATACAGTTTAGTTTAAATATCTATCTCACAAATGTTTATGATAGGAACTGCAATTGACTACTTTTTACTGGCCATAAAATTGGAGAGTTAGCCATAGATTTAGACTTGGGATAAATTAGTTTGTTTACTACAATTGACAGAATTGAACATTTTTCCAAAATTCAGACATGACAGAAGTGACTTAGCACACACACACACCCTCCTAACATTGCCTGTGGTTGTTAGAATTCTGAAGACTTGTTTTTGAGTGTATCTCCATTTATTGCATTTTTCCAGAAATAACCCTATAAACTGTATTACTTTAAAATACCCTGTTTCTCGGTAATAAAATTCACAGCTAGATATGATCAGAAGCTGATGATGTCCAGACACACTGTGGAGGGTAGGAGTGAGCTACTTACGATATTGAGTAAATAAAGTGGAGATTGGATCTCCACTGTCTTTTCTTGCTTTTCTTCTGATCTGCACAATCTGAGACACCAAAAGAAAGCTGTTTCAATAAAAACATTTTAAAATGGACCCGGTATTCAACTGAAATACAGAAATGTTATCAAATAAAGTCCTGATTATTATTCCCTTTGATAAACCCGTTATTCCTTTTTAAATTAAGATAAGAGAAAGAAAAAGAAAGTAAAATTGTTCAGTCGTGTCTGACTCTTTGTGACCCCAAGGACTGTAGCTTGCCAGGCTCCTCCTTCAGTCAAACCTAGCAATGAATACTTCTGCAGGTTGCAATTGCTTTAATTTGGCACAAGTTACTTAGCTATTTTAAACCTCCCTTCAAAATGGAATTATAAGTTTGTACATTAAGAAGGGTTAACTAACAAACAAATGATATATTGAATGAACTAAGCACAGTTCCTGTCAAACAAAATCCTCATTAATCAGTAGCTGTCTTCATAGTTGTAGTTGTAGGGATTACAGACGAGATTAAGATTAAACCAGGTTAATTTTTATGTTAGACTAGGATGGAATTTTATAAGATTATTCCTTGTGCATGAGTTCCAAACTGAAATGAGAGCACAAACAAGCTGAATGCTCTAATCACACAGTTTATGCGCTGCCCTTAAACATGTCCTCCTCATTTATGCTTCTTCCCTTCACGTTTTTGACCAGCAAAGCCTTCCCTTGCCTTCATACCTGCTGTTCAAAGACATACCCGTTGGTGAGAACCCGGCTGAACCATTATATCTTCCTTGAAGCCTTTTCAGATATTGCAATTCGAATGAACCTGTCCTTTTCCGCCATTCCCGTAGTATCTATTATGATCACTTGTTGTCTGCCCCCTTAGACCAAAATATGCATGTGTTCAGTTCTGTATTCTCTGCTGCTCGTAACACAGCCTTGTGTACTCAATACATTATTTGTTTACCACAAAACCTTCTAGCTGCTTCTATTTGCAAGTTGCTGAGGGAGTGTAAAACATGCATAACAGTAAGTAATAACACGTGTGCTTTGTGCTAAGGATTTGACTGGTCCAGCTGTCACATTTCTGGTAGACGCTGCTGTCAAGAACACAGGTGGAGATCTAAAATTAAAAAAAGGGGAGGGGGAATCCTTCTAAATACTAATGAATAAAAGTCCCCTAAAGCCTGTAACGTACTCTGTAGGTTTCTCAGTACTCAGATCAGAGTGTACGGACTTAATAATATACACATAATTAAATTAAGGGATTCATATATTAGTTACCTAGTTTCCACTGGCAACCGTTAAGTCCTCTCTAAGTCCGAGTACCATAGACTATAATCAGGAATGGAAGAGAACCCCTTGGAGCACACTCGATGGCAGCACTACAAAGCATCAATGGTGAGGAATGATGTAGAATAAATGATAAGAATGGCAAACTGGGTCTTTTGATGGGAGAGCTACCAACTCTACTTATGTCAATAGACTGGGAAGGATTCCTATGGAGTGAAAATGAAGTGTTTATCACCAAGGATAAGCATGCCTTCAGCAAACAGTCATTTGAACCTATAAAATGATTCGGCATCAGCTGAGATGAATGCATTCATCGTCACAGACGGCTGTAGGAACCAGAAGGGGCTGCAGACAATGAGCCCCAGAGGCTTCCACAGGCCCTGATGATCACAGCAGCACATCTGAGGGGAAAGTGTCTCCGATGTTTGTAAGCTGTCTTTACCAAAATAAGTGTTCTGTAACTATTTAGAAGGGACCTTTTCACTAGTGGATAAATTCTTCCTAAATAACCTTTCACGGGTAATTAAAAGACACAGCCCACATATTGAGGAGATCCAGCTAGTCAAGACTCCTGTTGATTCCAACATCACTTGGATTATTGACAGATTGACTCGGCTATGCATTCAACGAGAACAGTGAGAAGCGCAGTTAGTTCTCAGGCATATAATTCTGAAGTATCTAATTTTAGATTGTATTATTTATTGAGCTTGGAATTGATATTGTGACATGAAATGAGAAGAGAATTATCATATATCTGGCTTCCTGGAAGAATTCAGTACTATTTGCTCAGTGGTGTCTGACTCTGCCACCCCATGGACTAGCCCGTCAGGCTCCTCTGTCCAGGGAATTCTCCAGGCAAGAACACTGGAGTGGGTTGCCATTCCCTTCTCCAGGGGATCTTCCCAACCTAGGGATGAAACCCATCTCTCCTGCACGGCAGACAGATTCTTCACCATCGGAGCCACCAGGGAATCACATAGAAGATACTGACTTTAGATTAGCTGTGGTCAAACTAAAATTGCAGTATTTAATTAATAGCCTATTAGACAGTTGTGCTAATCATTTCAAGGATTTGAAGTCATCAGCATACAAATTATAGTTGCAGCCACAGAATTAGATACAAATATCATCAGATAGAGTGGATAGAGTGTGAAGGCAGAGAATCCTCTAGGATTAAAGTTTGAACAGTGGAGAAGGTTCAACAAAGAAGCAAAAGGAATGGTCAGCGAGGTCAGAGGGAAACCACCGCGCCGTGTCACTGAGAACCCCAAGAGCCGGAGGAGGTCAGCGTGCTGAACTGGCCACCACTCCAGTTTCCATGGATGTGTCCCATTGATGTGCAGGTGGTGGGGAAGGGATAAACCACTTGGTTCCACTAGGTTGGTTCCACTTTCTTTATTGAGTTGAAGCTTTTCACTCCGTGAGTCACACTCCCAATTCTGTTCCTGAGTCCAGAAAGTCCACGTCGTGTGGTTCGGAGGACCTGCTGTTTGCCAGATAACGGTGCTATGAGGGTGCACATAGGCAGGCGTGTTCCGGATGCTCGCCGTTACGAAGCGTTGACTGAGGGTGGGGCTAGTTGAACGCCCACAGTGAGTTAGTATGCCGAGTATTCGCTGCATGTTTTCTCATTTGATTCTTACAATGATTCTGTTAGGAAGGCTATCATATTATGATCTATACTTAATGAAGACAAAAAGTGAAAGAAATTTTAATTGCTCTGCTGTGTTGGGAGAAGATAAAATAAGTCCAATTATCTTTTATTTTACATCCTTTCCAAATTTCGTAGCGACTGCCATGTTCTCTCTAACAGGAAGAGTTATTCCTTTTATGACAAAATTTTCAAGCCTTTTGTTTTCCTAGATAAATTTATCAAGATAGTCTAAATATGCACAGCATTGTTGGGTATAATCTTTCAAACACAGTGGAATAATTATCTCTTTTATTGTATAAACTCCAGATCTCCTGACATTATTTTACAGCCAGCTTTTCTGCAGTTATACACTGTTGAGAGATTTAAACGAAAGTCATAAAAACCTGCCATTCTTTTCATATAAAGTGAAATTATGTCACCTTGTCCTTGGATATGAATAATTTGGGTGTCATTGTTTCTTTAGTTCTAGTAGATAAAATGGCACTCAAAGTACGGATCTAGAAGGGATCTTATTCCACATAAGGCTATTCTTATGATGCCAGGAATACACATACTCAATAAATTTTAGGGCCTGTTACTCTCATTTTTTTTGTTCTAGAGATGAAGAAACCGAATCATTCAGGTTTCTCACTCTTAACAAACAACTTTATTGGGTCTTTTAACCCAATATATGGATTTATGGACCCTTTGGTCTTCCCATTCTGAGAATGACAAAGACCACCTTTGGCTCATGAACCTTTGCTTATTCCTGACTTGAGACCTTCAGGCGCCATTTATGTTTCAGCCTTCTCACCCTAATTCACTCTGTGTTTTGATCTCTTTCTATAATGTAAAGTACACTTTTCCATCAACCACCTATTAGAGAGTCTAGTAGCGTTATACACTTTCTTTAGAGCCTCTGAATTTTTCTTGCCAGAAATCTGGTTGTTTTACCAGAATTTAATTTTGTACAGATTCAGAAAAAGCTACCTTCCTTTCTAACATCACTCTTTAAAGTTATTATTCTTATATTTTCTCTGGAATTTCTGCATTGCACTCCTAAAATGTGGAATCATGACCCTAATCAGTGACTCCCTTTTGGACAGTATAAATTCAAATTTGGAAACATATGCTTCTCTCTCTGTACTTTGTTGAGCTGAAGCCACTCTCTTTATTATTAGGGAAGAATGCTTCCAGTGAGACTTGTAAGTAGGACAAGTTAAGAGCTATACACGTTTCATTTATAAGAGTAAAGGAATCCAGAAGAATAGAAGCTCTCCCTGTGACATGTTGCTTCTGTCAGCTGGGTGACGTGTAGTGGGATGACATGGGTGACAGAGTCACCATGTCCTCTGTCTAGCTGGCCAGCCAGCGTGGAACACAATCCTACACAATTAGCACCTTGCCTTTTAAAATTTTTTTCCTTTCATCAACACCCAAATGTTTCATATGGGATCTTAGTTTCCTGACCAGGAATCAAACCTGTGCCCCCGCATTGAAAGCACAATCTTAACCACTAGACCACCCGAAAATCCCCACAAGCATTGACTCCTTTACTAGCGTTTTTCTTGTTAACAAACAGGGCTATTCCATACTTAACTTTTTTAGACTGTTTTCTTTGTAACCAAGAAAATCCTTTCATGGCTATTAAAAAAAATCTATCACAGTGATGTGGATTTTTTTAGAATGTGAGAAGAAGAAAAATATACAGCAGTATTAAAGTACCTCAAATCTACTAAAGGATAAGATAATATCTTGTGTTTCTTGCAGAAGAAAACACCTTCACAGCTTGTCTTTCCCCGTTTCACCCAACCAGAAGGGCTCTTTATTTGCCTTCTAACTACGGTGCAGCTGCTTGTCTTTATCTTTGTGACGCTTGAGTTTAGGGTCATGTATGATTATTAAAATAAGAATGTAGTCAAACTTCTTTACTTTTCAGAAAACATGCATAGAGCTCTGTATAATAGAGCTATGTTTAATTATCATATCAAAGTTTAACATAACACTTGATGTTATTATAGTTATCGATAATTCACGTTACAGATGGTCCTAAATGGACACCTAAACACCCTAAGATGGTTTTCAATATTTCCTTTTCATTAGACTTATACACAATGAAAACGGGGAAATGGAGGAAAACCAAGGCTAAAAAAGCATCGTATGTCTTAATATCAGTAGCTCGTATATCTTCTGGTTGCTTACCACTTGTGTTTTCTTGCTAATTCATTCAATGCGTTTGTGATGGATGGAATTTGAAGGCAGGAGTTGGAGTATGATGTGTACCATAGTAATTAAATTCTGTTAAATTAAAATGTGTTTATTCCTTCGTTACATTTTACTACTACTCATAGAAAAGTGTTTCAGTCAATGAAGATGGTGTAGAGAAAGCTGGAAGACCAGGTTTCAGCCATTTCATCTGAACAGCAACAAATAGATAAGACTCCGTCAATTCAGTTTTTGTCTCCTTTAGGGTGGTTTTGGCCTTTCACAACAACATTCCAAGGTGTTTAAGGACATAAGGAGCTAGATTTGACATGTCTACTATTGTTAGTATTATTATTACTAAAGGCATCCAGAGGTCAGGTGAGCCTTTGCTAAAGATTTTAATGCATTTTCTCTTGTTTGCACATCACAGGTAATAAAAACAGATAAAGTTTACTTATTCATTCCCTTAGCCGATATTTACTGAGCAGTCTTTTTGTTTTTTGACTTGCTTCTATTTCACCCAAATGAGGAAGGTGAGCAGGTGATGCCCTCCCTCTGGCCGTGGCCGTGGCTCTGATCCGCCTCCCTCCAGGCACGCTGGCCTGCGCCCAGCCCTGAGAGGGTTCCTCCTGGTCAGCCGGGGGCCCTACCGGGTGCTGCCCACCCACCCTGAGCCCCCAAGAGCTACGGGCCAGACAGGCCGGGAGACCAGGGAGGGAGCTCTGAAAACAGCCCACCCAAAATTCTAGAAAGTCGGTGTACACCATTGGAAAGCTGGTGAAGTGTGTGGGCTGGCGTGCTGACAACAGGTCACTCACTTACTGTCAGACGCAGTAAATGAGGGGCCTGTATGTTAGCAGTGGATGAGTTTTTAGAAAATAAAAAATAAAACAGGACTGGAGCAGTGGGGAAGTCCGCTGCTGGAGGGAGCAGGGCGTTTGGGCCGGAGGCTTTTGGCTTAAGTTCTGCTGCATCTGACACCAGGGTCGTGACCTCTGCATTCCTAGGCTTCCTCTCGCCTGGAAACATTGCCCGGTTCTTTGGTTTGTAGAACTTGAATCACTGGATTCCAGGTGTCTCTTTATACAGGGTAGGGCCTGATTTTGCTTTATGGGCCGATTTGAAATCTGGTTTTTCGTTAAATGAGCATTCCTAAAGACATTTATTAGTTACTAATATGTTGGATCTCGGTTCTGCCATACTATCTAATGTTAAAATTCCATGTATATTACGTTACCTTACTTTAACTGCGTTTTTACTGTTTTCATATATCCTCTTTGTTGTTAATATCACTTATTTCTTTAAATTTTTATACTATACTTTGGTATTTTATACTACATTTTGACATAAAATTTATACTATATTTTGGTATGTATTTATATATATTTATATGAATTTTAATTTATATATTTATTTATATACTTAAATATTGATTTATATATATATATACACCAAAGTATAAACTATATTCTGGTGTTTTATACTATATTTTGGTATAAATTTTACACTATATTTTGGTATGTATTTGTGTATATATTTATATGTGTTTTAATTTATATATATATTTATTTAAATACTTATATACATATATATGTATATATATATATATCAAAGTATCTACTCTACTTTGGTATCTTATACTATATTTTGGTATAAATTTTGTACTATATTTGCTTGTTCTAGTTCATTTTTTCTGATAACCATTTGGCCCTTTTGATATGCAGATTTAAGTTTATTTTATGGAAAGCTGTCTTGGATCATGGTTGTAAATGTTACTTCTGTTTCAAGCTTTTACCTTTCTTCCTCAAGGACTCCAAATATGCAAATCTTGCACACCCTTTGCTCATGTCTGAGATGTTTGAGGAACTAAAGGGGCTGAGGCGCAGGGAGCTGGAACTGACTGTGGATGCGGCGGCTGTAGCCGTGGGGAGAGAGTCGGGCCGGAGGTCAGAGGGGAAGCAGAGGCGGGCGGTCAGAGGGGAAGCAGAGGCGGGCACTGCACGGGCTGACTTAACTGGTCTGAGGTTCACAGTTGGTGCAGCTGATACTCAAACCTAAATCTGTCTCCAACCTGTGTTCCTTGCACAATATGATCCTCACGAAGGATTTTAGGAAGTTCACCCAAATTAAAGCTATAACGCAGACCCTCCAATTTTTGGACTGGTACAATAATGTTCTGGTGTGGAAATACCATTGGGGACCCAATTTATCTCTGGTGTTTGCCCTTCCCCTGAGCCGGCTGGACATTTCCCCTGCCATTCCTGCACACAGTTCTAGGAAATAATTGAACCCTTTTAACAAGTTATTCAGACAAATAGACAATCTTTCATCTTATACCTTTGTAAGTCTTTTAAAAATATAGTAAATATAGCAGCTAAAAACCGAAGATTTATTGGAAGCAAAGAGGAAACAAGGAAATAACGAAACCTGTATCACTGACTTTAGGCAGTGCTTATTATGTGCTAGGAACTATCATAATTCCTTTGTATGTATATTCAATCATTAATTCTGCAAAACAGTCCTAAGAACTAAGTATATTGTCAATTCTATTTTAAAGATGAAAAAATTGAGGCACGGTTAAGCAGCTTCCCCAAGTCTGCCCATGGAATTTAGCTGATCTGGTTTATAGAATCCTCTCTCTGCATAAGCATAAGTACATTATCTCTACAAAGATCTATTGAACTCTTAGCGAGAGGTGAAGTCCTTTCTTCTGGCGCCTTTTCCTATCTCCGTATTTCTCTCTTGCTGTCATTCCCTGATAATTGACACAAGGCTGTTATCTCTCTCTCATATGACTCCACTTCCTGAGCAAAGGGATATGCCCTTCCCTTTGAACCACAAAGAAATACATTTTATAGCACTTTTACTGGAAATAAACTGGGGTAAGGGCATGGATTTCTTTAAAATAACCTAGCGGAGATTGTATTATCTCTCTTCTGTCTTAAATTTCTTTGTACACTTCAAATATCTTTGTGTCTAAGTTGTTACTGGGTTTATTGAAAAAGATGGGTGAGTCTGTTGTCTGTTTTGCATTGTCTTCCAGTTCGTTAGATATATGCTTTCTCATCAGGAGCCCTGGGAGTATCTGGCAAAGACAGAGGAGTGAAGGACACTTTCCCACAAGTCTACTCCTTTTAAGCCCTCCCCACTCAGTCCTGCGGTCCATGGGGTCACTGAGAGTTGGACACGACTGAGCGACTTCACTTTTCCCTTTTGTGCATTGGAGAAGGAAATGGCAACCCACTCCAGTGTTCTTGCCTGGAGAATCCCAGGGACGGGGGAGCCTGGTGGGCTGCCGTCTATGGGGTCGCACAGAGTCAGACACGACTGAAGGGACTTAGCAGCAGCATTCAATACTATATAGTCAAGTAACTGCCTCACTTGCTTCTGAGAGTCAGGAAACAAACTCAAACGAATGCATGGGGTTACAAGGACGAATACAGTTATAAGCTGATCATTAAAGCACAGGGCAGTGTGTGCTGTAAACAGAGAAGGTCTGAACGGCAAACAAGAGAAGCCAGTGTGTCCTGATCCCCCTGCTGTGCTCTGTCAGCAGGGTGTTCGTCTGTGGCCCCCTCTCTGCATCCTACAGGAAGGCCCTGCAGAGAACTGTGAAGCACGCGGGTATTTGCATGGGCACACGAGAGGCAGCATTCCTCCTGCGTGCCTAGTACATGGTAGCCACTCACCAGGAATAAATACTGGAGAAATGAGTGCTCAATTGAGGTGTGTCCTCTCTCTGCTAGTGTGGAAGAGCTGAAAAGGAAAACTCTTGAATGGCCTAAGGAGACGCTGGGGACAGTGTTGGTGTGCAGAGGATGAAAGTATTGTAGCTTGTGGCAGCAGAAAGACCATGTAAAGAATCGTGGGTGCATATCCTAGCTTTACCATCGACAGACAGTCATTAATTTTCTCATTTAATTAACCAATGTTTACTGAGCATCTGTGCTGTGCCAGGGACCGTTTTGGTGCTGAGATGGCAGTCATAAGCAAAAACAGGTTAAAGCTCCTAGTATCATGCGACTCACATTCCACGGAGGGAGACAGACGGGAAGCGAGATACATACAATAGCTTCGATAGTGGTAATTACTAAACAGGGGAAGGAGTAAGAAATGTCAGGACTCTGGTGTTCAAAACTTCAGGCACAATTGCTAGAGAAGCGCTTGCTGGAAGAAGCGACATTTTAATTAAATACCTGAGACTCGAGGGGCTTAAGCGAGATCCTTAACCTCTCTGCACTTGGTTTCCTCACCTATAACGTGGGTTAGGATCAAACGGAATCATTTCTGCCAAAGTAAATAGCTAGGTACCGGCACCTACCTGACGCTTTTTACATGGTTGCCCCTTTGGTCCCCAGGTTCAAACACAGCACCACAGAGGGTGGTGTCAGGGGGTTCCCAGCAGAGTTTAAATGCTTTAAAGGAAACAAGGCGCACGAGCCAGTTCATCCTGGTAAAGATGATTTTGGCCTCTGATTAGACATTTCAGCATGAATGTCACCTGTGGAGATGGGCCCCTGCAGACGACATTAAAGCAAGTTTTCATTCGTGATTAGAAGGCAGCATTGGATTCCAAGGGCGCAGCATAAATTTACCGACGTTTCTGATGCCAGTGTTGATAGCTCAGGCTACTCATCATTGACAAAAAATAAAGATTATGTTTCATTTTTTCCGTGCTAATCCGCATATCTTGATGCAAAAATAAAGCAATTCAGTCAATAGATGGCGCCAGAGAGTTGGTTCTCACTGTAAGGCCAAAGGAAGTGTTTGCTAGGGTTCTGACTTACTCTCTGACCATGTTAAGCAGTTCTCACATTCGAAGAATGGTTAACATAAGAAAAATCTAGAACTTTGCTAGATTCACATAGTACATGGAATGAATACTTACAAATCGGTTCAACAACTTTTTAAATGCAGAAATTTCAAATGTTAGAAAGGAAAAAGTTAATTCTAATGTTTCATAATCGTAATTAAACTTCAGCATTTTAGTAAAAATATTACACGCATGACTTGAATATATATTCAATGTAATGGATTATGAATATGTATGTGAGTGTTTGTATACACACACATGTATATATTTTAATAATGCTTGAACAGTTTAACACAAGTTATTCAGGGAATACAGGATGATGCTGTCCACCTATCTCTGGAGGTTTTCTCAGCAAATTATTTCTCACTGAGGTGTGTTCTTCTAGATGAAAGGCACCATGTCTTACCCACCCACCAGGCTTTTGATCATAATGACATTACATAGTTTCATTCATTCAGCAAATGTTGTTTGAATTAAAATCTCACATAATGGTATTTTGTTTTTGAGACCTCCCACTTTCTGTATTATTTTTATAAAACATTGTATTAATTAATAAAATAATCAATATTAGTAATATTCAATCTTTTCTTAGATGTACATACTGATTACCCATGTTTTATCCAAAACTTTGTTGTCATATGGAATATATGAATTCTTAAAACCATTAAGTTCTCTTAGAATAATGCCAGGCAACATGGAGAACACAGTATAAACGTTGCTATTAACACAATTCATGTTTGTAACAGCTATTAGTGATATGCATAGAACCACAATACTAGACAACTTATTTCAAAGTACAAGGACTGATAAAAATATATATCACATTAAGACAAATAGTAAAATTTAATGAACCCCAGAATGTACTTCAAACTCCAAGTTTTGGCAGTATTTAAGTTTCGAGATAGGAGCAAATGTTTTCTGTGTAGTAAAAAGGGTTTGAAGTTATTTCATCTGAATTTGAAGTGTCAAAAATAAGCAACAGAATCTGTAGATTTGCCACTTGAAATATATTACAGATTATGCAAATTGTCAAAAGTTATGATAACTATTGAAAATTACCATAATTTCATAAAACTCTGCATATTATATGAATTTTTTAAAAATAGAAATATAAAGTCTAGTGGAAATTAAGAAATAAAGATAATCATTGAAGTAGATTTTGGGAGCAAAATAGATAATTATTAAGAATGTCAAATTCTATGAATAAAGGCTGGGGAAGAAAAATTGATTGACACAGAAAAGAGTAGCAGGAGTCTGAATATCTTGAATTTCAGAAAATGAGAATATTTTCATGTCTCTTATACAAAGCGTCTTAGAATCCTTGGCCAATACACTCAGATTTGTGTTTGACATGAAAATTGGATATGTTGTTAAATCTTGAGAGCACAGAATGTCCCATGAGGACTCCCAGTAGGAATCTGAAGTGTGAAGCGATTTGGTGTCAAATGTGCTTCAACACTAGATATGGCCCTGGACTATAATTTTAAGAGGAGGGGGAAATTGTAAATCTCTTCTACCAAAGAGACTTTTGTTATCGTAACTCCCCATTTTAAATCCATCAATCTGATACCTAAAAACTTAAAAATTGTTTCTCTGAGGTTCATTATTCTGACATTAAGACTATGCATACTATGTTTCATGATTCCATCACTTCCATTATTATGATTTCAGTTAAAGAAATAAGGACTGCAATATTATACATGCCAGAGTATACTCATAAACACTACTGGTTACTTTGAAGCAGTAATTGTGGTTACATACTACTAGGGCCTTAAACTTAGCCCAGGAAATTTTTATAATAATCCCCTTTCAATAATTTCTATAATAATTGAATATAATTCTTTCAGACTTCCCATTTCTGCTTCTATCTGACCCTTCAAAATGGTTCTATCCTGGACATGTTTGTGTTTTCATCTGAATAAATTCTCCTAAGCAACCAAGTTAGGTTTCCTAACTCCATATTATGGGTCTGACACAGCCTGGGTAAGCGTCCATAAGAGGTAAGGCTGTTTTTCAATTCTAGACATATTGATAACTTCAAGACTTGCTCGATCTATCT
This sequence comes from Antilocapra americana, assembly GCA_007570785.1. NCBI lineage: Eukaryota > Metazoa > Chordata > Mammalia > Artiodactyla > Antilocapridae > Antilocapra > Antilocapra americana. Next base: position 7,951,082 of record ML661888.1, on the reverse strand, counting down.
CCAGGGCCCATATGGTCTGCTTGTCTGGGACAGTTCTGATTTATGTCCTTCCAGTTTAGCATTTTTTCCTCCACCAAAGGGTCCTACTTTAGATGATAAATTGAACAGTCACCCTAGATCACACTAAGAAACCAGAATTACTTAATCAAGATTCAGACACAGAATCAATTCACTGGAGAGCTGGAAATGTGGTTTCTACTTAAGAGCTTAAAATAATTTAAAAAGAGAATCCAGGCATCTATTCAAGTTAGGGTCTAATAGATATTTGCATGAGTAGCAGTGTGTACACCAGGTAGCCTAACACAATAAAGAAAAAAAGATAGGAAACTTGGGGGTGAGTACTGGGGATTAGTATTAGAAACTCGCATGATGCAAACATGGTTTGCAGAAAGAATCTGTCCCTGACTAAAATTTATTAATAAAGGGTGCTCTTCTTCAAGTGCTTTTATAATAATTCCCTACCACTATTTTTCTAAGTGACTTACAACAAAATAGGCTATTTTTTCACCCAACAGAGTTCTAAAAATATTATCATCAAAATAATCATCTATACGTAAATATAGACGAGCTGAGCATCTGGCCAGTTTTTTAATGACCCTTGGAGCCTTTTGGCCGTTGGCATTCTCTGCACTTGGAAATTCTTTCCTTTTGAGATTCTCATGGCTTGCTTCTTCTCCTCGGGTCTTTGCTCTAAGGTCATCTCCTAATGCAAACCTGTCCAACTGCACTAAAGCCGCTCTCCACTCACCTTATTCTTACCCTCCACACACCTTGTTTTTTCCCATTTAACTCTTCTCAACAAACATGCGCTTTCTAACTTACTGTATAGTTTACGTATTTCGGATTCTTTATCCACCCCTCTAAAATGTTAGCCCATTGAGAATAGGTTTTTATTTTGCTTGCTTTGTTTTTTAGTGTCTATTTCTTTCACTAATATGCTTGCAATCCATAACATAATGTCTGACATATTGTAGGTCTTCAATAAATGTTTGTTGACCAAAAGAATGAAGAAATGGACTCTGAATATGCTGAATTTCAGCTTAGAGATGAATGCTCTGACACTCTGTTTCAGAGATTAACGTGGTGATTCACAGGAACAGCAGCTTCCTTTGGTTCCTCGGATATTAGCCGTCTCTGAGAACCAACACTGGTCACATCTTCTGTGCACACACAGTACCAAGACTCCCAAAATCGCTACATGATGGGTATGAAGTTAAATAGTATGCCTCTTTCTTATAGTTATCAAAAGATAGGGGTTCTATTAATGACCAGTCAGTTGGGTTTTCGTTTGTTTGTTCTGGTTTTCCTGTTGCAACGGGACATTTTTGCAGTGTGGTTGAACACGAAGTCTAAGACTGATATCCTTTCTTTCTTGAATCCAGCCTCATTTCCTTGTAGTTACAGCATATTGAAGAGCTGGTTCCCAAGGGCCCGAGCCAGCTTTCTTTCTGATATTACTGAGGTTCCCATTTGATAGGCAAATATTAATCAGTGATTCTATGGGCAACCATGAAAAACAGTTGTTCCCTCGAAATAGCTTTTTCCATTCAAAGTAATATGACCAGTCTCACTTAGGTTAACTCATGAAGATGGGGCAACAAAGGAAAATGACGTCACTCACTGACCACTGCATATATGCTAGGCGAACCAGTCATCATTTGAAATTTACAAGGCTATATTTTTTAATTAATTTTTTATTGGAGCATAGTTGATCTACACTTGTGTGTGAATTTCTGCTGTACAGCAAAGTGAATTATTTATACATAAATACGCTCTTTTTTAGGTTCTATTCCCATATAGGTCACTATAGAGTATTGAATAGAATTTCCTGTGCTGTACCATACGTCTTTATTATTTATTTCATTTATATATGATAGTGTGTATGAGGGGCTTCCCTGGTAGCTCAGCTGGTAAAGAATCTGCCTGCAATGCAGGAGACCCTGGTTCAATTTCCGGGTGGGGAAGATCCCCTGGAGAAGGGATGGGTTACCCACTCCAGTGTCCTTGGACTTCCCTGGTGGCTCAGATGGTAAAGCATCCACTGCAGTGTGGAATACCTGGGTTCGATCCCTGGTTGGGAGGATCCCCTGGAGGAGGGCATGGCAACCCTCTCCAGTATTCTTGCCTGGAGAGCCCCATGCACAGAGAAGCCCGGGGGCCCACAGTCCCTGGGGTCACAAGAAGTCGGGCACGACTGAGCGGCTAAGCCAGCGCAGCGCCGTGTGTATGTATCACTCTCGGTTTTCCAGTTTATCGCTCCACTTCCCTCCCGCCTTGGTAACCGAAGATCGTTTTCTACATCTGTGGTTTGTGATTCAATGTCTGGTGTGTAAACAGGTTCATTTGTAGCATTTATTTTTAGATTCAACGTAAGTGATATATTTACCTTCCTTTGTCTGCCTAACTTCATTCACTATGCATATCTTTAGGTCCATCCATGTTGCTGCGATGGAATAATTCCATTCTTTTTTATGGCTGAGTAATATTCCATTGTATCATATTGTACAATATCTTTTATTGTACAATATCTTCTTTGTCTGTTCCTCTGATGATAGACATTTAGGTGCTTCCATGTCCTAACTGTTGCAAATAGCTCAGCAATGAGCAAAATGGAAATGCATGTATCATTTTGAATTATGGTTTTCTCCACATAAATAGCCAGGAGTGAGATGGCTGGGTTATATGGTAGCTCAAGTTTTAGTTTTTTAAGGAGTCTTATATTGATCTCCATTGTGGCTGTAGCAATTTACATTCCCACCAAAAGTGCAGGAGGGTTCTCTTTTCTCCACACCCTCTCCAGACTTTATTGTTTACAGACTTTTTTAGGATGGCCATTTTGATGAGTGTAAGGTGATACCGCATTGTAGTTTTAATTTGCATTTCTCTGATAATTAGTGATGTTGAGCACCTTTTCAAGTGCTTTTTGGCTATCTGTATGACTTCCTTGTCTATTTAGACTTTCTACCCACTTTTTTCGGGGGAGGGTTGTATTTTGGACATAGAGCTGCATGAGCTATTAATTTTAGAGATTAATCCCTCATCAGTTGCTTCATTTGCAAATATTTTCTTCCATTTTATGGGTTGTCTTTTTGTTTTGTTTATGGTTTCCTTTCTGATGCAAAACTTTTTAAAGTATAGCTAGGTACCATTTGTTTATTTTTGTTTTTATTTTCAGTACTCTAGGAGGTGGATCAAAATAGATATTGCTGTAATTTAGGTCAGAAAGTATTCTGGCCATGTTTCCAGAGTTTTATATGAGTTTTATAGTGGCCAACCTTACACTTAGGTCTTTGATCCCTTTTGAGTTTATTTATTTATTTGTTTATATTTGGTATGATGTTAGAGAATGTTTCAACTTCAACCTTTTCACATTTAGCTGTCCAGAATTCCAAGCACCAATTATTGAAGTGACTGTTTTATCTCTGTTGTATATTCTTGCCTCCTTTGCCATAGATTAGGTGACCATAGGTGTTGGGGTCAGTTTCTGGTCTTTCTGTCCTGTTACATTTATCTCTATTTCTATTTTTGTACCAGTGCCATACTGCTTTGATAACTGTAGCTTTATAGTAGAGTCTGATGTCAGGGACCCAGTTCCCTCTGATTCTGTTCTTCTTCAAGTTTATCTTAGCTATTTGGGGTCTTTTGTGTTTCCATACAAATTGTAAAATTTCTTTTTTGAATTCTGTGAAAACTGTCTTTGATAATTTACAGGAACTTTATTGAATTTGTAGTTTCCTTTGGGTAGTACAGTCATTTTCACAATACTGATGTTTCCAATCCAAGAACATGGTATATCTCTCCTGAGGTAGGTTTATTCCTAGGTATTTTATTCTTTTTGATTCAGCGGTAAATGGAATTGTTTCCTTAATTTCTCTTTCTGATCTTTCAGTGTCAGTGTATAGGGATGAAAAAGATTTCTGTGTATTTATTTTATATCCTAATACTTTACAAATCCATTGAGACGCTCTAGTAGTTTTCTGGTAGTGTCTTTAGGGTTTCCTATGTATAGTATCATGTCATCTGCAAACAGTGACAACTTTATTGCTTCTTTTGCAATTTGGATTCTTTTTCTTCTCTGATTGCTCTGAGTATGACTTCCAAAACTATGTCAAATAATAGTGATGAGAGTGGACATCCTTATCTTGTTCCTGATCTGAAATAGAAATGCTTTCAGATTTTCACTATTGTGAATGATGTTGCTGTCAGTTTGTCATATGTGGTCTTAAACTGCATTGAAGTATATTCCCTATATGCCCATTCTGTGGAGAATTTTTTTCGTGAATGTGTGTTGAATTTTGTGAAAAGCTTTTTCTGCATCTTTTGAGATTATCATAAGGTTTTTATTCTTCAGTTTTTTAATGTGGTGTATTACATTGAATGATTTGTATATATTTAAAAATTCTTGCATCCTTGGGATAAATCCTTCTTGATCATGGTATATGACCCTTTTAATGTGTTGTTGAATTCTGTTTGCTAGTATTCTGTTGATAATTTTTGCATCTATGTTCATCAGTGATATAGACCTGTAATTTTTCTTTTTTCATGAATTCTTTGTCTGATTTTGGTACCAGGGTGATGATGGTCTCATAGGATGAGCTTGAGGGTATTCCTCCTGCAGGTTTTTAGAAGAGGTAAAGAAGGGTAGGTGTTACCTCTTCATCAAATGATTGCTAGAATTCACCTGTGAAACCACGTGCTCCTGGACTTTTGTTTGTTGGAAGATTTTTAATCACAGTTTTAACATCAATGCTAGTGATTGGTCTTTTCATATGGTCTAGTTTTTCCTGGTTCAGTGTTGGAAGGTTTTACCTTTCTAAGAATTTGTCTGCTTCTTCTAGGTTGTTCATTTTCTGGTCATATAGTTGCTTGTAGTAGTCTTTCATGATAATTTGTATTTCTGAGGTGTCAGTCATAACTTCTTTTCAATTTCTATTTTTATTGATTTGAATCCTCTCCCTTTTTGTCTTGAGGAGTCTGGCTAAAGGTTTATCAATTTTGTTAAAAATCCAATTTTTAGTTTGTGTGATCTTTGCTATTTTCTTTGCCTCTACTACATTTATTGGTGCTCTGATATTTACGATTTCTTTCCTTCTATTAATGTTAGGTTTTATTTATTCTTTCTCTGATTGCTTTAGGTGTAAGTTTACGTTGTTAACTTGAGTTTTTCCTTGCTTCCCGAGGTGACACTGTACTGCCCTAAATATTCCTCTTAGAGCTGCTTCTGTTGCATCCCCGAGGCTTTGGATCACTGTATTTTGTTGGCACTTTTCTCTAGGTACTTTCTTATTTTCTCTTGATTTATTCAGTGACCCATTGGTTGTTTAATAATATATTGTTTGGCCTCCATGTGCTGGTGCTTTTCACAGCTTTTTTTTTTTTACCTCTAATTGATTTCTAATCTCATAGTGTCTCAGTCAGAAACAAAAAAATGCTTGAAACAATTCCAATTTTCTTAAACTTACCAAAGTTTGATTTGTGACCCAAGATGTGATTTATCCCTGGAGATGGTTCGATGTGCACTTGAGAAGGAAGTGTGTTCTGCTGCTTTCAGATGGAATGTCTTAGAAGTATCAATTAAGTCTATCTGGCTTATTGAGTCAGTTAAGATTTGTGTTTCCTTATTAATTTTCTGTCTTTATTATCTGTCCATTGGTGTAAGTGGGGTGTTAAAGTCCCCCACTATTGCTGCTGATTCTCCCTTTTATTGTTTTATTTATTTACCTTATATATTGCAGTGCTCCTATGCTGGGCGCATAAATATTTACAATTTTTATGTCTTCTTGGATTGATCATTGATCACTGTGTAGTGTCCTTCCTTGTTTCTTGTAACAGTCTTTAAAGTTGATTTTATCTGATATGAATATTGCTTTTCCTGCTTCCTTTCGATTTTCATTTGCGTGGAATAACTTTTTCCATCCCTTCACTTTCAATGTGCATGTGTCCCTAGGTCTGAAGTGAGTCTTTTGTAGACAGCATATATATGGGTCTTACTTTTTTATCCAGTCAGCCAGTCTGTGTCTTTTGTTTAGAACATTCAATCCATTTACAGTTAAGGTAATTATCAATATGAATGGGCTTCCCTGGTGGCTCAGGTGGTAAAGAATCTGCAAGCAATGCAAGATACCTGAGTTCAATCCCTGACTTGGGAAAATACTCTGGAGGAGGCCATGGCATCAGTGTTAATGTTCTTATTGCCATTTTCTTAACTGCTCTGGGTCTATTTTTGTAGGCCTTATTTGTTCCTTTACTGTTTTGTTCTCTTCTCTGATGGTTTGATAACTATCTTTAGTGTTGCATTTGGGTTGCTTTTTCCTTTTTGTGTGTATTTATTGCAGTCTTTGAGTTTGCTGTTCCCATGAGATTTTGATTTAGCAATCTATGAATGTATAAGTTTGTTTTAAATTGCTGTTCTCTTTCTCAATTAGAGAAATCCCTTTAGCATTTGTTGTAAAGCTGGTTTAGTGGTGCTGAATTCTCCTAGGTTCCACTTGACTGTAAAGTTTTTGACTTCTCTGTCAAATCTGAATGACAGTTTTGCTGGGTACAGTATTCTTGATGGTAGACTTTTCCTTTTTATCACTTGAAATATATCTCACCACTCCCTTCTGGTCTGGAGGGTTTCTGCTGAAAAATCAGCTGATGACCTCATAGGTCATTAGCTTTTGATATTTTTCTTTGTCTTTAATTTTTGTCAGTTGGATTAATACATGTGTTGGCATATTCCTCTTTGAGTTCATCCTATATAGGACTCTGCTTCCTGGAGTTGAGTGAGTGCTTCCTTTCTCATGTTCGGGAATTTTTTCAGATTTAATATATTCAAATATTTTCTCAGGCCCTTACTTTTTCTTTTCTCCTGAGACCCCTCTAATGTGAATGTTGGTGTGTTTAATATTGCTCCAGAGGTCAAGATGAAATATTACTATTCTGATATTGTAGTTTAAAACACAAAATAACAGAGCCCTAAACTAGCTTCACAGTGCTTGGTAGCAGTGAACATTCAGAAGTGTTAGTGCTTTTATTTTCTTCACCAGCCCTTAGAGTTCCCTTGTGTATGAAAACTGAAAGTAAATATATAAACTTACCCAAAATTGAGTATGGATTTCCTAGAAATTAGAGAAATTGTGAAAATTAATGGAAGCATTACCTATATATTTGTAAATATCCCTTAAATGCATATAAAATGAGTAAAACCCATTATGTCTTAAAATACATTAAGTTTAAGGAGCCATACAAGATTAATCAATTGTCTCTTCTCCCATTAAATATCTAAAGTACCTTGGGAGGTTTTTTCTTTCATTGTACTTGACTTTGATTATAATTTTATAGCTAATATCATTCTCAAACACATAAGACAATGGAAAAATCTTTTACATGGCAGAATGAGCTCACTTTACGTTGCTGATTCAGATTTTACATGATGCTAAAAATTGTTTCAGTGATCACATTATGCGAGTGAAAGGAACTTCAGCTGCTGACGCTATAAAGATTGTTTTCACTGTACTTTTGTAGAGCATACCAAAGATCTATAGGCTTCAACAGACTTACCACGTAGTGACAAATCCGGAAATTGCTGTGCTGCTTTGGTGATAATTTCTTTCTCAAATTGTTTAATTGATGTTGGATTTTCTTCAATCTCTTGTACCCTCAAAAACTGTTCAGAGCAGCGCCTGGTACGTAGTAGTTGTTTTTTAAATGTTTTCTCATTTGTCAAATTAGTTTTCTTTTATTGAAAAACAAATGAATATGCTTTCACAGTAAAAATTTCCAATAGCTCAAGATAATTGCAATCAAAGGAAAGTGTCCCTTCCTTCCTAGAATCCCAGACTTATTGCCAAATGAACGTCATCTAAGTTTCCTGGGAAGACTTCTAGCTGACAGAGAGCTTTCATACTGATACGTTTTCCCCCATGATACTATATTAATAAAAGGATTTAAAACAATGTACATGAGCAAGGTTTAAAAGAACAGAATGGTGTTCACCTGCAAGCAAATACCTTCAACAATTCCAAGGAGACCAATTTTGACGGAAGAAAGTCAGATGAGGACTCAGAAGTGAGAATGTCCCAAGGTGAAGTGACCCTGTAATGGAGGGGCAAAGGGTCACTTGAGGGTGTCTGTCCTATAGACGGGGGAACAAATCAAGAAGGAAGAAAGGAAAATCAGGAAACCCTGCATCAACCCCCAGATGAGACTGTGCAGCGGGGCTGGAGAGTGGGCCGTCCTGGTTGAACCTGGCCCCACCAAGTGGAGGAGCAACTGCAGAGGAGGAATATAGGATAAGAGTGTCTCAGAAAGAAAGAGAGCTCTTCATTTAACACAGAGTTAAGACTGTGTTCTTTTCCCTTTTAAGTTCATATCTATTTTTAAAGTATGGATAACATTTCTTTGTACAAGCAGACATTTTCATTCTTTTCCTTCTCACTATTATTATGAAATGTATACTTGTGACACTGTGGATCAGCCACAAAGTTTCAGAATCAGCAGGAAGTGTGCCAAAGACAGAGTCACTGAGACTGATGACCACATAGGAGGTTTGGACGTTGTATTACAGGATGTTGGATTAGTCAATAGCCCAAGAGGAGAAATGACCCCTCAGAGCTGATGGCCTGTCTGCTGGAAGATGCAGTTTTTCTCTGTGGCTTTAAGAGTTATAAAAAGACATAAATTAGGAAACATGAAATAAATAGTCTTATGGATTGAATGTGTTTCCTCAAAATAGATCTGCTGAAGCCTGGCCCCAATGTGACAGTATTAGGAAGTGGGGGCCTTTGAAAGATGATTGCATCCTGAGGGCTCCGTCCTCAGGATGGGATTCGTGCTCTTAGAAAATGGATCCCAGAGAACTCCTTTGCCCTGTTTCCACCGTGTGAGGATACAATGAAAAGTCAGAATCCGCAAAGGCTTCTCACCAGGACGACCACGCTGGCAATCTGATCTCAGACTTACAGCCTCCAGAGGTGAAGGGGATAAATTTCTGTTGTTTGCAAGGCATCCGGTCTGTGGTATTTTGTTACAGCAGCATACCCAGATGTCCACACTGGCGCTTTATGCTGCAAACACACATATCAACTACCCTTTCAACTTTGGAGTCATTGTTCATTGTAACTTGCTATGTGCAAAAAGCAGAAAATTAAATATGGCCCCGCCCTTGGATTTGTTACAATGTAGAGGGAAATTATAGCTAGCAGGTGATAGAAACTTGAAATAACCTAGTGTTAGTTTCATCACAACACCTCTAATCTGTCCTGTCTCCCTTGTGTCTACTCTCCACTCTTTGACTCAATATTTTATACCAAAGGCAACGTCACGTTTGCCCATCTTCACTACACGTTGATGTTAGAACTGATCACAATAGTCTCCGTGCTTGGGCAGGGCCATGTGTGGATCCCCACTGCAGGACACCCGTGTGCGTGTCTGTGAATCTGAGAGTGTTTATGACCCGCTCTGTCCAGAGCACATGTTAAGGATTCCTAGTCCCTCTTCAGTGAAGTGTGACAGTTCGCCTCTTACTGTTCAGGCCTCAAGTCAAGGGCGTGCTTCTGTCACTAGTGGGGTTGTGTCTTTTACCCTAGTTCTGTATATTAGATTAGGGCTTCCCGGGTGGCTCACTGGAAAAGAATCTGCCTGCCAGTTCAGGAGCTGCAGATTTGATCTCTGGGTTGGGAAGATCCCCTGGAGAAGGAAATGGCAACCCACTCCTATATTCTTGCCTGGAAAATCCCATGGACAGGATGAGCCTGGTGGGCTACAGTCCATGGGGTCACAAAAGGGTCAGACACGACTTAGCAAATAAAAACAGCACTATATTAGGTTGTGCTGTGTGCTTAGTCACTCAGTCTTGTCCGACGCTTTGGGCCCCATGAATCGCAGCACGCCAGGCCTCCCTGTCCATCACCAACTCCTGGAGTCCACCCAAACCCATGCTCATTGATGCCATCCAACCATCTCTCCCTCTGTCGTCCCCTTCTCCCACCTTCAGTCTTTCCCAGCATCAGGGTCTTTTCAAATGAGTCAGCTCTTTGCATCAGGTGGCCAAAGGATTGAAGCTTCAGCCTCAACATCAGTCCCTCCAATGAACACCCAGGACTGATTTCCTTTAGGATGGACTGGTTGAATCTCCTTTCATTTTCATCAAACTAACCTTAAATAAATATTTAAAATGTATTTTACTTCTCAATACATCTCTGTAAACAGAGCAGTTCACATCGAAACTGATGCCTAGGCCTTCCGCTCTTTTCTTTTATTCATTTTACTTAATTTAGTCTCAAAACACCCCTAGGCGGTTGAAGCTGACTCTTGCTTATTTGACATCAAAATTCTTGAAAGCTTGTTCCCCCGCAGCAGGATTTAACTTTTTTCCCTTTAATATATCTTCTCTAGCTATTTCACACTGACAGAAAAGAAAACCATCTTCTTCTTTCTATTGCCCTGATTTCCTCCTGCTGCTGGGATCCTGGTTATGAACTTTCTGCTCAGGATTGGCTCTAACTTTTTCCCCTGAGAAGACACCTAAGAAACTTCAAAGATCTGTTTTGCCTTTATTCTTTTCCTACATAAGGAATTACTCATAACTCTTCTGCCAGGCCTTCGGTGCATTGTCCTCAATGCTTATAAACCTATTAATAATGTCTCAGTGTACTGGCCCTTTAGAAGACCCTGTGAAAGAAACACCATGGATCTTATCTTTCTTCATGAGACGATTGCCAAAAATGTGAGAATTTTAACAATCTCCCAATAATCGTACCTCCTCTCACCAATAAGTCCTGATTTCTAAAAGCGTGTTCTTCTAATTGTGTTGGACAGATTTGCAAAGATTTTTCTTTACTAACTTGACTATGGTTTACAAAAAGAGTTACTGAATTTTCAGAATTGGAAGAGATGGCAGAGGGTTAAATTTCAAGCTCTCATTTTTCGGGTGATCGCCCCGAGGCCCACAGAACAGTAGGCACTGCTAGATTCTGCAGGTTTCAGGAGGACCAGGTTAGGCCTGGACTTCCGGCTCCCTGCCCGCTCTCTCTGTCCATCACACTCTTCAGCATCACTCCTGATGTCAGCTCTCTCAGGGGATCCTCTGGCCTCTTCTTGCACACACCCATTTGTATAGTCAGGATTATTATACAGGATTTCAAAAGTATGAAAAAGGTAGTTTTCCTTATATCTTCAAGACTGAACAATCCTGGTAGACAGGATAATTTTCTTTTAGCTGTAGCATATTTTAGCATGTACTGGACACTCAATAAAAATCCATTGTACAAAACAGCTCTCATATGCTTATTAGCGTGGTCCATTCTTTCTTACTAAGTACTGCAAGAAATACAACCTTATAGAATATTTTAGAATATTCCTTTCAAAGGAAACACAAGTTGGCTTAAACATGGTCCTTAGATTTAGTCTTACTTATTTTTACATTGAATTCGATTATAAGAAGTCATATACCAATGTTTTTGGTGCAACAGAGAAAAGACAAAATTCAGTTTTATCTATTAAGTTGCTTAAATTCAGTTTTATCTATTAAGTTGCTTAAAGTTCTTAAAATATAAATATGCTTAAAGAACTAAATAAAGGATTTTTCAAACATAAAACCCATAATCAGCAAGATTTTATGTACTGCCAGTTCCAAATTGTTTTATAAATATGTTATTCTGAAAGGTTAACAAAAATATCAATTGAAAATTACTTGTATTTTTCCATGAAATTTGTTTGCTGTTGTGGTTCAGTTGCTAAGTCATGTGCAAATATTTGTGACCCCATGGATGCAGGATGCCAGGCTTCCCTGTCCCGCAGTATCTCACAGAGCTTGCTCACACATATGCCCTTTAAGTCAGTGATGCCATCCGAACCTCTCATGCTCTCTCACCCCCTTCTCCTCAAGCCCTCAATCTTTCCCAGCATCAAGGTCTTTTCCAGTGAATCTGTTCTTAGCATCAGGTGGCCAGAGTATTGGAACTTCAGCTTTAGCATCAGTCCTTCCAACGAATATTCAAGGTTCTTTTAATTAGGATTGACTGGTTTGATCTCCTTGCTGTCCAAGGGAATCTCAAGAGTCTTTTCCAACACCACAATTATAAAACATCAATTCTTTGGCACTCAGCCTTCTTTACAGTCCAACTTTCAAATCTGTCCAGGACTACTGAAAAAACCATCCTTTGACTACACAGACCTTTGTCGGCAAAGTGACTTCTCTGCTTTTTAATACGCTGTCTAGACTGGTCATAGGTTTCTTCCATGACAAAAGGAGCAGTTGTCTTTTAATTTCATGGCTACAATTACCATCTGCAGTGATTTTGAAGACCCCCAAAATAAAATCTTCCACTCTTTCCCCATTTATTTGCCATGAAGTGATACGACTGGATGCCATGATCTTAGTTTTTTGAATGTTGAGCTTTAAGCCAACCATTTTAGTCTTCTTTTTCATCTTCATAAAGAGGCTTTTTAGTTCTTCTTCACTTTCTGCCATGAGAGTGGTATCATCTGCATATTTCAGGTTGTTTATATTTCTTGTGGCAATCTTGATTCCAGCTTTTGATTCATCCAGCCCAGCATTTTACATGATGTACTCTGCATATAAGTTAAATAAACAGGGTGACAAGTCTTGACGTACTCCTTTCCCAGTTTTTAACCAGTCCATTGCTCCATGTGTGGTTCTAACTGCTGCTTCTTTATCTGCATACAGATTTCTCAGGAGGCAGGTAAGGGGGTCTGGTTTCCCCATGTCTTTAAGAATTTTCCACAGTTTGTTGTGATCCACACCATCATAGTCAGTGAAGCAGAAGTAAATGCCTTTCTGGAATCCCCTTGCTTTCTCTCTGTTCCAGTGGATGTTGGCAATATGATCTCTAGTTCCTCTCCCTTTTCTAAATCCAGTTTGTGCCTCTCAGATCACATACTGTTGAAGCCTAGCTTGAAAACTGTTGAGCACTACACTGCTACCATGTGGAATGAGCACAATACTTCAGTAGTTTGAGCATTCTTTGGCATTGCCTTTCTTTGGGATTGAAATGAAAACTGACCTTTTCCAGGCCTGTGTCTACTGAGTTTTCTAAGTGTGCTGGTGTATTGAGTGCAGCATGAGCGTCCCTGGGGGCTCAGATAATAAATAATCTGCCTGCAATGCAGGAGACCTGGGTTTGATCCCTGGATCAGGAAGATCCCATGGAGAAGGAAATGGCTACCCACTCCAGTATTCTTGCCTGGAGAATCCCATAGACAGAGGAGCCTGGCGGGCAAAGAGTTGGACAAGACTGAGTGACTGACAGTTTCACTTTTCTGAGTGCAGCACTTTAACAGCATCATCTTTTAGGATTTTAAATAGCTCAGCTGGAATTTCATAACCTCCACTAGCTTTGTTCATAGTAATTCTTCCTAAGGCCCACTTGACTTCACACTATAGGATATCTGGCTCTCCGTGAGTGACCACAACATTGTGGTTTTCTGGGTCATTAGGACCTTTTTTATATAGTTCTGTGTATTCTTGCCACCTCTTCTTAATTTCTTCTGATTCTGTTAGGTCCTTGCAGTTTCTGTCCTTTATTGTGTCCATCTGTGCATGAAAAGTCCCCTTGGTATCGTCAATTTTCTTGAAGAGATCTCCAGACTTTCTATTGTTCTACTGTTTCCCTCTACTTCTTTGCATCATTCCTCTTAAGATTGTTTTCTCATCTCTCCTTGCTTGTCTCTGGAACTCTGTGTTGAGCTGGGTATATCTTTCTTTTCTCTTCTTCTTTGCCTTTCACTTTTCTGCTTTCCTCAGCTATGTGTAAGGCCTCCTTAGACAACCGTTTTGCCTTGTTGCATTTCTGTTTCTTGTGGATGGTTTGGGTTACTGCCTCTTGTACAATGTTATAAGCCTCTGCCCATAGTTCTTCAGGCACTTTGTCTACCAGATCTAATCCCTTGAATATATTTGTCACTCCCACTGTATAATCATATGGGATTGACTTAGGTCATACCTGAATGTTCTAGTGGTTTTCCCTAATTTCTTAGATTTAAGCCTGAATTTTGCAATAAGGTGCTCATGATCTGAGCCACAGTCAGCTCCTGGTCTTGTTTTGCTGACCGTATAGAATTTCTCCATCTGTGGCTGCAAATTATATAATTAGTCAGATTTCAGTATTGACCATTTGGTGATGTCCATGTGTAGAGCTGTTCCTTGTGTTGTTGGAAGAGTATGTTTGCTATGACCAGTATGTTCTCTTGGGAAAAACTCTATTAGCCTTTGTCCTGCTTCATTTTGTACTCCAAGGCCAAACTTGCTTATTACTCTTGACTTCCTACTTTTGCATTCCAGTCCTCTATGATGAAAGGACATCTTTTTTGGTGTTAGTTCTAGAAGGTCTCGTAGGTCTTCATAGAACCGTTCAACTTCAGCTTCTTCAGCATTAGTGGTTGGGGCGTGGACTTGGATTACTGTGATGCCGAATGATTTGCCGTGGGAACAAACCAAGATCATTCTGTTGTTTTTGAGATTGCATCCAGGTACTGCATTCTGAGCTCTTTTGTTGACTAGGAAGGCGACTCCATTTCTTCTAAAGGGTTCTTCCTATAGTAGTAGATATAATGGTCATCTAAGGTAAATTTGCCCATTCTAGTCCACTTTAGTTCACTGATTCCTAACATGTCAATGTTTATTCTTTTTTTTTTATTGGTTTTGCCATACAATGACACGATATCGCCATGGGTGTACATATGTTCCCCCTCCAGAACCCCTCTCCCTCCTCCCTCCCGACTCCCTCCCCCTGGGAAATCTCGGTGCAGTAGCCCCGAGCAACAATCCTGGGCTGGCGATTGATTTCACATATGATAATTAACATGTTTCAATGCCATTCTCCCAAATCATCCCACCCCTGCCCTCATCCACAGAGTCCACGAGTCTGTTCTATACGTCTGCGTTCCTTTTGCTGTCTCGCATGCTGGGTTCTTGCTACCATCTTTCTAAATTCCATATATGTGCATCAGTATACTGTATTGTTGTTTTTCCTTCTGGCTTACTTCACTCTGGATAATAGGCTCCAGTTCCGTCCACCTGAGTAGAACTGCTTCAAATGAATTTTTTTTTT
>ML661888.1:7526187-7935926 GCA_007570785.1 Antilocapra americana | reverse complement strand
TTCTGGTTTCCTCGGTGTATATGCCCAGCAGTGGGATTGCTGGGTCAAATGGCAGGTCTATTTGCAGTTTTTTAAGGAACCTCCACACTGTTTTCCATAGTGGCTGTACTAGTTTGCATTCCCACCAACAGTGTAAGAGGGTTCCCTTTTCTCCACATCCTCTCCAGCATTTATTGCTTGTAGACTTTTGGATGGCAGCCATTCTGACTGGTGTAAAGTGGTACCTCATTGTGGTTTTGATTTGCATTTCTCTGATAATGAGTGATGTTGAGCATCTTTTCATGTGTTTGTTAGCCATTTTTATATCTTCTTTGGAGAAATGTCTGTTAAGTTCTTTGGCCCACTTTTTGATTAGGTCGTTTATTTTTCTAGCATGGAGCTGCAGGAGTTGTTTGTATATTTTTGAGATTAATTGTTTGTCCGTTGCTTCATTGGCTATTATTTTCTCCCATTCTGAAGGCTGTCTTTCACCTTGCTTATAGTATCCTTTGTTGTGCAGAAGCTTTTAATTTTAATTAGGTCCCATTTGTTTATTCGTGCTTTTATTTCCAATATTCTGGGAGGTGGGTCATAGAGGATCCCGCTTTGGTTTATGTTGGAGAGTGTTTTGCCTATGTTATCCTCTAGGAGTTTTATAGTTTCTGGTCTTATGCTTAGATCTTTGATCCATTTTGAGTTTATCTTTGTGTATGGTGTTAGAAAGTGATCTAGTTTCATTCTTTTACAAGTGGCTGTCCAGTTTTCCCAGCACCACTTGTTAAAGAGGTTGTCTTTCCTCCATTGTATATTCTTGCCTCTTTTGTCAAAGATAAGGTGTCCATAGATGCGTGGATTTATCTCTGGGCTTTCTGTTCTGTTCCATTGATCTACATTTCTGTCTTTGTGCCAGTACCATACTGTCTTAATGACTGTGGCTTTGTAGTATAGCCTAAAGTCAGGTAGGTTGATTCCTCCAGTTCCATTCTTTTTTCTCAAGATTGCTTTGGCTATACGAGGTTTTTTGTATTTCCATACAAATTGTGAAATTATTTGTTCTAATTCTCTGAAAAAGACCTCTGGTAGCTTGATCGGAATTGCATTGAATCTATAGATTGGGTAGTATACTCATTTTCACTATATTGATTCTTCCAATCCACAAACACGGCACATTTCTCCATCTGTTTGTGTCCTCTTTGATTTCTTTCATCAGTGTTTTATAGTTTTCTATATACAAGTCTTTTGTTTCTTTAGGTAGAAATACTCCTAAGTATTTTATTCTTTTTGTTTCAATGGTGAATGGAATTGTTTCCTTAATTTCTCTTTCTGTTTTCTCATTGTTAGTGTATAGGAATGCCAGGGATTTCTGTGTGTTGATTTTGAATCCTGAAACTTTACTATATTCACTGATTAGCTCTAGTAATTTTCTGGTAGAGTCTTTAGGGTTTTCAATGTAGAGGATCATGTCATCTGCAAACAGAGAGAGTTTTACTTCTTCTTTTCCAATCTGGATTCCTTTAATTGCTTTATCTGCTCTACTCAAACTCTTCCAGAAAATTGCAGTGGAAGGTAAACTTCCAAACTCATTCTATGAGGCCACCATCACCCTAATTCCAAAACCCGACAAAGATGCCACAAAAAAAGAAAACTACAGGCCAATATCACTGATGAACATAGATGCAAAAATCTTTAACAAAATTCTAGCAAATAGAATCCAACAACACATTAAAAAGATCATACATCATGATCAAGTAGGCTTTATCCCAGGGATGCAAGGATTCTTCAATATTCGCAAATCAATCAATGTAATACACCACATTAACAAATTGAAAAATAAAAACCACATGATTGTCTCAATAGATGCAGAGAAAGCCTTTGACAAAATTCAACATCCATTTATGATAAAAACCCTCCAAAAAGCAGGAATAGAAGGAACATACCTCAACATAATAAAAGCTATATATGACAAACCCACAGGAAACATTATCCTCAATGGTGAAAAACTGAAAGCATTTCCCCTGAAGTCAGGAACAAGACAAGGGTGCCTACTCTCACCACTACTATTCAACCTAGTTTTGGAAGTCTTGGCCACAGCAATCAGAGCAGATATAGAAATTAAAGTAATCCAATGATTATTCTTGATAGCCCCTGCTTGACCATGTCCAATTTACCTTGATTAATGAGCCTTACATTCCAGGTTCCTATGCAATGTTGTTCTTTACAGCATCGGACTTCACTTGGACCACTAGACATATCCGCAACTGAGCACTGTTTTCACTTTGGCCCAGCCACTTCATTCTTTCCGGAGCTATTTCTGTGCTCTTCCCTAGCAGCATATTGAACATGCCTGACCTGAGAGGCTCATCTTCCAGTGTCCTATCTTTTTCCTTTTCATACTGTTCATGGGGTTCTCGAGACAAGAATGCTGAAGTGGCTTGCCATTCCCTTCTCCGTGGACCACATTTGTCAGACCTCTCCAGCACGACCCATCCATCTTGGGTGGCCCCGCATGGCGTGGTTCCTAGCCTGGCTGAGTTACACAAGGCTGTGATCCCTGTGATCATTTTGGTTAGCTTTTGTGATTATGTTTTTCTCTGTGGAGGCTGTTCAGTCATAGTTCTTGCTTCTTTGTTCTGCCCTCTGATGGTTGAGGATCAAAGGCCTGTATGAGCTTCCAGATGGGAGGCCCTGGCTGTGGGGAAAACTGGGTCTTTCTCTGGTGGGCAGGGCCCTGTTGTAAATCAACAATATCAAAGAATTTCTCACACTATTGCAAAGTTCTGGGCCCCACATTAGGCTTCTCGACCTGGTGATCCAGCGAAGGGACTGGGAATTCCCAGTGAATCTGACTCTGAAGGACAGCAGGATTTGAGACAGAACTTCCAGACTCTTAGAGGGCCAAACAAAACCTGTCCACACCAGGAGCCAGGGGAGAGACCAGTGACCCCGCAGGAGACTGAGGCCGAGCTCCCTGTGAGTGCTTGAGGGTCCCCTGAAGAGCTGTGGGTTGGCAGCAGCCTGCCATGGGGACGGGGGCATTGGCAAGCAGCAGTCCAGGAGTGCGTGTTGGCCTAAGCCCTTTTGAAGGTAGCCTTGGGCCCTACCATCAAGCCTGTGGACTCCAGGACTGGACCGCCTCAGGCCAAGCAACCAACAGGGAGGAAACACAGCCCCACCATCAGCAGGACTTTCTTAGATATTTTTATTAAATGTGACTTTGTATAATTTGTTTCAGAGATCAGTTTGAGGAATTTCTCTTTTCAAAAATGTATAAAAGCGTAACCAGTTTACCAGTTCAATTGTTTTTCCACTAATGTTTTTACCTAATTTATCTTAAATAAAACTTTACAAAATACTCTTTAAATACAGATCATAGGGGAACTCTAGGTAATTGCCTGATTCCCCAACTAATAGTTTAAAATTCACTTCAAAAGTACAAAACTGCCATCTAAAACTTGGGGAATATTTTCAAAACTAAATTACTAACTGAAATTTTAGAAGATGATATTTAATTTAGGGAAAGATATTTGACAGTATTCATACCTCAAACATTAATATTATCAAATTCAAACATATCTTTTCTTCTGGAAGGCCAACTTATTTTTTCTTTGTCAAATCCCTTAATATTTCACATACAAACACATAGAAGTCTGTATTTTCTAGTCCTCCATTTTCCACAGATACTACACTGCATGTCTTTTAATAATAATAACTTACAGATATTGAGTGATCTTTTCTTTATGAAATGATGATCATGGGAGATACTATTTTTTTTAATGTCTTTACTTGAAAGAAGTTGTCCTTCTTGGAGACAGTCTGATTCCTGAAATGCCAAAGTGAAGGAGTCACTGATCTAGAAATAAAAGTGTTAAATTAGGATTGCTTATCCTATGATTATATTAAAAGTGCAGTTTATTCCTTTCTTCAGATAATCTGTGAGATTCTGTAGCTGTCCATATGGCAGAAACAGATCATAGTTTGTGACTTGCATGTAAATGTGTTAATACAAAGCTTGAATGCAGACATGACACTTGTACATGTGGATTTTTTAGGAAGATGCTGCAAACAAAACCATGGCCTAATGTGCTCCAAAATCCCATGTCCCAAATAGCATTTAGTCAGGAGAGAAAACTGATCGTACAGTTTTCTGTAAAACTGTCTCTATGGATTCAGTGTGTTACGCATACAAGCAGATGACAATTTAAAATCCCCAGCCAATCCTAGCAAGATGTTACGGATTCCACTCAGCTAAATAATAGCTAGTGATGCCATAGTTATGACCAACCAAATGATTATCAAGGGCCTTCTGTGTTCAGCACATATGAGGAACACAGAATGAACAGAAGGAATGAAGACTTTATAATCTTCTAAAAATGTTTTCTGTTGCTCAAGATTCATTACATACACTTTGGGGGAATAAACTGGAATTAAAGGAAAGAAGAAGAAGAAAAATTTCATCAAAGTGGGACCATTTAAATTAAGCCTTAAAGACTTAGCTTGCTTTGTTCCAACTGTCAAAGTCCTGGATGAAATGAAATTTGACCTTGGTTTGCCCTTGCTAAGTAAGATAGTAAATTGTTAAACATTGCTGTCCTAGTAAAACGCATTGTAACATGGTTCAGCTATTTTCAGACAGTAATAAATATAGATTGGAGATGATATGAACAATTAAAGTCTGGTCAAGATTCTTCTTATAACTTTAAAAAGAAATTTAAAAAAAGTATGGTAAATGGGAATAAGGATAGATTACCTATTTTAAATGTCATATTATAATATTAAGAATAAATAATTTGCCTATTCCTTAATGATCATAACAAAATGTATTTTTTCAGAGACTTTCTGAATCAGAAACATGTACCTAAAACATATTCTATGTAACAATTTAAACTGGTGATAAACCTGGAAATGGAACGAAGATTGCTTCTGAATGGAAAATGCTTAAGACCAGCAGTATTTATTGATATTTTGTGCAATAAAAGAAAATAAAAGATGCAATTACTTCAACTACTTTCTCAGTTAAAGCAGCTTTTTAAGGAAAACTTCTCAGAGCAATGGCTAAACTGGCTCCCACAGGAGATGACTTTTTTAATGACATTTTCAACACCCCTTCGGTGCATGCACTCCTAGTTTAAATTATTAGCCTGAGCTACGTTCCCTTCACCTGCTTCAGATAGCATTTTTAAAGTAATAAACACATATAGCAGAAATGGAAAATAAAACCACTTTCTCTTCTGCTCTTTATAGGCGGTTGCACTTCTTGGGATTGCTGGAGCTATAGACTTTTGAGGATGTGTGTTTCAAAGTGAAGTAATAATACTTTTCTCTCAAATTATCAGTCAACTGAAAAAAAAAGTTAGATCCAAATTCTGAATTCCACCCATGTTGTGAGTTATACAAGAATATTTTACTTTTTTCACTTTTTTAAAAAAAAGTATTATCTATATGAGAATGGACAATGACTCATTATTAAGCTGAATTATCAGCTTCATGGATTACCTACTATTCGAAGAACCTCCTGCAGCATTTTTTAACACAGCCAATAATAAATGTGTGATACAAATTTTTTCAAGAGGCTGCAAAAGGTCAGAAAAACTATTTGAATCTACTTCAGCATGAAGTCGTTTCTCAAGTCTCTTTCTTATTTTCACATTTCCTGAAGAAAACTAATGCTGATTGAGCATTAGAGCAGAGCATAAGTGATGGTAATAACTGCTGTTTATTGAGTACATGGTACTCTGCCGAGTCTCTGTGCTGGGCACGTCTGTTTATTTATTCAATGCATACTATGGCGTATCCACTATACATCTGGTAATATGGAAGAATTAGGAAAGAGAAATGAACACTGTCCTCAAAGAACTTATAATGAAATATTGAAATAGATGTCTTTAAAGCATTGGTAAAGATATGATATGGGAGTTATTGCAGAAGAATTGACTAGCCCTTAGCAAAGTTTTCTGGAGGAGTTGAGGACAGAGCTAAATATTAAATGATAAATTAGAAGATTTTCACATAAAGGCCAAGCAAAATGATGTTCCAAACAGAAAAGTTGTATAAACAAAGGTATTAACGGGAAAACTCTATGTGTTTAGGGAGCTACTGAGATTGGCTTTGAGGAACTTTAGCCTGATGAGAGGTAAGGCTGGGAAGGTGTGTACAGTTAAAATCATGAAAGAGCTGGTGTGACATCCAAAGATATTTAAGCTTTATGCTGTAGCTTTGAGCAGCCAATCAAGGGTTTCAAATGTTCTTCATTGCTTATATATGTCTTACATATATTTCAAAGTAGAGTTTGCATTTATGGGGATATATCAGCTGCAGAAATAAATTATCATAGACTAGGCAGCTTAATTATCATAGACTAGGCTTCCATGATAGCTCAGTTGGTAAAGAATCCACCTGCAATGTGGGAGACCTGGGTTCAAGCCCTGAGTTGTGGAGATCCCCTGGAGAAGGGAAAGCCTACCCATTCTAGTATTCTTGGGCTTCCCTGGTGGCTCAGCTGGTAAAGAATCTACCTGGGTTCGATCCCTGGGTGGGGAAGATCCCCTGGAGAAGAGAGAGGCTACCCACTCCAGTATTCTGGCCTAGAGAATTCCATGGACTATGTATTCCATGGGGTTGCAAAGAGTCGGCCGTGACTGAATGACTTTCACTTTCACATTCAGGCAGCTTAAATAATAGAAATTTATTTTTTTCACATTTCTGGAGGCTGGTAAGTCCAAGATCAAGTTGCTATAAGGAGGGTTTCATTCTGAGGTTTCTTCCCTTGGCTTTTAGGTCGCCACTGTGTAGCTGTGTGCTTACATGACCGCTTCTTTGTGCTTGAACAGAGAGGCGAGGGAGAGAGACAGGAAGCTTTACAGTATCTCTTCTTCTGCGGGCACTAACCCCACCACGAGGACTGTACCCTCATGACCTCTTCTAACTTTAATTACCTCCTAAAGGCCCCATCTTCAAATCACATTGCATTTGGGGTTAAGATTTCGACCCAGAAATTTGGGGAGGATGCAAACATTATGTTAACGGGAAAGCAAATGGTTGTCATCGTGATAAGGGGGTGGATAATGAAGCCTTCAGGTAGAGGAATAAAAGAACAGTGATGAGATGAAATCAGTGGGGTTTGGCGATGGGTTGTTTGGAGCTGCGGGACAAAAGGCAGTCCACTTTTTTCCGTCTTCACTGTCATCCATCAACTCCAAAATGCCAGGTGAGGCTACTGCTTAGCCTTTACCCTGGTTTCCCTCCTGCACATCACATATCACCCACCCATTATTTCCACTGTGATCCTTCACCCACCTCCTGAGTACATAGTGACTCTGAACAGCTTGCTTTAAGTCCTTGATTCTCTGCATATTCGGGTGGAAGAAATAGATAAGTCTACAAAGAAATGGAACCCCATGTGCTAAGTACTACTGGATTACGAAGAGGAAGGGACTAATGTATTCAGTCAGTTCTGCCAGAATACAGGGTATGCTTTTCTGAAAATCACCACACTGTGAAAAATTGTGCAATTCAAAAGTATATAAGACTAATGAGATCTGGGTTTGGAGCATACTGTTAAAACATTTCATTAGTGACACAGGTTTTACATTGATAAGAATCTAATAAAAGTGTAGCACCGTTTATATATATTGCTGTTGTTCAGTCGCTCAGTCGTGTCTGACTCTTTGCAGCCCCATGGACTGCAGCATGCCAAGCTTCCCTGTCCTTCACTATCTCCCAGAGTTTGCCCAAGTTTCTGTCCATTGAACCGGTGATGCTATCCAATCTCTTCATCCTCTGCTATTATATATATTAATATATAGCTATTATATATACATAATAATGTGTGTGTGTGTTAGTCACGCAGTCCTGTCTGACTCTGCACGACTTCACGACCTGCCAGGCTCCTCTGTCCGTGGGATTCTCCAGGCAATGATACTGGAGTGGGTTGCTATCAAATATATAAGTAATACAACGTATAGGCTACTTTTACCTTAAAGCCTGAAGTTTGTATTTGTCGTTGGAAGACTTGTAGCTGTGCATTTTTGTGAGGGACAGAAGGAATGGAGAGCTGGAACCAGAGGGAAGGCTGCAACTCATGCAGATGGACGTGGCTAACACATGCAGTGAGCCGGCGGTGCGTTTGAGGGGTGTGAATCGTGCATTTTGTGTATTTCTACTCAGCTTAGTTCAGCCAGCGCCGTTTTTGTATTCATTCCCTGTTGCTCATTAAGGAAATCACACATAAGCAAGCTCAAATTGTCCCCTTCTATCAATTGTTCTGGAACAAATTCACGTTTTCAAAATTAGCATCAGAGCAGAACTGAGTGTAATTGTGCCTGGAGCAGATGGGAAAATCACCCTAAAGGTGGTGACGTGAAAACGTGTGAACCAGCAGAAAAATGGGGAAGAGAGCTAGGCAAAAAGAACAGTGTGCATGCAGGGGGCTGGGTATGAAAGAGAATTCCGTCTTCGGCAAATTTCTCAATGAGTGATTTTCTTATCTTAACCCCATTTTACATATTTTTTTATTGTTTTGAAAATTCTTTTCCTCACAGTAACTTCTAATTTGCCTCCTTTTCCAATACTTGATTTGTTATTGTTTATAATTTTGAGGAAATTATTTGCCTTCATTTGATATCTAAAAACCATTTCGTATGTGTTTTTGTTTCTGTGCAATTCACCAGATAACATGACAACACTGTACACATTTCAAATGCCTTCATTTTAACAACTGAATTGGTTTTGCTTTGGTGTTAAATATTACAGATAGTCCTTCCAGGTCACGAATTAAAGGGAATTTACATTCTTGGAATGAGTAAAGTTAATTCCATTTAAATACTTGTAATGAGTAAAATTGCAACTTTATGAATTCTAATCCAGGGATAATCATGTTTTTATTTTATCTGTATTCTCAAATATTACAAATGTAGAGACTAAAATTAATGTTAGAATTTTAATTCAGCTAAAGAAATATTGCTGCTAGGGGTATAATTTACTTAGTCTATTCAGTTCCATTCAGTTGCTCAGTCGTGTCCAGCTCTTTGTGACCCCATAGACTGCAGGAGGCCAGGCCTCCCTGTCCATCACCAACTCCCAGAGCTTATTCAAACCCATGTCCATTGAGTCGGTGATGGCAGCCAACCATCTCATCCTCTGTCATCCCCTTCTCCTCCTGCCCTCAATCTTTCCCGGCATCAGGGTCTTTTCCAATGAGTCAGTTCTTTGCATCAGGTGGCCAAAGTATTGGAGTTTCAGCTTCAGCATCAGTCCTTCCAATGAATATTCAGGACTGATTTCCTTTAGGATGGACTGGTTGGATCTCCTTGAAATCCAAGACTCTCAGGAGTCTTCTCCAAGACCACAGTTCAAAGTCTATTACAAGTTAATAAGACAGAAGATGTGTTCTTTTATTACATGGATTCATTAAATTAATTAACAATCATTTATTAAATGCCTGCCATATGAGTAATACGATCTTTGGTCTATGATTCTATTTCATTTCAATTCATACATCATAAGACTTCCAATGCTCCCTCCTGCACTATCATGAATATATTTTAAAAACACTTTTGAAGAAAGCAAGCTGAATGAGAAGAAGTATTTCAGTAAAATACAACAATATTATTTCATTCACTCAAATGATTGTGTTAATTGATTTCCTGATAGACATGGTCCTTGTTTTTCCACATGGATGATCAAATTTGTTTTAGTGTCTAATCCTTTGAGGATTAGACTGGAATCTGTTTCACCATAACTTACTACTTCATATTAGTAACTATCTTTTTAGATGAGGCAGTCACTTGAGAAAAGGGGTA
Organism: Antilocapra americana; assembly: GCA_007570785.1. Taxonomy (NCBI): domain Eukaryota; kingdom Metazoa; phylum Chordata; class Mammalia; order Artiodactyla; family Antilocapridae; genus Antilocapra; species Antilocapra americana. The sequence continues at coordinate 7,926,150 of ML661888.1, read as the reverse complement.
TTGGAGTAATGAAAAAACATTACATTATCAGCAAGATCATCGAACCTATTCAAGCTGTGTAGTACATTGCCTCCTTCAGGGTGCTCTGAATTGGCCTATGAAATGTTCTAAATACTTCTTTCATTTTCCAGAAAAAATCTTTAGTACTTTAGTGTTCTGGGTATTCATTAACTCTCCCAGCACATTTTGAGGATGCTTGTTTTACGCAAATCTCAGAGATAGTTACTATAGTGACTCTTATTATCTAAGAACTGCTATGCAGATTCTTTGATTCTTTTCTTTTCCCCTTGATCCTTCCTGAACTTTTGCTGATTTTACTTAATTCACTTTAGATATTTTGCAGCTAGAAATAGTATGGCATAGACAATAAACTTAGTATCAGTTAATTTTACTGTTGTTTATTGGGATGAATCAAATTAAAAGATTATAATGGACTAATAAGAACTCTAAATATTCACTTTATTTAGTTCTTTTCTCCAAATACCATTGGTTAATAGGCTATTTCTACATTCCTCATTGTTTTATTTCTCTTTTTGCTTAACTTTGGATGAATATTTGTAATATAAAACAATTGTGGTTAAGTTAGCTAATATTTTAAATAATATGTCTTGTTCATCAGTATAAATTTTATTTGGAGTCCTCAGGCTTCCCAGTTGATGTAGTTGGTAAAGAATCTGCCTGCTAAGTGCAGGAGACACAGAGACATGGAATCAATCCTTGGGTCAGGAAGATCCTCTGGAGGAGGAAATGGCAACCCACTCCAGTGTTCTTGCCTAGAAAATTCCATGGACAGAGGAGCCTGGTGGGCTACAGTCCACAGGGTCACAAAGAGTCAGACATGACTGAGTACACACACACACTTTGGAGTCATCATTTAAGGATGTTAGGTGGCAAAATGACAATGTACAACTACAGTCAAAGATGTGTCCATTGATAATATGCAAATATAGTAAATTAGAAATTACTAATGTAAAATATCAAAGAACACCTACAGCTTAAAATTATCTTTCCTAATCATATACAAATAATATAAAGGAGAGAATCAATCTCTCAGTTTTATGATCAAATAATAAATAATTAAGACAGGAAAATGAAGAGAAGTAGATGACGAAGTCTAAGGAGCTGGAGTGTGATCACCCAGTTTTTGGACACGGCATATGTTATTTCATATATTTCTATAAGTTTATCAATGAACCTAAGTCAGAGAAATGGTAATCTGCAGGCAAAAAAAGAAAAAATAATAGCATAACCACTTTAGAACAGTGATTGCCAAAATTCTTTTCTTTGTAAAAGTGATTTTTGAGGTTAAAAGGAAAAGAAATCTAGCATCTGTAAGCATTTTCCTCTTATAACATTTCCACAGGCAAGTTAAAGCACTGTTTGGAGAATTTCCACATGGCTGGTATTTATTAAATCTAAAAAGTTAAAATTACTTTCTCCAGTTTTATTGCAGTGCATTTTGTATTGTTTGTCAGGATAACTTTATAAAAGATCTAGAAATGATAAATATGCTGGTGATGAACCGCTACTGAGGAAAGCCAAAGGGACTTTGGTTCCTGTCACATATGAAGTATGTCATTTCGCATTACAGGAGGGTTATCTTTATCTGCACATCTCTGGAGATAGAACCCTGGACATTCTAGCCAACTCTGGCTAGTTGAAAGTACAGATTATGTTTTAGGTTTCTGAGTCTATTTGCCAGAGAAAAATTACATTGCACGTTTTAATAAGAGCAGTTTCTTTTCATCACTATGTAGTTGGAGTGAGAGTAAACTGAGAACAGGTACTGTGTGCTGTGTGCTTAGTCGCTCAGTCATGTCCGACTCTTGTGACCCTGTAGATGGTAGCCTGCCAGGCTCCATGGGATTCTCCAGGCAAGAATACCGGAGTGGGTTGCCATTTCCTCCTCCAGGGGATCTTCCGACGAGGAATTGAACCCAGGTATCCTGCATTGCAAGCAGACTCTACTGCCTGAGCTACTAGGGGAGCCCAAAGAAAAGATACAAGAAGAATCAAATATGAAGAGCAAAATCTCCAAATTATTATCCAATTGTGTCCCTAAGGAATGAATCACCATCCCATTTAATTTAAGAGAGGTTAGTGGTGTATCTCCTAGCTACAAATACTGGCATTCTGTTTCTCCTGAGTCTAGCGTGGCAATGGTGAGGCCTATCACAGAAGAATGCTCTAGGTGCTGTGAAAACCATAGAAGAGAAGGGCTGTCTCTCTCCTGAAAGAAAGCCAGAGAAGGGGTATCTTCACAGAAAGCAAGTACATGCAAAAGAAGCAATACTAAACTCAGTGGAGTGGGAAAACCTAGTCTGACTTTTCTGCTGTGCATAAATGCAAAAATCTAAACAAGAGTAAAATATTAGTAAGTCAAATGCAGTAATCCATAGAAAATATAACATTTAATGATTGCATTGAATTTGTTGTAGAAAGCAAGTCTGATGTAACATTTACAAATCAATAAAAATATGTCAGAATAAATGAGAAAAAAACGCATGCATCAGTAGATGCAGAAAAGATTTGACACAATTCAACATGTAATCAGGATTTTAAAGAAACTCTTGAAAATGAAGAAAAATGTCCTTAATGCGCTAAGAAGTTTCTGAAAATAAAAATATATGCAAAAAGAGCAAAATCATACTTGCTGGTAATTACTAAAACTTTTTGTCCTGAAATCAAGAGTGACAAAAGAATGCCCACTCTCACCATTAATATTTAGCATTACACTGCAGGTCATAGCCTTTGTAGAAAGGAATAAAAACTATTCTTATTTACAGATAATGTGATTGCTATATAAGAAATTAAAACAATATAAACTATTATAATCAATTAGAATTAGTTTAGCAATTCCAGAAGGTCAATATACAAATTCAACATTTTTTCTCTATACCATCAATGGCAGCAAACATGAAAATGCAATTTTAAAGGCACATTATTTAAAACTGTTCTTAAAAATCCCACTATTTCAGAACAAATCTAATTGAAGATGTGGACTGAAACTTTCAAGACCTGTTCATGGATTTGAAGACTTGCTATTAAGATATCATTTCTAAGCAAATTAATCCTTAGATTCAATGCAAACTTAATCAAAACCCCAAAAATTTTAAAATAAAAACTGGCAATCTTATGCTAAAATTCAGTGTGGAGATACAAAGGACTAAGAATATATAAACACTCATGAAATGAAACAAAAAAAAAATTGGTAGGCATATAACATTTGATATCTAAACTCATTATAAAGTTACAGTAACTGAGACAATGCATGTGGTACAAAGATAAATCAACAGACTAAAGAAACTGGATATATAAACTCCAGAAAGAGATGTACATATGTATAGTCAATTGGTTCATAACAAAGGTAACTCTACAGTTCAGTAGGAAAAGAAGAGTCTGTTTAAATGATGTGCAATAAATTGGATCTCCATTAAAAAAATAGCTCTAAATCTTGATGCCCTGCCTCACACCATGCAAGAAATAATTAGAAATCAAAAGATGAAAACAATAAGACATATATAAGTAACCATAATAGCATATTTTCATTATCTTGGTGGGTGCAAAGATTTCTTAAGCATAACATAAATAATAACTACAACAGGAAAGAATTGAAAATTTAGATCTTATTTAAAGAACTTCTCTTTGGAGAGTGAAAAGCAAGCCACAGTGTAGAAGAAATTTGATGTATTTTTTTTCTACTGCCGCATATGATTTTTTCTCATTACTCTGAAATATTTGATTGATTTTAAGTGCTGTATCAGACTTGCATTTCTAGAACAAACTCAAGATGATCATGATAAGCTATCTTTTCTATGGATCACCACATATGATTTGCTAATATTTTTCTCTGGTTTAGATTTCTGCATCTATGAACATAAGAAAGCTTAGACTCTATTTTCCCACTCCATCACTTCTTTTGAATGCTCTCCCTTTCTGTATGTATATGTATATACAAAGGACTATTATCCAGAATTTGTAAACAATTTCTACAAATCAAATTCAAAGGAAAAGCACTGAAAACTCAACAGAGAAATGAAGAAAAGCTTGAAATAGTCCTTTAAAAAAGAAGATATGCAAATGAACAAAACATAATGGTTTTCGACCTCATTAATCACCAGGGAAATGCAAATTAAAAGCATAGTGATATCCCAGTACATAGCCACCAAAATGATTAAAATAAATATACTGACAAATGTTGGCAAAGATGTGGAACATCTTGAACTCCCAGGCATATCTGGTGGGAATGTAAATTAGTATAAGCACTTTGGAAAACATTATAAAGCTACAATAATTAAAGCAACATCTTGGGCATATCCATTACACCTGATTGTACATTACCTTATGAAGTAGCAATCCACACCTACATATAAATATATGCCCCTTAAAATCAAATATACACATTTACCAAAAGACTCATTCAAATATATTCATAATACTGTTAATTCTAAAAACCCCAAACTGAAAGTACCTAAAAGTCCATCTATAGTAGAATGGACCAAAAAAAGTGTTTTAACTGATACAATCAACCACTACAATACTAATGAAAATTGATAGACTATATGGCAGCCACCAACATGTTTAAATATCCCAAACATAATTTGGGGCACAAAAAGCCAAATGTATAGAGTGAAAATGAAAGTCCCTCAATCCTGTCTGACTCTTTGTGACCCCATGGGCTATAGAGTCCATGGAACTCTCCAGGCCAGAATGCTGGGGTGGGCAGGCTTTCCCTTCTCCAGAGGATCTTCCCAACCCAGGCATAGAACCCAGGTCTCCTGCATACAGGTGGATTCTTTACCAGCTGAGCCACCAGGGAAGCCCAAGAATACTGTAGTGGGTAGAGGGCATGATTCTATTTATAAGCAATTTAAAAGCACAAGCCAACTAATGTTGGCATGGTATGGTATGGCCTCTTTGGGAAGAGGCCACTGGGAAAGGGCAGGATGGAGACAGTTTCTTGATGTGAGTGCTGAATCACGTAGTGTGCTCAATCGGTCAAAATGTTCTACACTCCTCATGTATTCTGTGTTCGCTTCTCTGAGTGTACATTATCTTTCAATACAAATTTCGCTCACATGAATATTGCATACAGAGGTATTAGTCTGGGTTTTTTGGAAGGAGCAGACAGAAATATTTACATTTAATTATAAAACAAATCCCACTGTAGTCTATTATAGTAGATTGTGATCAATATTGTAAATAATTAATTATGTTGACATAAAAGAAGGAAAAGCAAATACCCAGATGAGGGTATTTGGAGAAAGCTTCAAAACAGATGTTTTCTTTAAATTAACTAAGGTAGAAGGGAGAACCTTTCAGAAAATAGACATACTGAAAATATTACTAATTAACAGTTACGTTTATGAAACAACCTAAATCCACGTACTTTGCCTATTTTATGGAAGGTGGGGGAAGCTAAGAATATGAAAGAAAAATTGTTGAGTCTTGATTATGGGAGATTATAAATGTCACGCCAAGAATTTTAGGTGTTATTCTTTAGTTATTTGGAAGCCACTTAAACACAGCACCAAAATGGGAAGGGGCACAGAGAAACATTTCTGGGAGCGGTGTGATGGCCGCCGCTGCTGCCGCGTCGCGTCAGTCGTGTCCGACTCCGTGCGACCCCCCAGGCTCCGCCGTCCCGGGGACTCTCCAGGCGAGGACACCGGAGTGGGTGGCCGTTTCCTTCTCCAGGGCATGAGGGTGAAAAGGGAAGGGGAAGTCGCTCGGCCGTGTCCGACTCCCAGTGACCCCGTGGACTGCGGCCCACCAGGCTCCTCCGTCCATGGGGTTTTCCGGGCAGAGCGCTGGAGTGGGTGCCAGTGCCTTCTCTGAATGTGACGGCTGGACTGGCCAATTCAAAGACTGGGCCTGAGAGACTCCTCCATTACTAGTGGGGAGATCTGAGTGGGAAAAGGTGGTAACAGTATAAGTGGGGTATAGAAACCTACATGAAAGGGGTATGTTGGTAAATCAGTAATAACACAACTAGTTATAAAAGAAGCAGCCTTAGAATATGAGTAAAAATACAGCTTGAGTGTGGTATACCACTCACTAGTGTGGAAGACAGAATACTGTTCTTAAAATGTCCACGTCCTTGTCCCCAGAGCCTGTGAGTACATTAACTCAAATGGCAAACCAGACTTTGAAAATGTGGTGAAATTAAAGATCTTGAGATGGGGAGAGATTATCCTCTATTATCTGAATTGGCTTTATAATCAGAAGTGTTCTTATAAGACCCACAGTAGGATCTGCACTTTTGAAGATAGAGGAAAAGGCCATAAATCAAGAAATGCCAGCAGCCTCTAGAAGCGGGAAATGGCAAGGAAATGGATTCTGCAGATTCTACCCTGAAGCATCTAGATGGAAGGCAACTCTGCCTACAGTTTTAGATTTTCCACCTCCAGACTTGATAAAATTTGGTTGTTTTAAGCCACTGTTATTATGACAATATGCTACAGCAGCAGAATGAAACTAATAAAAGATTTTGGTATCTGGAAGTGGGGTGTAGTTGTAACCAATATCTAAACACTTGGCAGTGGCTTTAAAATGGGACACTGCAATGACTAGAGGCTAGAAGAATTTTGAGCATGATAAAAATCCTAGATTGCATTAAACAAATTGTTGGTAAAGACATGGATGTTAAAGTTGTTGCTAGACAGGACCCAAGAGGAGGTGAGTAGCGTGAGAGAGAAGATCTATATTGTCTGAGAGAACACTTAACTCGTTAAGCAGAACACTGGTAGAAATAGGACATTAAATCTGAATTGAGGAATGCTGTGAGGATGCAAAAGGAAAAGAGGACTATGTTATTGAAAACAGGAGGAAAGTGGATCCTTTTCATATAATGGTATAAAGTTTAGCTGTGTTCTGCAGTTTTGTGGAAAGCAGATGAATTGTTATGTGTACATATAATATAGCCATGTGGTAAATGATGAGCTTGGCTATTTAGCTGAGAATATTTCCAAGTAATAAATTGAAGGTATGACCTAATATCTTCTTGCTGTTTGTAATAAAATGCAAAAATAAAGAAATAAGTTCAGGAAAGTACTGTTAAGCCCAAAGGAACCAGGATTTGTTGATGTGGGAAATTCCCAGTCTATTCAGACTGTGAAAGGTGCCCAAATAAATAATAATAAAGTTCACAGTCAGGAATGCTTGTTCTGAAGGTGTTGCAAAGGGTGTGACTGGACAATTTTTTGCTCATGCTTTGAAACGGTAAGTATAGTCTGTGTGCTCGGTCACATCGAAATTTCCCAAAATATCTTGTCCAATGATCTGCATGGAATGAGCTCTTGTCAGGTACTTACTGACTTATTACATAAATTTCTATCACCACTCACTGCCACTTTGGCAAAACTAGAAGCAGCGTTTAGAATGTCAGGGTTCTGGATACATTTATTCTCTTTGATACAGACACATATCTTCATTAAAACATAATTTTTAAAGCCTTTAGACTCAACTACTATCTACTAGTAAATGAAATTTTAAGATTAAGGTCATAACCATTTTACTGTCTTCCCCTGACTTCTATATCTTACACAAGTATATACTTAAGTTTTGGGGGGATAGAGTAATGAGGAATAGAATTCTATTAACTACTATTGTTTTAATTTAAATAATGAACAATTATGTGGAATATGATGACAATTGGAAGCAAACTTAATACTTTTGTCAACATTATCTGTTGAATACCAGTGGTATACAATTGCTGACTTTCTATATCAACACATGTGCTTCCTAGAAGCTGTCCACTCATCTCAGTGATTTTCTTGCTGACAGTTTACGACCCCCATGACTGTTCCTTCTGCACACCATCCACTGGACTCCTCCATGGGACCTCAGAGAAGACAGAGTGGACCTAATTACTGTCAAAGACCATTTTTTATACATTCCGAATAGGACTGACTACACATCTACTCTCAGAGTACCTATTCTGAACCTATAGAATATATTCTTTCACATCCCTCAGTTTATCCCTCAATTCATGTCTGTATTCCACACTAAAATAAGAGCTGCATCAACAATCATATCTGCTTTTACTCAGAGCTCCAAAGTGCACAAAATGTATATATTAGGTATATGAAAGAAAACAAGTTAATTTCAATGAAGGTGCATATCTGGAGTCCTAAATTTTATAATAATAATCAGGTTAACCTGATCCAGGTGGGAATGTGGGTGTTTATGCTATCAGAAACTTGTACAGCTCCTCCAGAAAACAGTAAAAGCAAAACATATTTTTTTTTCATTTTGTCAAGATAGTTTTTTATGTATAAAAATAACCATAAAAACATCCACTTCTTCACTGACTATGCTAAAGCCTTTGAGTGTGTGGATCACAACAAACTGTGGAAAATTCTTGAAGAGATGGAAATACCAGACCACCTGACCTGCCTCCTGAGAAATCTGTACGCAGGTCAAGAAGCAGCAGTTAGAACCTGACCTGAAACAATGGACTGGTTCAAAATTGAGAAAGGAGTACATCAAGGCTGTATATTGTCACCTTGCTTATTCAACTTCTGTGCAGAGTTCAGTTCAGTTCAGTCACTCAGCCATGTCCAACTCTTTGTGACCCCATGGACTGTAGCATGCCAGGCTTCCCTGTCCATCACCAAGGTCCAGAGCTTTCTCAAACTCATGTCCATTAAGTTGGTGATGCCATCCAACCACCTCATCCTCTGTCATCCCCTTCTCCTCCTGCCCTCAATCTTTCCCTGCATCAGGGTCTTTTCCAATGAGTCAGTTCTTCACATCAGGTGGCCAAAGTATTGGACTTTCAGCTTCAGCATCAGTTCTTCATGTGAAATGCTGGGCTGGATGAATCATGGGGTAGAATCAAGATTGCCGAAAGAAATACCAACAACCTCAGATATGCAGATACCACTCTAGTGGCAGAAAGTGAACAGCTACTAAAGAGTCTCTTGATGAGGGTGAAAGAAGAAAGTGAAAAGTCAAAAAAACTAAGATTATGGCAACTGGCTCCATCATTTCATGTCAAATAGATGGAGAAAAAGTGAAAACAGTAGCAGATTTTATTTTCTTTGGCTCCAAAATCACTGCAGACAGTGATTGCAGCCACAAAATTAAAAGACGCCTGCTCCTTGGAAGAAAAGCTATGACAGACTTAGACAGCTTATTAAAAAACAGAGACATCATTCTGCCAACAAAGGTCTGTCTAGTCAAAACCATGGTTTTCCCAGTAGTCACATATGGATGTGAGAGTTGGACCATAAAAAAGGCTGAGCACTGAAAAACTGATGTTTTTGAACTGTGATGCTGGAGAAGACTCTTGAGAGTCCCTTGGACTGCAAGGAGATCAAAACAGTCAATCCTAAAGGAAATTAACTCTGAATATTCATTGGAAGGACTGATGCTGAAGCTGAAGCTCCAATCCTTTGGCCACCTGATGTGGAGAGCCAACTCATTGGAAAAGACCTGATGCTGGGAAAGATTGAAGGCAGGAGGAGAAGGAGTGGACAGAGGATGAGGTGGTTGGACGGCATCACCGACTCAGTGGACGTGAGTTTGAGCAAGCTCTGGGATATAGTGAAGGACAGGGGAGTCTGGCGTGCTGCAGTCCATGGGGTCGCAAAGAGTCGAACGCGACTGAAAGACTGAACAACAACAACAAATCCAGGTAGTTACAAGCTGAAATCCCCCTTCCTTCTCCATTGTACTATTTTCTTACAATCATTTCCTTAGTTGGTCTTGGACGTTAGGAACCAAAGGTTTTTAAAATTGAATAATCACTTTTCACGTGCTGTATTTGTCTTCGTATTTTGTGAGCCTCTTAAGGACCTGTATTGTGCAATTCAAGTGGGCTTTCTAAAGCTTTTGAGGTATAATTTAAAGATTTAGCAATTTAGCATTCACGCTAAAGGAGACAGTTTGGGAAACAAAAGTGGAGACTCTTTTTTTCCATCTATAGCTCCTGTTTCTATATCTAAACCCATTTAAGTAAACATCTAAAAATGGTGTTTATGACATAAGGGAAAAGAGAATTCCATTTACGTATTTACTCGTCGTGCACTGCTGTGCTGGTAACGGCAAGTGCCGGGTTTACTAACATAGTCGCCTTTGAACACACATGCGCGGTCGACACTACCCGGTGGCCCTGAGCCCTTGCGCAGACACGAATACACGCAAAGTGAGGGCTGGAGCTGGATCCCTGAAATACCCTTGGGCTGTGTAATGCTAAATTATACCTGAAAATTCAATCTATTCAACTCAGCAGGCTGAAGTAGCTCATCAATGTGGTAATTATAACTAAATATGAACAGGAAAGGAATTAGGAGAACAGGACTGCTGTGTATCCTGCTTTACAGACAGGCTGCAATGAATTCTTTTAGTATGTACTTAAGATACTGTATGCACATTTTACATTGGAAATGCTTAGACATTTTGAAGTAACGATTTTGATATTATCGTTAGAAACCAAAATGTGCCGAATGTGACCCACACATAGAAATTTGTTTTGCTAATATGTTTTAAAAGTCCATAATCACATGCCTAGTTATGGTCTTTGCCTATTTAAAATATTTTATTTTAAACAATGAAAATTATTGTAATGTCTAGCCCAATATTTTCAATATTTTGTGTGTATGTGTACTTAACTTTTTGACCTAATTTTATCCATTTTTAATTGAAAACTTTTTCTGGGTCATTCTGAATTACTTAATTCATTTTTCTGAAGAATATTTTAAAAATCCTTATTAGACTTTCAAGCATTCATGATCATTTGTGTCCAACTCTTTGCGACCCCTTTCCCAGGCAAGAATACTGGAGCGGGTCACCATTTCCTACTCCAGGGGACCTTTCTGGCCCACAGATCAAACTTGCGTCTCTTTCATCTCCTGCATTGGCAGGTAGATTCTTTATCACTAGTGCCACCCAGGAAGCCCAGAGCCACCAGGGAAGCCCCTGTACTAGACCTTAGGTTAATACAAATATATCACATGTATTGGTTAGCTCCTATTCTGCCATTATATGAATATCTTTAGAATTCTCATATATGCATCTCTAGAATCTTTTATTTGGGGTACTAGGATGGGTGAGTATCAGCATGAATTCTATACTGAAATTCTGTATATCAAATTTATTTTCCCATTGTACCACACATTAAAATCAGGTTTGTTTTCCAAAATAATTGCAGTAACACCTAGCAATTCAAGCAGAAGTAAAATCCTAGACGGTGTTGTCTGCTATCTGCTGCTTTCTGAGTTTCCTTTATTGTCTAACCTTTATTTGTTCAGTGTGTAAGGTAGCGATATCATGGATTGGCGTGACTTTTGCAGTTCCCCAACTTGGATTCAAATTCCAGCTCTACTTCTTGCCAGCTTTGTGAACTTGACATTTGAGCCTCCATTCCCTTGTCTGTAAAAAGAGGTGACAACTTCATCCTCACACAGCTGTTTTAAGGTTAGATGAAGTAACATAAGTATATTTTATAAAATGATAAAATAATAAGCCCAACTATTCAAATTAAAATAAAATGCTGAATAGTGTTCTGTCACAAAGTAAGCACTTAATAATTGTTTCTATGATTCCATTCAATTTTTATAATTAGTGAACAGTTCTTAATTGAAATATCTCATGTGTATTTACATTGCTTATGTTATGAAACTAATATTGGTGGACTCTAGAGATGGTGATGTGAAATTGTAATATTTGGTCCTAACCATAATAAGGTATGCTATTGAAAGCAGTCAATACAATGAATCAAACAGTTAAGTGATAAATCTCATGGGTCAGCCTTTTTTGTCATCATGTACTTCTTCCTTGCCTAATAGCAATAAGAATTTAAGGTAATTAACCTCAGTTTACTCCACTATACGTGTATACAGTGAAGTTTAGTTTTATAGAGACAAAAGACAGCAAGAAGGAAAAATGATAGACTAGAGAGAGAAGACCCAATGTTTGCTGAAAGGAGCTAACAGAGAAAGAATCAGCCAGAAAAAGAGAAAGGCAGGGCCCCGAGAGACCCACCGCTGGGCCACAGGACTTCTAGCGCTGCGTCTCTCCTCGCAGCTTCCCTCCGTCTTGTCTCCCTCTGCTTGAGTGCTGCAGGGCGGTCACCACTCTGGCCTGCGTCCTCTCCGCCTTTTAAAGCATCCTCTCCAGCTGCATTCTGGCCACCAGAGTATGATGTACTCCAGGCACCCCAGAAGCTCTTCTGCTAGGTAGTTCTGCAACTCACCGCTGGTTTTTAAGATAGGTAGGCGGATAAAGAGATAGAAAGTATAGCTATAGATAGACAATAGAGTATATGCTTCCTGTTTTGTAAATTTTGTTATAGTGAAATTCTGTGCATCATTTTCATGATCACGGAAACCATTATGACTTGAGGGACGTGATGCTTTCTCATCACTACGCCTTGTAAATCATGAGTGTCCCTCCATCGAGGACACAGTGGATATGGTGTCTCTGAGACAGAACTGGGAACTCCTGAGCACGTGCTTTTCATAAATAAAACATCTCCAAGGAACGTGGCACAGCAGTTCTCCCACATCATGCCCACCTCCAGTAAATTATATTACTGTGTTCCCAAGTCTGTGAGGCGAATTTTCCTAGGGTAGTTAGTACCTTTTATGTGGCTGTGATCCTGTGAAAGTGTCAGTCCCTCAGTCATGTCCAACTCTTTGCAACCCCATGGACTGTAGCCCGCCAGGCTCCTCTGTCCATGGGATTTTTTTCAGGCAAAGTGCTGCTATGGGTTGCCATTTCCTTCTCCAGGGGATTTTCCTGGCCCAGGGATCAAACCTGCATCTCCTGTGTCTCCAGCATTACAGGCAGATTTTTTTACCTGCTGAGCCATCAGAGAAGTGCCTATGATCTCAAAGAGACAGTTTATTTAGGTCTAGGATTATTACATCTTTCGTGGGTAATTTGTTAACAACATTTATTAAGATATGTTGAAGTGAGGTAAACTATTTACACAGACATAAATAATTCACTTTATACTCTGAGAAAGTCAAGGTTGATTTAAATATATGTTTTAGTCTCCTTTAAAAAAAATTTTTTAGTAACCATTCGGTATGTGGCCCCATCCACATGGTTGAATGGTATCATCAACTCAGTGGACATGAGTTTGAGCAAACTCCGGGAGTCAGTGAAGGACAGGGAAGCCTGGTGTGCTGCAGTCCAGGGGGTTGCAAAGAGTTGGACACGACTGACGGGCTTAACAACAACAAAAGCATGTGGTCAAAAAGACAGAATGCTATTGTCCTTGAGATGATGCCATGTGTCCAAACAAAAGTGGGCAAATAAGACAATGAAGAAGGTAAACTAAGTCTGAATAATCACATTTCAGCTAAAAGGAAAGATGAAAACTGAGGCAGTACACAATGGAAATCAGACAAAGTGAGGGCAGCAAGCAAATGTGAGAATGCTCGAAAACAACTACCACTCAAGAGAGTCGATGAAAATAAAGTCATTTCTGATGTGAGTTACAAAGGAGAAATATTTTACCTGTATTTAATACTCCTAAGTATTAAATGTTTCAAAAAATTAATGATTTCAAAGACTTGTCTGATATTAGAGCATAAGAAATTGGAGGAAGTCCAAAGAAATAAATGAAGACTTAATAATAAAATCCAATTATGCTTTATAAAATCTTAGAAAAGTCTTTTCCAGACACCTAAAAACGTTTTAATGAACCAAAATAAGGAACACAAAACTGACTTGTTTGTTGACTGTTTCACTTTCAGCAATGGTCAAGTATAAAGAAGCAGCATTCAGGAAATTTTTTCTTTCATTTGAACCAATATTTCAAATGAAAACTTGCATCAAACATTAAGAAGTTTTATGTTTCTTCTGATTTAAAAAAGAACAATGACAAATATATTAGTAATATGAGGTGCTAGGTAAAGTGAAAAGATTTTTTTTATATGCTAGCCACTCAATATTTTAATTAGTAGTTATTTTCAGATTATCCTCTGAAGGAGAGCACTTGACTCTGGACAAATAGACATGGGTACAGTTGCAGAGGCATTAGGCAAGACAGCAAATCACTTAGTATAGACATGTACAGAAAACGCAGATATATTTTCTTATATTGTTAAAAAAGATTGGTGATTGGCCAGGGCAGAAAATTATTGGATGTTATCCCTGAAAGAACCTGAGGAAACGACTTGTCAAAAATGTATAGGGACCATGCTAGCAAGATGTTTCATAACTTCACTACACTTTTTCAGTTTTAGCATTTTATTATCCTAATAATACTCTGAAATATAGTTCAATTCAATCACTCAGTCGTGTCTGACTCTTGGTGACCCCATGGACTGTGGCACGCCAGGCCTCCCTGTCCATCACTGATCCCCGGAGTTTACTCAAACTCATGTCCATTGAGTCGGTGATGCCATCCAACCATCTCATCCTCTGTCGTCCCCTTCTCCTCTTGCCTTCAATCTTTCCCAGTATCAGGGTCTTCTCCAATGTCAGTTCTTTGCATCAGTTGGCCAAAGTATTGGAGCTTCAGTTTCAGCATCAGTCCTTCCAGTGAACATCCAGGACTGATCTCCTTTAGGATGGACTGATTGGATCTCCTCACAGTCCAAGGAACTCTCAAGAGTCTTCTCCAACACCACAGTTCAAAAGCATCAATTCTTCAGCACTCAGCTTTCTTTATGGTCCACCTTTCACATCCGTACATGACTACTGGAAAAACCATAGCTTTGACCATATGTACCTTTGTCGGTAATACAAGTATTTATCTGAAATATAAGCATCATGCAATTGAAATGAGATAATTCTATATGATCTGCATGTGATGTCCTGGTGAAATTCTTTAAAGTTTTATCCAGAAAACCAGATAAGGATGTTTGAACTCTGGGCATGCTAATAATTCAATGTTCTTTACATTCTTTTTTTTTTTTAAATTTTCTTTACTTTATTGTGTTGGTTTTGCCATACAATGACATGAAACCGCCATGGGTTTACATATGCTCCCCCTCCAGAACCCCCCTCCCTCCTCCCTCCCGATTCCCTCCCCCTGGGACATCTCGGTGCACCAGCCCCGAGCATCAGTCCTGGCCTGGCGATTGATTTCACATATGATAATTAACATGTTTCAATACCATTCTCCCATATCATCCCACCCTTGCCCTCTTCCACAGAGTCCACGAGTTTGTTCTATACATCTGCGTTCCTTTTGCTGTCTCGCATGCAGGGTTCTCGTTACCATCTTTCTAAATTCCATATATATGCGTTAGTATACTGTATTGTTGTTTTTCTTTCTGGCTTACTTCACTCTGGATAATAGGGTCCAGTTCCATCCACCTGAGTAGAACTGATTCAAATGAACTTTTTTTTAATGCTGAGTAATTTTCCATTGTGTATATGTACCACAGCTTTCTTATCCATTCGTCAGTTGATGGGCATCTAGGTTGCTTCCATGTCCTGGCTATTGTAAACAATGCGGCGATGAACACTGGGGTACAGGTGGCTCTTTCAATTCTGGTTTCCTCGGTGTGTATGCCCAGCAGTGGGGTTGCCGGGTCATATGGCAGGTCTATTGGGGAGACCTTAATACACCACTCTTTACATTCTTTGAATGTCCTTGCGGTGCATTATTTGGAGGAGAGGATGAAGGTTGGGCCTGGGGAGAAGAGGTGCGGGGTGACCTGTCTGACAAAGGGGAGCCAGCAGCGCGGAGACGGGCAGACCTGTCCTGCCCCGAGCGGTCTGCGGCGTCTGAACGTGCCCGCCCCCGCCGGAAGCCAGAACTCTACAGCTGATGGCCTCCACCCCGCTTAGCACTGGTGTGACACGCTCGTTGCCATGGAAACACGGCCCTCCCGAGGCCGCGGCCCCCCACCCGCCTCGTGCTGACGGTGTCCCTTCAGCCTCGCACAGCCGTCACAGTGAACCGGCTCTGGAGAGACAGCAGCCGCTGCAGAGCCGGGCACGGCCCCGGGCCTCCGTGAGGCTTGCGCCGGAACTGAAATGCAAAATGAGGGCGATGATAATCGCAATAAATGATGTGCTGGCGATGAAGACAGCGGTTATAAATCCATCATAGAACTGTGTCCAGGGTCCTCGGAGTAAGGCACGTCAAACTTGCAGGCAGGGGCCCAGCCCCTGCTGTGAACTCCCTAAGGGGACGCTGGCTCTTAGAGCCCGTCCAGCGTTCACTCCCTGTGACGGCTCCGGCAAAGGTCACTTTGGTGATTTGAGCACATCCCCACTGACATCAAGGTGACCCTCTGATACGAGTCTTCTCCCGTCGCTGCCGCGTGCAGTGCCCCTCGTTCAGCCCTAGAGTCACTTCGGGTGACTTCCCGGTTGCATGTTCTCAGCACGAAGGTGTAAGTCGCGCAGCCTCCCTGAATCTTCCCTGTGCTTGTCCTCATTTGGTTCAGGTTTGCTGATTTCTAAATTAGAGTTAAGGATACCGAAGGAGCAGGATTCTCATGAAGATGAGTGACACAGCACATCACTAGCTCCACACAAGGCACGCAGTAGTTCTCTCTTTCACACACACGGACACACACACACAGAGACACATACACAGACACACACACAGACACACACACGGACGCACACACAGACACACACACACAGAAACACACAGACACACACACACAGACACACACACAGACATACACACAGACACACACAGAGACACGCACACACAGAGACACACACAGACATACACACAGACACACACAGAGACACGCACACACAGACACACACACAGGCACACACAGAGCTAGCTTCTTCCTTCCTTTCTTTCTCTTCCTTTCCATGTGTGTTATTCACTCACTATTAAAAGACGTATCCTTCTCTTTGCTTGTGTACTTTTATTTCAAACTGATTCCTACCATCCACAAAGGAAAAAATGGTGATATAATTGATTTTAGATGGGAACTCATCCTTCCTCATTAATCAACATTCATTGAATTTATATTTAGCTACAAAGTAAAAAGATTGATCCCGTTAAAGGAAATCATATGGTAGAGGAATAGATGGAAAGATATTTTATAAAGCAAGTGAGCTTTGACCTCTGTCCACGATAGGCATAAAGCTGGTTTTGAAGACAAAACACCTCTATTCAATCTGGATTTTTTAAGAGGGTGGGAAAAAGGAGGGATACGCCCACACAGGTCCTCCCTCTCTTTAATGATCTCCTGTCTCATTGCATCTGCATCCTTCTGCTCCATTCTTTTGGCTGAAAGTTTCCCACTTCTGGCTATGCTTTTACTAAAGCGCCTCCTCTCCCCATCCCCTACTCCTGCTCTCTCTTGTCTTCCTACCTAGACTGCATCGTCGACTCGTCAACGTGGCCTTACCTCATCATGTATAGCTGAGATCCCCAGTTTTGATGGTTCTAAAACAGGATTGAAGCCACTGGCCCCAGATATAAAGATTCAGGAATAGATGCTCTATATACCCTGAGGTGGGAAAAGTAATGTAGAAAGGAGTTGATGAGATAAAAAAAAAAACCTACATAAAACCTAAGAAAGTCAACTTTGGTACAAAATGTGTCAAATATTGACAATCACGACTCAGGATATTTGCTTTAACATGTATCTGTGTGTACGTGTGATGATGAATGAGGCTAGATGAAGGATTGCTGTGTGTGTAATGTATATGTGAATGAAGTTAATTATTGTATAGGTGAATTAAGGGATTTTTGTATATGTGAGTGAAGTTAATTACATTGTTACATGATCCTTGAAAAGAGTGTTCAGGTGGGTGTTAATTATAGATAATGAAGAATTAAAAATGACATAAAGAAAAACTACAAATTTGATTGCACCATGTAACACTGTTAAAATTAATAGCATTTGTGCCATTATGTAATTAGGCTATTTCTGCCTAATAATCAGTAATGACATGGTTATTCATATCAAAAATATATATACCACATATCTCAGAAAAACTCTGTTTTAATTTTCTTTGATGATAATAGGTTTTGTGTTTATTGGTCTTATGGAATGAGTAATTTTTATAAAGGAGAACTTATTGGTTTTCTAAAGGACAACCAATTGCTTATCGGTTGTGACTTTGTATATTTTAAAATATATTTAAAAATATATCTTCACATCTCTTCCCTGGTGGCCTGGATTGTAAAAAAAATATGCCTGCAATGCAGAGACTCAGATTTGATCCCTGAGTCACGAAGATTCCATGGAGAAGGGAATGGTAACCCACTCCAGTATTCTTGCCTGGAGGATCCATGGACAGAGAAGCCTGGTGGGCTACAGCCCACGGCGTCATAAAAGAGTCAGACTGAGTGACTAACACATAACACACACACACACACACACACAAATCTCTGAATATAAACAGTTTCATCGAAATCAGTGAACTCGTTGAGACCAATCTGGGCCCGAAAAACAGATGTGAAATGACAAGCACTTGTGTTAAGTACAAAAGTAATTTTAGTCAATAAGTATGAATTGGGCTATTGTACTGATTTATCAAAAAATAATCTGTGATCATGCTGTTTTTGTAATCTAAGTTTGCTCATAAAAGTCATTTATTCAGCAAATGCTTACTGAGAACCTACTTTGCGCCCGGCACTGATGCACTGTCTGGCGATACATCTCTGTGGAGAAGAAAGCGCTGTCTTCTGGAAGCTCATGTTCCAACAGACAGAGACAGACAGGAGGAAAATAAACGAGTGAATGACGATCACATCAGGTGGTCACAAAGCGCTGCGGAGAAAGATTAAGCAAGTAAGGTGTGGATCATAAGGTGGGTTATATATCATTCAGAAGAGGCCCGCCTTCATTTTGAAATTTTTTTATCTCACTATTATAGAAAACCCGAGGAAAATCCTCCTAGGGTTTCACGTTTTATGCAGATAAATACAGATACTGACTCTGCCTTATGGTAAGAAACACCCACCGTGGCCTTTGACAGAGTCTTACTAAACAGTGCAGTTTGCTGGGCTGAAGTCAAGGAAATGAGAGAATTCTGCTAAAACCTTAAAATGCTGTTCTTGGTATCCGGAACTGTAGTAATTACTTACACACAAAAGTATTAATGACACTGAACAAGTCCTTCTATTATGAAGAGCTGTGGGAATGATATCTCCTCCTATTAATAAGTAGCTTGCGTTCGCTAACACTAAAAGAGAATTCTGGTGGGTGAAGGTGTTTCCTGGTTTCTGCTGGAAGATGAAGGTTTTTGCACAGTGAAGACATAGCACACAGAAATTCTTTACTCGGGTAAACTCTTCTGTATTTTAAATAAAAACTGCTTTGCAGACACCCTGACAAGCATGCGAAGGCGATTTGAAATCAGACCTTCCCGTGGAGGATTGGAGAGAGGGGCAGGCCCTGGCCTTAGCTGGGCACCGGGTGCTGCGGTCAGAGCCGAGCGAGCCACACTGAGGAAGACAAAGCTTCTCCAGTGTCCAGCTGAGGTGACTGTTCAGATAAGGATGTGCCCAGGATTCTGAGAAAAAGTGCTATGAAAATAGAGGTTTGGGGACTAACCCCAGGTGGCAGGGTGAGGGCGGGAGGGAGCTTCACGACAGGCTTCTTTCCTGGAGGGGGCCAACCCTGGAGCCCAGAGAGGGCACTCCCCAAACCTGAGAGCTGCTGTGAGGTCTGCACTAGGCCCGAGGGCACAACGTGGAAACAAGCAATTCCTGCTTTGCCCGAGAAATGGTCTGCTTGGAGAATGAGACAAAACGAAAAGCGATAATGGCTTTAATTATTGAACCTATAAAGTGCACTGGGAGATCGGAGAGGGAAAGAATTTAGTCGTTTCTGAATAAAAGGCAAATCTAAACATTCTAGAGTGACTGAAAGACGTGGGAACCCACCGGATAGTTTCTAATTTCTGTGAATATCAAACAGAGGTTCTTCTATTTCACATTTAGATTTTCAGGTCTACTATTGTTGCTAAATATATGAATCCTTTCTTAATCCAACATCGCTTCAAGCACAGCACTTTAGCAGCAGAGATTTTATTAGAGAACCTAAGTGATGTCGTTGGGGGAGGTGAAGGAAATACAGTCTGCTCTGGAAGATTTGCATTAGCTGGAGTAGTTACAGGCTGTAGCATCTCCCCTGTAATTTTACGAGAATGGTACTACCCGGGCTCTCACTGTGTGACTGCCGGTTACCTTCTGTCAGTGAGCAGCAGTCCTACTGCAAAGCAGGAGCGCAAGCCGCCTCTGTCTCCGTGGTCAAAGCGATTACTTCTTAGAAAGTCGGATTTTTTTTTTTTCAGAATGACCATGTACAGGAGCAAACGCAGACATCAAAGATGTAAGTAAATTCGGAACCAGCTTTTTCGTATGACTGTGGTGGGAGAAACATACTCGATTTCTTAAAAGACTAATCATGACTTCAGATATATCCTGGAAGTAGGAAAGATATTGTAGCCGTTTTCACCCTAACCTTCATCTTTATTCCTGTTACATGCTTGAAAGATGTTGGGGGGAATCGGACTGATTCACTTGTTACTATGGAAACCTTTGGAAAGGTTTACAAGATCAACAGAGAAACAGATCAAATGCAATTTCAGTCTAGCTCAGCATCCTTCATTCAGGCATGGTAACTGGACAGTTCTCTCTCCCTCTTTCTCTCTCTCTCTCCCTCCTTTAAAAAAAAAAACTTCAATTTATTCATTCAATTTCAGTCCTAACTCTCAGGGGAGACAAAACAGTTCTGAATGGAGGGGAGAGCATTAATTGTGAATGACAAACTGGATATGTAACAGGCTCTTCATTGCCAAACTTCTTGGTCCAGAGCATGCCTGTGACATAATTCACCACAGACACCGTTTCCCAGGGTTAAAAGGAGTCAAATGTAATCTAACCTAAAGGGACAGATTCTGATGGGAAAAGAGCAGCACCGTCCCCCTGGCCTAGCGTCCAGAACAAAGGTGATTATGGAACGGAAAGCCATTAGGATTCAGCTAAAAATCAGAAGTCTCACAGTCAAGCTGTGTGTTCTGGTATAGCGACATGCCTGCCATGGAAAGCCCTCCAGGCACCTCTCTCTCCAGGGAGCCCAACTCTGGATCACTCGCTGTCCTGCGTTGCCTAAAGCAGTGATCACCGTGGTGAGCCCCGTGTGTCCTGTCACTGACTCCGTTTGCCATGGTAGACGGGTGACTATAACCTGTTCTACAGCCAAAGTCTGCACTTTTCATGGTCCCTATGCTATCTTTATGTTACCAAATATTTTAAAATATAGGAAGACCATTAACATTAATCACTCCATCAAAAGACCAAACTATGATAGACAAGTGATCTTTTTAAGAGTGATTTTTTTATGTTCATTTTTAATTTAAGCTGTGAGCACTGACATTTCTCTTGTTCAAAGTTTTATGCAGCACAGAAAGCTCTGAGTCTGATTTTCTCTGCCTGATTGCCTTTTGATACTATTTCTTGCAACTGAGAAACATCACGCAATAATTTGCTACTTTTTTCCTTATAGAAGTGACTGGTGCCAAATCTACAAATATATTGGTGATTAATTCCCTTGTGATTTCCTCCCATAAGAATGTAAATTGTGCATGTACTTGAAGACCATCTCGCACCTTCACTCCTGTATCTTTCCTACACCCCCTCATTTCTTTCCATGTGAGTAATCATTGCCTTAATGCCCATGACAGATAAAAGATTCACGGAAAAGTCATACTGAATCTCTCCCCCTAAAATGTGCTTGCTGAAGTCTGCGATTAAGCAGCAGGGAAAAATTGTGAATTACATGAGACAAGTTAGAAGATGTATAATTATACAGGTTGAACACAGTAGGGTGTACTGAATGGTTTAGTTTAAAAAAAAAAGCACTCATGTGTTACTTATGTTTAATTGTATCAGTTAGTTGCATCATTTTTTGAATTAACTTTCTATATTCTAACCAGATAAACTATTTGAGAGCAAGAATATAATAAAGTATATAGAAAGCTTAGCAATAAAAGCAAATAGAATCTTTAAATGAAGTTCTTTCTTATACTAATAACATTTGTCAAAGTGGAATGTAATGCAATTATTTGCTATCTGATAATATCTGAATTATCCTATCACCAAAACACAGTGCATTTCCATTTTAAATCATGTCTTTTATGTGTGTTTTTGATCATGTGAAGAACATGAACTAACCTAGAGGCAATTGTAACCCAGTTAAAGCAATAATTGCATACTTAACAAACTTCAGTGTGGGAAAGAAAGTGTTCTTCTGATTTTTCTTTGAATTGGAACATTACATAAGTAAAGTTTCTAATATCCTCATCCCCTA
Organism: Antilocapra americana; assembly: GCA_007570785.1. Lineage (NCBI taxonomy): Eukaryota > Metazoa > Chordata > Mammalia > Artiodactyla > Antilocapridae > Antilocapra > Antilocapra americana. Next base: position 7,903,942 of record ML661888.1, on the reverse strand, counting down.
GCAATCTAATATAATGTCCTTTAGTAAAAATAATGCACCTTTCTTTTAGAGGCTCCAAGGGGAGAAATAGGAAAGGTACAGAAGATTATGCTGGGGGTTTGAAAAGAAGCAGGAGAGCAGAAATCCTGGAAAAGGCATTTTAAAGCATGCACCGCACCAAGTCCTTAGAAGTCCATGCGGGACTGTGAAGCCCACTCCTTAGTCATGTCTTGATTGGTTATTTATAATTCCCTGTAGAGAAGTAGGAGAGAGAGGGAAGAGTCCCTCTTTCCTTGCTCCGTCAAAATGGAGCAATTGTTGTAGAAAAGGAAACTGCTTCAGTTGTTCATTCAGATAGCAGATCTTACCTGTGTATAACTGCATGAGGGCTTTTAATTAGACATAGAATTTTTCAAGTGGTATTAAAAACGTTTCCCTGTGTCAGAGATCTGTCAGAGCCAAGCCAGGAGAAACCACTTTAAGGAACTCTTAACATATATACGCCTGTTTTCACAAATTAGGTTGAGGCAGTAATCATCACTGGTATAAATTTTTCTTTTAGAATTTAAATATTGAATTTTTATACATATTGAATCAATCCATTTATTGAAGTGTGTGGCTTATGTTTAATTTTCAAAAATCTTTATTATGCATAAAATAAGTTACATTTGTAATCTCCTTTGCTGAAATTCCAGATGACCTTGAGAAAATAATTTCTGGTTCTTAAAAGAGATGTAGAGATACATTCTTAAGGATGAATATGTTTTTGAAATAGAGACTTAAGAGAAAAACTATAGTAGGATCCATATGATATTAGATATAGAATTTGAAAAATATTACAATCCTTGTATCATGGAAGAGAAAACTGTGTACATTGAATTTTAAGTGTGTGAAGTTTTGTTTTACTAACCAGGAACAGGTTTTTGATTGCTAATGATACGTTTGGGTGATTTTATCAATCGTATTATGGAAACAGGTGATGAGATCAGTTCAGGAATCTGAATACTAGTTACAGTTCTCGGCTCACAATCTCAGCCAGTACCTGCTATCTCTGTGGGTTGCAGTTTCTTCTCTAACTTCAGCAGACTGTGCAGAGACGTTTTCCACGGTGTCTTCCATCTCTAACCCTCAGTCTTTGACAACATGGGCCTCGTCATGTAAGGTTCCTACCGACAGACAGGTGTGAATTCCCATCCCCTGTACCGTGGCTTTGTCTCGTGGGCTTTCTGTCCATGTGACCGTGGTTTTACTGTGCGAGACTCTAGTATCCACATGGATATTAATCACTGCCTGTATAATGATAAAAATATGTATATTGGATACACGTACATATATACCCACATGCTATTTTTTGGTTCTAATGAAAACTAATGTATTTAAAAGGATGTACTGAATTTTTAATGGCTTTTAATGCCATGAATTTTATATTTAAGAAAGACAACTGTGTCCCACAGGGACCTTGGGTTTCCATTTTTCAAAAGGTGTTTTTTCATATTCTCAGATATTGGGAGTTGCTGAACTAGGGAATGAAATACCTTGTCACTCACTGCATACCTCCTTCCTGACACTATATTCCAGCCTTTCTCGGACTGCATCATTAGCCCCAAAATTCATCAGGCGGGCTCTCATCTGTGTGTCTCTGCCCATCCCTCTCCCTGTTGATGGGTGGCCTCCCTTGCATCTTAATGTGTAGAAAGCATCTCTGCTACCCAGGAAGCAGAGTTTGCGCCTTCATTTCCCCTGGGTGTCTGATCAAGTGTCACCTTAATCACACTAGCTTTTCCTGACTACCCCACTGAAAAGTGATAGCCGCCCGGTCATGTCCTGTAGCCCGCCAGGCTCCTCTGTCCATGGGGTTTTCCAGCCAAGAATACTGGGGTGGGTGGCCATCCCCTTCTCCAGGGGGATCTTCCCAACCCAGGAGTTGAACCTGGGCCTCCTGCATTGCAGGGGGTTCTTTGCCATCTGAGCCCCCAGGAAGCCCCCTAGTTCCTACCCCATCTTCCCCAACTCCTTTCCCACTGTTTGCTCTGTTCCTGGATAGTTCTGGAAGAAAGAGCATGTGCAAGGTGCCTAGGGTACTGGGACATTGGAGAACCTCAAAGGGGCCAATAAGTGGAGTGGATGGAAAGACGTGAGACCGAGAAGAACAGACGCACTGCCGTACATGAAACAGATAAACAGCTGTGGCCTGCTGTGGGCTTCCCAGAACCTGCCTGCAGTGCAGGGAAGAGCCTCTGGGGAACGGACAGGCTACCCACTCCAGTACTCTTGCCTGGGGAACTCCATGGACAGAGGAACCTGGCAAGCCACAGTCCTTGGAGTCACAGAGTCAGATAGGATTAAGCAAGCACAGCAGGACCTACTGTATAGCCCAGGGAACTATAGTCATTGTCTCATAGTGACCCATAATCAAAGCTAATCTCAAAGACAGTAGTTTTGTGTGTGTGTGTGTATGTGTATATATATATATATTATATTTAATTGAATATATATATATTTAACTGAATCACTTTGCTATATACCTGAAACTAACACTCCATTGTAAATAAATTATACTTCAATTAAAAAAAAACTTTGAAATAAAAAGCATTGCAAGCTCTGACTGGGTAGACCAAGTCGTAGAATTAAATGGAATGGTATATTCTACGTATAATTAAATTGAGATATAAAGTATATTTATTAACTTTTAAGTGACTCATGCAATGCTTTGATTAAGATGACACTTGTGAAAATGTTTTAATTTCATTACGCTTTATACTAGGCAAAGCATCCAATCATTAACTGAATGACAGACAATCAAGCAGTGGTCATCCTGAGGTCAGAAAGATATTATTTGAACAAGAATATTTTCTGATTTATCTTCTTCTAAATATCCTTATAGTCTCAATATGTTAACACTCTCTTTAAAAATCTTGTTATGAGAAAAAATAAGTTTATAGTTGGATAGAATTGTTATTAGACTTCTTAAGGCTTGGGCAGAAAGACACGTGACCACCGTCCTCTCTGGAGTACACTTTAAAATTCAATCCTTGATTTTTCTGTTATGGATGATTATTGGGAATTCTGTGTTGCTGTCTGAAATTTCTCAAATCTTTTTTTCTCTCAAGTTCTTCATATGAATCCTATAACTGGTATGGACTGACCACTTGTGGCTTTGTACATTCCTCCGTGGAATCATGTCTGCATGGGTAGAATCAGGATGATCTGATTGAGCATGCTCAATGGGACCACAGTCGCTAGTTTGGGAGCAGAGATGTACAAAGGCTGACTGATCACATTCTTGATGCAAACTGACCTCATATGGAAAGGCCTGGTGGTCTGCCCTGCATCCTCAATCACTGGCTTGGCTCTTCCAGGCTCCAGCCTGCGGCTGATTCTGTCTGTGGGAATCCTTATTCCTCCCTCTCTCTCTCTCAGTGCACTCCATGTATTTCCCAATCTAACAATGCTCCGCCAAAGTAAAGGTCGCTTTGTGAGCATTTGTGCATTTCCTTTCAGCTGCTTTGCATTCAGGCGACGACGTGGCCCTCGATTGCTGCCTGCCCTCTTAGGCTCTCTTGTCTAACAATCTGTGCTGCGTTTTCATCTAGACCTGCCTGAAAAAGTCGTTCATGCAAATGTTCTCTACAAACAGCATGTGTCTCTCAAAGAATGTTATAGTCAGAAATCATGCTGTAGGTTTGTGTTTACTGAGCACAGAAGATACACATCTGGCAACTAGGCTCTTAGCGAAATCAGACTGTTGTTAAAGTAGATAGCAATACACCTTTTTTACATATTGTCATAATTGCAGGTATGCCATACATGATTATATGAAAAGATAACCATTCAAAAGCATTGATGGACAGTGGAAAAATATGGGAAGTAGTCTTTGTCCCACCTGGAAAGCAACTTTCTTAAAAACCATAATCTAGTATAATTATGTTTTTTGGACAGTCTATGCATCTGGTTGAGCCGTTTTAAGTTGTCATTTTTTGTAAGTAAAAAACGGCAGTTTCCCACTGTTAAATGTAAATACCAGCTAGGACAGAAGCTGGCCCCAAATAGATGGGGCCAGGTAGCTAAATCACAGACACAGGTCGACATTATAAAGGTCAAGGACATTTATAGCTAAGCAGGAAGGCGTTAGTCCCTCTTGTGACTAACGCCCAGCTCTTTGTTACCCCCATGGACTGCAGCCCACCAGGCTCCTCTGTTCATGGGATTTTCCAGGCAAGAATACTGGAGTGCTTTGCCATTTCCTTCTCAAGAGGATCTTCCTGACCCAAGGATCCAACCTGAGTCTCCTGCAGGCAGGTTATTGAGCCAACAGGGAAACCCTAAGCTAAGGATGAGTATTTCATATGCTAAAAGATAGAATTAAGTAAGAGAATGTATTCACTGTTGTTCCTTATGGTATGTAAATTTAACCTTCCACAAGGAAAGTGCATTCAGCCTTGTCAACAGAGGTTAATTAAGATGACCTTTCTTTTGCAAGTGACACATCCTACTGGGCTTTTGCCATTCTTCCACCAAACTTAAAATGTTTATTATAAAAATTTGATTTCTAGTTTTGTATGATTTTAACTTTAGAACCTCGCTTTCACCCAAATGAAAAATGGGACTTCTGTAAATGAATTAAAAATAACACCAAGGACAATAAAAATGGCATTAGACAATTATTGAATTCTTGCTATAGGCCAAGTATTGTTTTAAGCATTTTGGTACCTCCGGCTAATGTGATTTATGTAATAGCACAATAATTGACCATGTAAAAGCAATAATATACTAATCCATGGCACTTTTGATTTTCATTGCACTTTCAAAATGTTATTTACAATTTTGATATCTAATCTTCAGAAAATTGTTTGCCCACAGTTAAATTAAAATACCTATTGACTAGAGTGAAAGAATAAGCTTATATGTCCCCTGAGGAAACTAAGAAATTAACTTTAAAAGGCAAAATATACTGTTTGATCAATATCCCTATTCTTTGAGTCATATAAAAACAGAAAAAAAAATATCCCAAGGAAACGTTTTACATATGTATATATATTCAGTGAAATGTTCACATATGAATGCGTTTACTTTGTGTGCTATCTTTTCTGCAAACAGATTAAAGATTTCAGAACTTAAAAAAGCAAAGTGCTTTACAGTGAGTTAGTAAGTCACTGAGAGTCGCTGCACTCTTCTGGTTTTAGAACACCTAAATTGTTTGTCAAAACCTTTTGATTCATTTTCCTTTCTGTAGTTATTGATTTTCTTGGCAGTATTTACTGAACTGCACCCTCATTCTGACTATGGAATTTCAGACACATTTAGTTGTACAGAGCTGCATTATATATGGACTCATGTTGATTCAAGGTCTTAATGGTATCTTACCATTGGCGTTATATTATCTCTAGACTTTCATCTGTATTCTAAAATAAAGATTAAATCCATATCTATTTCCTTGAGCTCCTTATACAGACTGTGGCACATATTTTTGTACAGTTTCATGCCTTAGGCTGCTTATCATTGGAAAGTATATTTTTGTATTATAGGATTCTTTCGACCCTCAGTGAACTTGAAAATGCCTCAGAGGAACAGCTGGATATATTTCCTTAAATAAACACACATTGTTCTTTAAATTGCTAGTATCTGTCTTCTTAATAGTCTCCACAGGCAATGGGAATTTTGACTTTGAAGTCACCTCTGCTGGGTTCACGTTGGTGTCTGGCTACTTTATACCTTTTTGCTTCCATAATTGAGCAGTGTCTTTCAACTCAAGGATGTTTTTAAATAAACTATATGCCAACAGCATATAATCATAATTTAACCTTTACCTGTACTTTCGAGTTATGATATTTTTGGTATTTTATTTTATATGATATCAAACATAACATAAATACAATATCAAAAACATACTACATCTGTAAAGGTACAGACTCCCTGGAGTATTTAATTCCACTTAATTTATAGTGTCAGTAATTTAATGAGAGATCAGTTCAGAATTAAATGAAAGTTCACATACAGAAATTCAGAAATCAGTTTTAATTGGAGTGAAAGGAAAAATTCATTTACTTTTTCACTTTGGCTCTGCTAAGGTAGCAAGGGGAAAATGGACACTAGGGTTTTAAAAATGTTCACAAGATTTTTCTCAGCACTGGATTTGTCCTCAGAGAAATTTTTATATGGAAGTAGCCTTTTTGTAATGATCATTTCTAACATAGATAATACACTCAGATTTGATTAATGGGTAAAGAGTCTTCCATAGAGGCTGTAGCAATGATACTCCATGAAAGTTTCTAGGATTTGCTTGTTTATTCACAATTTAGACAGAACATCTTCAGATGATCCACCGTGCCCGTTCTCTAGAAGCCAAGGTTGATTTGGAGGGAGGAGGCTATTAGAATGGAGACGAAGAATTAATTTGAAATTGAGAGAAAAACAAGGCATTAAAAATTCTTTAAGAAACCTTCCTGGTTACTTGACTATTTAAGGAAGAAGTTAATAAGCCAGCACAGGATCAAGATACAAGAAACTGTGTCATGAAGATCATGGATACGGCTGCTGCTGTGATATCCTTGAGTCTATGGAAAGGGGGCTTTAGAAATTGGAACCTTACTAAGTTAACCAGTAATCCTTCTGGTTAAAGGTGCTTATAAGTTGTTTTTGTCTGATGGAAACAGTCATCTGAAGTACTTAGTTGGGGAAGCTTTTAGGTGTAAGTGAGAAATGAAATGTTTCTGCTCTACGCACTACCAGTAAACAAGCCTTTTCCAAAGAGAAATTCCTGAGTCCAAGTGAAACAAAGCCAGCTATTCTGAGGCCATCAGCTACATCAGCTGAGGAGCTGGGGGGCTGTGAGGGGCGGCCGTCCACCACACCTGCCATCTCAGATGGTAAACAAGGAATTAGGTTGTGAGCAATTAAGAAAGCAGGATTGGCCCCATGCAGGTATGAAAGAAAGGACTTCAGCAAGCCTGGACACTTGCCTCTTCCCATACAGAGAAGATCACCAAATCTCTTCACGTGAGAGATCTGAGTTTTCTGAATTAACAGTAATCTTCTGATATTCAGATTACCTGCCCCTTGCTGCAAACTTGTATATAGCCCGCTTCTCCCCCACCTCCTCTCTTGAGGTCACCTGGGATACTGTCACCCAGGCTCAAGTCCTAACATCCCCACTGAATAAAAACTCCCAACTTTTAGTTTACGTGCATTTCCTTTGAGTCAACATAATAGGTAATCTAGGCTTCTCCTAGGCTTCTCCTAGATTACCACTCAGTTCAGTTCAGTTCAGTCGCTCAATCGTGTCTGATTCTTTACGACCCCATGAACCGCAGCACGCCAGGCCTCCCTGTCCATCACCAATTCCCGGAGTTCACCCAAACCCATGGCCATTGAGTCCATGATGCCATCCAGCCATCTCATCCTCTGTCGTCTCCTTCTCCTCCTGCCCTCAATCTTTCCCAATATCAGGGTCTTTTCCAGTGAGTCAGTTCTTTGCATCATGTAGCTAAAGTATTAGAGCTTCAGCTTCAACATCAGTCCTTCCAATGAATATTCAGAATGATTTTCTTTAGGATGGACTGGTTGGATCTCCTTGCAGTCCAAGGGACTCTGAAGAGTCTTCTCCAACACCACAGTTCAAAAGCATCAGTTCTTTGGCACTCAGCTTTCTTTATAGTACAACTCTCACATCCATACATGACCACTGGAAAAACCATAGCCTTGACTAGATGGACCTTTGCTGGCAAAGTGATGTCTCTGCTTTTTAATATGCTGAATATGTTGCTCATAACTTTTCTTCCAAGGAGTAAGCATCTTTTAATTTCATGGCTGCAGTCACCATCTGCAGTAATTTTGGAGCCCAGAAAAATAAAGTCAGCCACTGTTTCCCCATCTATCTGCCATGAAGTGATGAGACCAGATGCCATGATCTTAGTTTTCTGAATGTTGAGCTTTAAGCCAACTTTTTCACTCTCCTCTTTCACTTTCATTAAGAGGCTCTTTAGTTCTTTTTCACTTTCTGCCATAACAGTAGTGTCATCTGCATATCTGAGGTGATTGATATTTCTCCTGGCAATCTTGATTCCAGTTTGTGCTTCATCCAGCCCAGCATTTCTCATGATGTACTCTGCATATAAGTTAAATAAGCAGGGTGACAATATACAGCCTTGATGTACTCCTTTTCCTATTTGGAACCAGTCTGTTATTCCATGTCTAGTTCTAACTATTGCTTCCTGACGTGCATATAGGTTTCTCAAGAGGCAGATCAGGTGGTCTGGTATTCCCATCCCTTTAAGAATTTTCCAATTTATAGTGATCCACACAGTCAAAGGCTTTGGCATAGTCAATAAACCAGAAATAGATGTTTTTCTGAAATTCTCTTGCTTTTTCAATGACCCAGCAGATGTTGGCAATTTGATCTCTGGTTCCTCTGCCTTTTCTTAAACTGGCTTGAACATCTGGAAGTTCACAGTTCACGTATTGCTGAAGCCTGACTTGGAGAATTTTGAGCATTACTTTATTAGTGGGTGAGATGAGTGCAATTGTGCAGTAGTTTGAGCATTCTTAGGCATTGCCTTTCTTTGGGATTGGAATGAAAACTGACCTTTTCCAGTCCTGTGGCCATTGCTGAGTTTTCCAAATGTCCTGGCATATTGAGTGCAGCACTTTCACAGCATCATCTTTCAGGATTTGAAATAGCTCAACTGGAATTCCATCACCTCCACCAGCTTTGTTCATAGTGATGCTTCCTAAGGCCCACTTGACTTCACCTTCCAGGATGTCTGGCTCTAGGTGAGTGATCACACCATCATGATTATCTGGGTCATGAAGATCTTTTTTGTACAGTTCTGTGTATTCTTGCCACCTCTTCTTAATATCTTCTGCTTCTGTTAGGTCCATACCATTTCTGTCCTTTACTGAGACCATATTTGCATGAAATGTTCCCTTGGTATCTCTAATTTTCTTGAAGAGATCTTCAGTCTTTCCCATTCTATTGTTTCCTCTATTTCTTTGCATTGATCACTGAGGAAGGCTTTCTTCTCTCTCCTTATTGTTCTTTAGAAGTCTGCATTCAAATGGGTAAATCTTTCCTTTTCTCCTTTGCTTTTCGCTTCCCATCTTTTCACAGCTATTTGTAAGGCCTCCTCAGGCAGCCATTTTGCTTTCTTACATTTCCTTTTCTTGGGGATGATCTTGATTCCTGACTCCTGTACAATGTCATGAACTTCCATCCATAGTTCATCAGGCATTCTGTCTATCAGATCTAGTCCTTTAGATCTATTTCTCACTTCCACTGTATAATTACAAGCGATTTGATTAAGGTCATAACTGAATGGCCTAGTGGTTTTCCCCCTTTCTTCAATTTCAGTCTGAATTTGGCAATAAGGAGTTCATGTCTGAGCCACAGTCAGCTCCTGGTCTTGGTTTTGCTAACTGTATAGAGCTTCTCCATCTTTGGCTGCAATGAATATAATCAATTTGATCTCGATGTTGACCATCTGATGATGTTCATGTGTAGATCTTCTCTTGTATGGTTGGAAGAAGGTGTTTGCTATGACCAGTGCATTCTCTTGGCAGAACTCTGTTAGCCTTTGCCCTGCTTCATTCTGAACTCCAAGGCCAAATTTGCCTGTTACTCCAAGTGTTTCTTGACTTCCTACTTTTGCATTCCAGTCCCTATAATTAAAAGGACATCTAGTACTGAAATCAACAGTTGTAGTAATTTTCCATATACTTTAAGCCCAATGAAGTAAATCATGCCTTGTTTATCTGAATGTTAAAGCATCAAGCCACTTGCAGCCTGAAATTCTCAGTAAGTTACCAACATTGTTAAATTATATCAGTGTTAATCTAGGAATTGGGTGTAAGGAAATACCTAATATAATACTTCTTTTTCCCCAAACATGCTCTAAATATTATGATTCAATGCAGTCACATCATTATGACAAAGTACTTTATTATGGGACCAGGATAATTAAAAGCCTGGAAATATATAAAGTATGTTGTAATGATGACTATAGCCCACTAATCTTTGGAGATTTTCTATAATTTTAAAAATTTTATGGGAGTATAGTTGATGGGAATGATTGAAGGCAAAACGAGAAGGGGGCTGCAGAGGATGAGATGGTTAGATAGCATCACCAACTCAATGGAAATCTGAGCAAACTCCAGGAGACAGTGGAGGACAGAGCAGCCTGACATGCTACAGTCCATGGAATCCAAAAAAGTTATAGACATACATATATCCCCTCTTTTTAAAATTCTTTTTCCATATATGTCATTATAGAGCATTGAAAATGGCACATATACTATACAGTAGATCTTATTAATTGTGTGTTTTATAGATAGTAGGGTGGATATGTGCTTCCCAGGTGATGCAGTGGTAAAGAATCTGCCTGCCAATGCAGGAGATGCAAGAGACACAGGTTCAGTCCCTGGAAGGGTTGAGAAGATCCCCTGGAGGAGGAAATGGCAACCCCCTCCAGGATTCTTGCGTGGAAAATACCACGGATAAAGGAGCCTGGCAGACTACAGTTCACGGGGCTGCAAAGAGTCGGACATGACTGGGCACACACACACACACCGAGCATATATCAACCCCAACCTCCCGGTTTTTCCCTCCCCTCCTTTGCTCCTGGTAGCTCCAAGTTGTTTTATTGTCTTTACATTTTTGACTCTATTTCTGTTCTTTAAATAAGTTCATTTGTATCATTTCTTGACTAAGATTTCAGTCACTGGATGCAGGCTGGTACTTGCAGTATCACTGCCAAACAATTCTTGGTCCTTGGAGACTTTCTGGTATCGTGGACAATTTTTGCACTTTAGTATAATTTTACTTTTTCTAATTTAAATAAACTTTAAGTGCCAAGTTTCCTTAAAACCCATGTAAGTCTAGCGGTCATTTCAGTTGACAAGCAAGCATCATCACTCTGTGTTAATCAACTAAAAGTTTTGTGGGTTACTCCTTTCAGTTATTCTGGGTCAATGTCTACATCGATATTAAGAGTCTTCATATTGCTTGTCCATCTAAACTTTGTTGCATAGGTGTTATGGCGAACAGACTTTTCAATCATTGCATTAAAATATATGTTAAGAGAACATTGCTTAATTTTATGACTTTAAAAAGACCTACAAGGCATTCGTTTCCTGATCAGATATTACCTCACTTTCTGTATGGATCCATTTGTGGCCATCCCACTTTGCATATTCCAGTGCAGTGTGTGATGCTGTTCTGTGTATGATTCTTCTGTTCTGCGAAGAATTCTTTCCACTATGAGTTCCTTATATTGCTTCTTTTTTTAGAACACCATAACCCCCATCTTAGTTAATTCCTACTTCTCCTTCAGGGGGCAGTTTAGACAATCACTTCCTGCTGATTAACTTCTCTAAGCTCCGCATGACTAGTAGAATTGACCTTTATATGTATTCCTGTGTACTTGTGTGTGCCTTGTGTGTAAGTTATAACGTATCCAGTCATTCAGCCATAGCCCCTGAGGACAGAGACTAGACCCGTTTCTTCAATGCTACATACCCAGCATGGTCTGGCATTAGGACACCCTCAATCAACAGTTGAGGGATTAAAGAGATAGATTGCTTTACTTATGCCCCTGCTTCACAAACTAGAAACTACAGTTATTTCCCCCCCCCAAAACACTATGATAGTCTATCGACGAAATATCTTTTCCTTTTTATATTCAAAATTATCTGTGGATGATGTTCATATGCTAAGTCCTTTTGAGCTTTTAGAGTTGTTTTTCCTATTAACAGCTCTAATATACTTATCTCTTAAGATGTCTTAAGAGGAATCTAAAACCAGTTACATTGTGTCTTGGTAAATTTAATTTTGTTTACCCAAAATTTAAGGCACACTTTGAAAGTGATATGAAATAGTAGCTTTCTCCCAGGGACTTCTGTCGCACTAATCATTGGGCTAATTTCTAGTTAAAGTTTCCAGGTTTTTGGATCATTACAAGAACTGAAGATCTAAGGCTGATCACATTCAGAATTAAGACTTGCTTCTCTGCATTCTCAGTTTATTCCCCTAGCCAGGGTTGGCTGTATTTCTAGGTTTCATTATTTGTTAAATCAATTTTGCATCAGTTAGAAGAACAAATTGTTTGTTTCTCCACAGATTTGTAGCTATTAATCTCAGCAGTAACTCAGACGTCAGCCTCAGAGACAGACTAGAAAGAGTAACTTGGACTAAGCCCAGGACCTACGGGCTGAATCTAGGAAAGCTGAGACTTCGTGTCATAGCACATCTGTGTTCCTAAGTGGCGATGTCACTGTTCAAGTTTGGGATATAATTAGAATGAGCATATAAAGTAATTTCACTGCCTACTTTTTCCTTCTTTTCTTTCAACGTCCTTCCTACTATTCTCACTACTCAGTAGTGATATCAACTAGAAATTCTTGAACTGTAACTAAAAGTGACCTCATTTCCAAAGCATTTAAAGTTATTGCAGGTAAAAGCTCTCTCAAGGGCTTTCAATGTTTCGAATATGTGGAAGTACAATCCATGTCAATAATGAATATTGCACGCTAAATTGACCTGAATTGTTAGAGCACAGATTTTTTTCTCAGCATTGGCAAATTTCTGACATAAATGCTTACAATGGAACAGCTGAAAAGAAGCTATTAGAGTAGCACAGAGATTCTGAAGAAATCCGCATGCTGCATGTTTTTTCTTTTTTAAGTATAATTGAGATTTCTAAGAATTTTTACTGACAAGTCATTTTACTTTCTGGACTTGGTAATTGAAAAAAGGATAAAATTGTTAGAGGAGCAATGGGGAATTAATAAAGTAAAGTATTATGTGCTTGATAAATGTATTTCATATGTCTTTCCTGAGTTGGTTAGAACACCAAGCTAAAGGTTCCAAGGTCACAAATTTGAGCTTTCTATGGCCTAGATGGCTTAACCCCCTTCCTGGATCAGGGACCACTGCGGTCATCCTGCCCAGCCATCCTTCAAAGAATGACCTCCTTGCCAGATAACACTGATGAAATCAGGAAGACAGACCAGGCCAGGGCCAAAACTCAGCCATCACAACTGCCATGTCTCTTTTATATACTTTTAAATATATAATATGTATGCCACACTGTTGGTGACACCTTCATATACAAAATGGAGCACACCTCTGTTCGGAGAAATAATTGATTTTATTTTGCCTTATGAAGGCAGTGAACTTGAAAGTCAACCACCTTAACTTTCTTTTTGATCAAGTGTCAAGTGTGTACACTTGAAATTTCACAGAATACGAACATCTACAATTTCCAAAAAGGCTTACTTCACGGAAGGATGTGAAGTTAATTTCAGTTAATATTTTTCATTATAATCTTTTCATTGTAGCAGGCAAAAGTTAAATTTTAGATATTTTGAAGGACACTAAACTAATAAAGTATCCTATTATCTGTTCCTTCAAGGCTTCAGAGGAGCGTGACTACATTTCTCAAAGAAAATTTACTTTGCTGACCATGAAAGAATCTAAGATTTGTTTCATTGAGGAAGAATTAGAATAGGTTCAGGTCTTGCTTTAAGTAAAATTAGTAGTGACATTTCCAATTTGATCTAGTTAGGATGACAGTCTTTTTAATAACCACATACCTTACACCTCATTAACAGTGTAGATGACGAAACACCAATTTGCTTCCAGTTTGAACCTAAATTCGCCATGCTTGCTTCATGCAATCACAGTGCTCCACAGACGGGTCTGGTCGGACAAAACTGTCAGGACTTTCATTTGATGCATGCTCCATTTTTTATAAATGTTACCTAACAGCGACATAGAAGCAAAAAAACTGCAAAGTTATTTCTGCTAGTGTCTTCATTTCAAAGGAGAGAAATGGATTTATTCCATTACTCATCAACATTTATTGTGACTAATAAATGGGGGGTTAGGGGTTTATTCAGCTCCAGTTATTGCATTAAAAAATAATATTGTCACTGCAAAGCTACAGTTTAATAGAAATACACATGATAATATTCTTTTCTTATATTCAAATGAAAGAAAAAAGTGAAAGTGTTAGTGGCTCAGTTGTAGCTGGCTCTTTGCGACTCCACAGACCATAGCCCATCTCTATAGGATTCTCCAGGTAAGAATACTGGAGTGGGTCCTTCTCCAGAGGACCTTCAGTTTTCAAGGAGTTCTTTTTATTATTACAATCTTCTGTCTTTCTATATACAGCTATCTTTTCTAAACCCACCATTCTGCCACCTGACTTCTTCCTCCTTGCTCTTCCATTATCCTTTATGATATCTAGTAAAATACTTACCATACTGCAAAGTCTATCTATATCTTTGCACAGGTCTAAATTTATTTTAAATCTTTGTATCTTGTACTTTACCAGACTCTGTACCCTGCTCATGGTAGGAGCTCAATGATGATTTGATGAATAAAGGAATGAATTCACTAATATAGTTAAGTCTTTGACTTTAGCTTTATCTTCTCTTTTATTGTATTTTTTAACTTACATGATTACATTCAGTAACATAAACTAACACGTGTATTTATTTTCTGATGAAATTGCCCCGGAGGCAGCCATACTGTCCTTTGCGGGTGTTTCAATATTTATTTTTGGCCGTGTCTGGTCTTGGCTGCCGCATGCAGAATCTGCACAGCACCGGGCTTCTGTCTAGCGCCTGGGCTCGGCAGCTCGCAGCCCGCAGGTTTAGTTTGCCCTTGGCATGTGGGATCTTAGTTTCTGACAAGGGATTGAAACCGTGTCCCCGTCATTGGAAGACAGATTCTTTACCACTGCACCACCAGAGACGTGCCTCTTGGCAGGTTCTGAAATGTGCAAGATTACAAAGGTTTAAACCTCAACTCACACTCCTCGTGGTTGGCAATCTAGGAATTATTCCAAATTAATAATCTGAAAACTTTAGTGTCTGTATTTCAGTAACAGTATAAAGACAGGTTTCACGTCTGAATTAAAGATACTTCATCCTAATTTACTCACCCCTTTAGAGTGCTAGGCACCTTTACTAGAGAAATTCAGTTAGCCGTTTGTTTATCCATCGATTAAGAACAGCGTCCAGGAGTCTTGACCTACTGCTCCAATTTCTGGCAAACTTAAAAAGTACCATCTTTGACATTCATTTACAATCCATCTTTTCCGACTCTTCTGGCCCAGAGCCACAGGCTTTGACTGCAGACTTCTAAAGCAACTTGTTCTAGCCTCTGCCCTGTTACTTACCCAATCATTATATAACCCAATCCAAAAAAAAAAAAAAAATCCTCCTCTATATTTTATCTATGTGATTACCAAAATTCTCAACTATTCCTCTGGATCTTACTTCATCATTTCCCACTCTACACTATGCACATTATACTGTTTGATATTTTATAGGCAAGTCCCTCATTTCCCTGAAATTTGTGCTTGGAACTTCACCAGATAACTATCAAATCAATAGTCCATAATTAAACTCTAAGTAGAAGTACTCTGTATTTTTCACAATGCCTAATTAATCTCCCCCAATGGAACACTTCAATGTTATTTTCATAATAGGAATAGTATTATGAGTTTTAAGAATATTCTATTTTGCGATCACATATTAATTATGAGCATAGCTTCATTCATTCTTTTCCTTGATGTGCAATCAACCTGCTATTTATCATGGTCTGAATTTAATAGCAGGTAAGATCATTGTATATATTTTAATTGCATATATTCAATGAAAATTCTCTAAATTTCCTAATGCTGAAGATCTGCCAAAACCAGTATTATTTTTTTTAATCATCTGAGCACCAGTGTTATTCAAATGCATTGTGTCAAAATGCTATTTTCCTTTTTTGAGAAGTGGCTTAATTACAGTTTTTTTTCTTTCTAGATTATAACATAATTGCCAGGGTCATTAAATTATATATGAGAATATATTGTCATGACAAAAAACCAACCAAGAAAGGATATAGGCCACACTGGTTTCTTTCCCCATTACTGTAGAAATTTGATTTGTGATAATTGTAGTTAATTATTTTGAACAATGAATCCAATGAATCTAGTCAGTTTACCAAGGAAAAAGGATAGCATTAAATAAGAAGTTTGATAAGATTAGAGTGGACTACTAGATTGGATTAGAATAGATTAATCGCTCTGATGTATGCTTAAATCAAAAAGTGTTGTAGTGTCCTCTAGCAGAAAACATATCTGTTCACACATTAAAAAATGATGTTTCTTTAAAAAAAAATGTGATTTTCAGTTCCTTTAATAATAATTTTTACATTCCTCATGTTCTAGTTGAGTGTGAGCATTATGTAGTATATGAGTTACTGTGAGAGAGATAATAAAACTGCCAGAACCCAGATACGTGAATCTCATAATGAATGATACAGATTTCTATATATTCTACTCATAAACACTGGAAATGATGAAAAGCTTAATCTAGTTGTAAACAACCTGCGTAAATACATTTTATGGTTTTTTTTTTCTGGATGCATACAGGAGTAGCAAACAATTTAATAACATTGAGCAACCTAGTTGGAAATCATTGGTCTCCTTTAAATTTTAGATGAAGGTTATGAAAATAATCACTCTTTCCAAGCAAGTAGGTTTGTATTTTCATTGGATATAAAACAATAAATTATTACTACTTCACAAAATTTTAAGAGAACAAAAACTATAAAATGAATTCAGATATTTGAAATGACCTTAAAGCAAGTTGAATGTATAAAATCAAGAAAGCCTTAAATAACTATTATTTTGAATAGCTTCATAATAGACAAACCTGCTAAGAGGCAGCATAACTGATCCAGATTACATTTACATAACATTTTTATGGGAGTGTAGTCATGTCTTTCTTACAGATAATGGTCAGAAAATCAGAGAAAGTCCCAAAGAGATGTTTTTAGCTACCACCTACTAGTTTACTTGGTTTTTGTGTGCTATAACTGAAGGATAATCATTAACATAATATGATTTTAACTCTATTTAGACTTTCAAAAGGGAGAAAACAGCATACGCCATTTTTAACAGCAATATTTAGGCTTAAATCCATGTTGGAAACAAAATATGCAATATCATATAAAATATCCATAAAATGTATATGGATATTTTAAGTGATAAAAACATGAATTCATTCACATACCTAGCAAATGTTTATCTGATGATAAGCTATACCAGGGGCTGTAAATATATATAAGGTAGTCTACATCCTGAAGAAGCTTACACAAATACAACACAAACTGTGCTCAACATTCACTTGTCATCCTGAGAGAATAAGATTATTCCTACTGTGATATTTAAAATTTGAAGGACAGGTAGACTATTGGTGATTGGAAGTAGGGAGGAGGATATACAATGAAATGGAAATGGAGACTTGGGAGTTGGTGGTTTAGAGAATAAAGAGGGGTTAAGTTTATCCCCAAGATGGAAGTCCTCTTGAACAATTCTGCTGGAAAGGGAGTTATGAGATATAAGTCTGAGTGGACACTGGATTGGAAGATCTTCAACGGTTTACTTCAGAAGCGTGACGTTCATTCTCTGATGATAATGACATCAACTATTAAATACCTCCTGACTTGTATGAGGCAAGATTCCAAGCATCTGAATGCATTATCTCAGGGATCCTCAGAACAAGCCATAAGGAGTCAGTGTCTCCATTTTTGAAAGAGGAATCAAGCCTTAGAGGCACGCAGTAGTTCCCTCTAAACTGGTGAATGCCTGAGCCCAAAATCAAACAAAAAACCAAAACTATACAACCCTTTCTGACTCCAAAGATATAAATAAATCCTCATCAATTTTCAGTTTCACACACTCTTCAATGAGAAGCTACAAAAGGTTCCAAGCAGCATAATGAGACGTGGTAAAAAATAGTAGTAGTTTTGGGCTTCCCTTGTGGCTCAGCAGGTAAAAAATCGTAGTTTAGGAAGACTAATGTGACGGGGGTGAGGGATGGGGGCTGGGCTGTCACATGATTTGGAGGTGGCAAGTCCAGAAGCAATGACACAGTTCATCTTAGGAGAGAGGTAAAGGAATCAAGTCCAGTTGTCAGTGGTGGTGACCGGCATGGAAATGAAAGGGCTAATACACAAAGGGAATGAAACGTCCTGTTGAGGTGAGTGAATATGTTAATGAGTAAGAAGAGATGGGAGGAGGAGAAAGAGAAAAATACAAACTACAGTGGGTGGGTGGAGGAGGACAGGGAGAAAATGGAGATAGAAGAGGAGAAACAGGGATAGGGGAGAAGAAAAAGTGAAAAGGAGGAACAGAATTTACTCCCTGAAATGTCCCAGTTGACAAGAAACAGACTAAACAAGTAGGCTACATGGAATATTCATTTGCTTTCTATGAGGACTTTATATGTCAGATATCATTATCTCTGGAGGAAATGAAGGCTGGGAAAACCCCCTTGCTGGGGCCACAGAGCCTGTACCAGGAAATAGAACTAGAAGACAGAGCTCAGGATCCCTGGACCTCCCCGTGACTCCGTGAGGCCAGCAGGGTGGGATTGTCAACCTTCTTTCAAGGATAAAGCTCAGAGAAGCATTTTACCTGAAAGCATAGGGTGGGATTTTCTGCTTTAAAAACTTCCCTCTCTTTCTGAATAAAGAGAAGCAGCATGCATAATGATTATGCAAGCCATTTATCTGGTAACCACCCTTGAGTCTCTTTTTCCTTTATCCCCTGTCTTTACTCCACCCCTGAGCCTCACTAATTCTCTCTTAACTTGTCCTGCAGTCCATCCCCTTCTCTCCATCTTGACGCCCACCTAGCAAGCATTAACTGTCTTGTGTCTGGGATACTGCAATAACCTTCTAAAGCAGTGCCTCCCACATCTGTTCGTTCCATGCTGCAGTTTGTTTTATACTCTAGCCAGGGCGAGGTAAAAGCTCAAATGTAATCTTCACATTTAGCTCCCCAAGATAAAAATAAAATACTGATACAAAACATGTTTAATGGCTTCCTATTGCCCTTAGTAAAAAACCAAAGTCCTTCAACCACCGACAAGATCACATCTAGGCTGGCAGGACCACCCCTGTACCTTCAGCCTATATTCCTTGTCACTCTGTCATCTCAGCCACCCTGCCATCATTTCCCATCCTTCAATGAGCTGGGACTCCGTTCATGATGTTTCTTTCATAAACCATTCTTATCCTCACTCCCACACTTTCTTTATGGAACACACATTTCTCGTCCTTGAAACCTCAGGTCAGATGCAGCTTCCTCAGGAATCTTCCTTTTTTTAATTTTATTTTTTATTGTTTTTGCCATACAATGTCATAATATCACCATGGGTTTACATATGCTTCCCCTCCAGAACCCCCCTCCCTCCTCCCTCCCCCCCGGGAAATCTCGCTGCACCAGCCCCGAGCATCAATCCTGGGCTGGCGATTGATTAGACACATGACAATTAACATGCTTTAATGCCCTTCTCCCATATCATCCCACCCTTACCCTCATCCACAAAGTCCACAAGTCTATTCTATACATCTGCGTTCCTTTTGCTGAATCGAATGTTGGGTTCTCGTTACCGTCTTTCTAAATTCCATATATATGCATTAATATACTGTATTGTTTTTGCTTCTGGCTTACTTCACTCTGGATAATGGGCTCCAGTTTCGTCCATCTGAGTAGAATTGCTTCAAATGAATTTTTTTTTTAATGCTGAGTAATATTCCATTGTGTATATGTACCACAGCTTTCTTATCCATTCGTCAGTTGATGGGCATCTAGGTTGCTTCCATGTCCTGGCTATTGTAAACAATGCAGAGATGAACACTGGGGTACACGTGTTTCTTTCAATTCTGGTTTCCTCGGTGTATATGCCCAGCAGTGGGATTGCCATAGCACTGCTAGGCATATACACCGAGGAAACCAGAATTGAAAAAGCCACGTGTACCCCAGTGTTCATCTCTGCATTGTTTACAATAGCCAGGAATCTTCCTTTATCTCCCAAACTGAGAAGGTCTCCCTTTTATGGGGCTCTCAAGCTCAATATGGGATTCCCAAACAGTGAAGGGGTGAAGAACCTGCCAGCCAATGGAGGAGATTGAGAGACTTGAGTTCGATCCCTGGGTTAGGAAGACCCCCTGGAGGAGGGAATGGCAACCCACTCCAGTATCACCTGGGAAAGCCCATGGACAGAGGGGCCTGGAGGGCCACAGTCCATGAGGTCACAAAAGCTGGACATGACAGAGCGACTGAGCATGCACACACAAGTTCTCTGTGCATTCCTGTGTAACCCTCACCTCTGTTGGGACACATGGATTCACAAATGTGTTCTTTGCTTACTATCTGTTCCTTCTATTTGTCTAGAAGCACCCGAGAAAGATATCGCATGTTGAGTCTGTTGTTTTACACCTAGAACCTACACCAAGACAAAGTAGGTGTTCAGTAAATATTCGTTCAATTGAACCATGAATGATTACTAGCCCCATCTGTGTTTATATACTAGCTCCTCCATTTACTAAATGCAAGGCCTTGGATAATTTTCTTAAATTCCAGAAACTTTTCTTTCCCTACCAGATGAAAAGGGATAGTCACAATCCAGTGAGTGAGGTTATTCATGCAAAACTCTTAACATACATACAGTACTAAAAAAAAGGCTATTATTGTACTGTAAAAATATCAGACGTCAGAGATCTCAAAGGACAACACGAATATTAGTTGGAGGGAAAAATGTCTCTTCGTATAAATTAAATAAAAATGCTTTTTAATTTTTTAGCAGTGACTAAAAAGGATGTACTTATAACTTACTTGACAAGACTATTTTTTAATGTTTTTTTTAAATTTATTGAAGTATAACTGATTTGCAATGTGTCAATTTCTTCTGTACAGCAAAGTGACTCAGGTATGTATATATACGCTTTTCCATGTTCTTTTCTATTATGATTTGTCATGAGATATAGTTCCCTGTGCTATATAGTAAAAGACCCTGCTGTTTATCCAATAGTTTGCTCTGCTAATCCCAAGCTCCCAGTCAGTCCCTACTCCACCCCTCCCTTGGCAACACACATGTCTGTGAGTCTGTTTGACAAGACTATTTTTATAATCATAATTTTAAGTACTTAATTTGAAAATCAGTATGCTTTTGATCCTGATCATTTTGGCGCTCCGAGTCAGATATTCGTTTGGGGAAAGTCATTTCACTGGTCATTCTCCAACAAAAAATCAAAACTGTGACCTTTTTGATATGCTAATATTTACTGCTGTCGGGTATACGGAGATTATGGAGAGTGTTTAAATGAACAAACAGGACACAGGTTTAGAGTCATAAGCGCTTCCCTGGTGGCTCAGTGTTAAGACTCCACCCGCAATGCAGGAGACGCATTGTCAGCTGTCATCCACATGTCACTCGTTTCAGATCCCTAAAATATACTTTCTCATTCACTTGTACAAAACAGAAGTGTCCTCATATCACCAAATTAAAAAATGAAACTAACCTAAGACTGTAGGATTTCTTTTCATTCCGACATGGCATGGTTTTGGCCCCGATCTACCCATCACTGTGAACTTAGGAGCACAATGGTTTATGTGAGTACATGTAATGAGGAAGTGTATAATGTTCGTGTTAGTACTGGAAACAGAAAGATGAAGTTAGTCCAAACGATGGAGGAAATGGGAAAAGAATATAGTGGCATTTATAGAGAACTCAATTTCAGTCTAAGCTTTATAGAAAACAAACTTACAGTTACCAAAGCAAAGCAGTGGGGGAGGGATAATTTAGGAGAAGGGGATTAGCATATACCCTTCTATATATGAAACAGGTAACCAACAAGGACCTACTGTATAGAACAGGGAGCTATACTCAACAGTTTGTAATCACCTACAAAGGAAAAGACTCTGAAAAGAATATAGATACATGTGTACAACCGAATCTCTGTGCTGTACCCCTGGAACTAACACGACTGTGTAAATCAACTACGCTTGAATGGGTAGAGAAGCAGTTTGCTTGGAATCAAGTAGGCCAAGGTTAGACCACTTCCCTGCCTCA
The DNA here is from genome assembly GCA_007570785.1 of Antilocapra americana. NCBI lineage: Eukaryota > Metazoa > Chordata > Mammalia > Artiodactyla > Antilocapridae > Antilocapra > Antilocapra americana. The sequence goes on along the minus strand of ML661888.1, from coordinate 7,882,051 downwards.
CTAGCCTGCTTGCTCATCTGTGTAAGGAGGATTTACATCATATGGCCGTTTATGAAATAGGAAAGTTTCCTCAGAACCCTTAGCCCTGTGCACGGGCCACAGTGAGCCCCTGATGGATGGTAGTCTGCACTGGGACACCTGACCGGTCACAGCCGGTCAGGTCCAGAGGCGGGAGGGATTCGCAGCACAAATGTGCCATCTCCCTCTGATGGGACTTCTCAGGTGGTGCTAGTGGTAAAGAATGCCCCTGCCCCTGCAGGAGAAGTAAAGAGACATGAGTTCTGTCCTTGGGTCGGGAAGATCCCCTGGAGGAGGGCATGGCAACCCGCTCCAGGATTCCTGCCTAGAGAATCCCATGGACAGAGGAGCCTGGCGGGCTACAGTCCATGGGGTCGCAAAGAGTCACACACGACCGAAGTGACTTAGCACACACACGGACGCACAATCACACCTCTGGATTAAATGTTCAAATGAGGCTAATGAAGCTATTAAAAAGGCAGAACAATGTTTGCTGTTGCTGCAAAATAAATGTGAGTGCTGACCTACTTACGAAGTGTTCTTTCTGTTTGAAAATGCACACAATCATTATACTTGGGGATACTGTTGAATATGAGTCTTGCTTTATGTGTGTGAACTGCATGATTTATGCACACAGATTGCAATACACAAATTCTCCACAGTCTATTTGAATCAGCAAGTGGGCAGTCAGATTTATTTCTGCTTATCCTTGAATATCTTGCTGTTAATTCATTTTCTATTTCTGTTGTGCCTATCATCACTCAATTTAAATCTCTGAAAAACTAATTTACTACATGAAATTGTATTTAGAGCAAAATATTTTTTCTCATCATTTAAAAATACTGTAATTGACTAAAACAATGGATTTTTTTATTCTTGATCAGTCGCTCAGTCATGTCCAACTCTTTGCAACCCCGTGGACTGCAGCACACCAGGCCTCCCTGTCCATCACCATCTCCCAGAGCTTGCTCAAACTCATGTCCATTGAGTCAGTGATGCCATCCAACCATCTCGTCCTCTGTTGTCCCCTTCTCCTCCTGTCTTCAGTCTTTCCCAGCATCAGGGTCTTTTCCAGTGAGTCAGTTCTTCACATCAGGCAGCCAAAGTTTTGGAGCTTCAACTTCAGCATCAGTCCTTCCAAAGAATATTCAGGATTGATCTCCTTTAGGATGGACTGGTTTGATCTCCTTGCTGTCCAAGAGGCTCTCAAGAGTCTTTTTGAACACCACAGTTCAAAAGCATCAATTCTTCAGTGCTCAGCTTTCTGTATAGTCCAACTCTCACATCCATACATGACCACTGGAAAAACCATAGCCTTGACTAGGTGGACTTTTGTTGGCAAAGTAATGTCTCTGCTTTTTAATATGCTGTCTAGGTTGGTCGTAGCTTTTCTTCCAAGGAGCAAGCATCTTTTAATTTCACGGCTGCAGTCACCATCTGCAGTGATTTTGGAGCCCTCCAAAATAAAGTCTGCCACTGTTTCCAGTTTCCCCATATATTTGCCATGAAGTGATGGGACCAGATGCCGTGATCTTAGTTTTCTGAATGTTGAGCTTTAAGCCAACTTTTTCACTCTCCTCTTTCACTTTCATCAAGAGACCATTTAGTTTTTCTTCATTTTCTGCCATAAGGATGGTGCCATCTGCATATCTGAGGTTGTTGATATTTCTCCTCATGTGTAAGCATAATTCCAGGATAATTAAACATTTTCAGATCAGGTTGTGCAAATCAATCATGTCTTTTCATTAAAAATATAATGGTTACTTACTGTATGTTAGACATTTTGCTAGGTATTGACATGTGATCAAATTACACATGATTCCTTCCCTTGATGAACTTGCAGCCAGATATTCAGGTAAACAAATCAATAATTTTACAAAGTACTGTGATAAAGGGAAGCAGAGATTCCCATGGGAGCCAGAGGAACACCATTCAAATCAGATGGTATAATTAGGGAAGGTGAGGGAGGCGCAAGCAACTTGAGTTGAGTTTGGAAAGTAGGAATTCAAAAGAAGTTAACATTGTGGGTGGAGGAAATTGAGGAACAGCATCAAGAAGTCCTTAAGAGCTGTGGTTAAGATGAGACTAGAGCCAGTTTATGATTTCCCCACGTGCCAAACTAAAGGTTTAAATGCTCTCCTAGACTCTATGAGGAGTCACTGCAGGACTGTTAGCAACATGCGAGGTCAGATCTTATAGTCTCTTAAAACCTGGATTTGCCTCATTGTCAGCAAAACTCATACAGATATTTTTCATACCCTTTCTTATTTTGTATTTTTTAACCTTCTCTCTAAATAGCAAAAGCCTCTGGGAAAATATAAACAAAAATCACCTTTGTAGCTACTTCTTGAACATGGCTTATATAGTATATAGTATAGTAACATTAGTATAGTATAACTATACTATAGTTAACTATAGTAACTATAGTATAATATAGTATTAGTAACATGTATATAGTTACTAATGTGAGCATCATAGATAATGAAATATTACTCTGTAGCAACTAAACATACTTTAGTATACTCTGAACCACATCTCTGAATGTCTTGATGTTTTTGTGCATGTGGTTTTTGAAATGACTGTAATATTATAATAAATGTAGTAAAGCTTCATGGAATGGTTGAAAGAGTAACTTTCCAAACCTATTAATAAGGGTTTAAACTTTGCAGTTGTTTGGAGATTTAAGATTGATTATTTTCTTAACTGATGAAGTTTAATTGTAAAATTGAACATTTATTCATTAGCTAACCACTCGATATGAAGCTGATTAAGAGAAAAATGGCTCATTAAATAAGAACTATTTTTATATATAAATGCTTATCATTTTTTGAAGGTGACATTGGAATTACCAGCAAAAACATAAAATTAAATAATGTAAATTTTAAAATTAATTAATATATTTACCCATTTTTAAGATACAGTTTTTACTCTGAATGTTTAAATTTGTATATTGCTTCTTCCATAGTTCTCATTGAAAATTAAGTTCATTAGTATAATTAAATTTGGATAAAATATTCAGGTCTGAGGCTATGGTTTTCTTTTTTAGGTTCATAAACAATTATCAAATGCCTCTGTTGATTCATAGACAATTATCAAATGCTTCACATTGTATTATCATTGGAAAGAGAACTCTTTCAGATATCAGTTAACCAGTTGAATTAAATAGTTTAGTACAAAAGGAACTAGAAATCTTAAGATCAGATAGAAACATGTAAATAGAACAAAGTAAATGAACTGTTGGTTCACAGTCTCAGGAGCCTCTTGATATAATCTGAAACCTCCATCTCCTTACAAGGAGGGCAAGGAGAGACCTAAGGAAAACACACACCTTCCAGTTTGGAAGGTGGCAGGTATTTCTGTTTTGTTTTTGTTTTTGTTTTTTAATTGAAGTATAGTTGATTTACCTATGTTAGCTTCAAGTGTACAGCAAATTGACGCAGTTATACATGCATATATATATCTATTTTTTTCAGATTTTTCCCCTATAAGTTATTGTACAATATTCAGTATAGTTCTTGGAGGTATACAGTAGGTCTTGTCTTGTTATCTATTTTATATATAATAGTATGCATATGTAAATTCCAAGCTTCTAATTTATCCCTCCCCGCTCTCCCTTTTGGTAACCACAAGTTTGTTTTCTATGTCTGTCGGTCTATTTCTGTTTTATTTTTAAGTTCATTTGTAACCTTTTTTTAGATTCCACATATAAGTGTTACACAATTGTCTTTCTCTGTCTGGCTTACTTCACTTAGTAGGATCATCTCCAGGCCCATGTTGCTGCAAATGGCATTATTTCATTCTTCTTTATGGCTGAGTAATATTCCACTAAACACACACACACACACACACACACACACACTCACACTCCACATCTTCTCTATCCATTTCATCTGTCCATGGATGTTTAGGTTGCTTCCAGGTCTTGGCTGTTGTAAATAGAGCTGTGATGAACACTGAGGTGCATGTATATTTTAAAATTATATTCTGCTCCAGATACATGCCCAGGAGTGGGACTGGCCTGTGGCAGTTTTAGTAAGCAAGGGAACTTCCTTGTGAGATTTCTCTTGGGCGGCCACAAGACAAGCAGATTTCTGCACCTGCTAACCAGAATCTTAGAGGTTTATATGGAACACCTAACTGTCCAGTCACCTGTACTGCCCATGTCGGCTCATCATCCCACTAACATCCAAGGCTGTGTCCTTGGGACAGCTTTTGGGAAGAGGGAGTGCAAGGGGGCACACATGCCAGGGGCAGGTGAGGGGAAGAGGAGTCTCCGACTGCCTGGGTCCAGCTCGTGGGTCAACCTGGGAGTCAAGTCTCCTTGATGATCCCCCCAGATAAACACCTGGGTAAAAGCCAAGGAAATGAGAAGTATAGACACAAAGAGCTACGAGCTAGAATTTTTCGAAGAGAAATGCTGTGCTCTGTGACTTGAGGAAAATAATGAAAATTATTGAGCAGGAAAGAGTGAAAATATATTTCATGTAGAAAAAAATATTTGAGCAAAATTATAAAGGAAACAATTAGCAACACATCTAGAGGATGGATTCAAGTGGTTCAGCTGAAGGAAGCAGATGAATCATTTTTAATAATCGTGAAAGATCACTTTGGAAAAACACAGCTGAGAACTATTAACTGAGTATGATTTAATGGGAATCTTTAAAGTGAAACCTCAATATAAAAGAGTCAAAAATGACTAAGATGCCTTAACAAAAAAATGAAATTATATTAAAAAATTAAATAAACATGTGTAAAATGAACAGAACAAGAATGCCAAGAATTAACCCAGCTGTATGTGTTTGATGAGTTTGTTTGAGGGGACCAGCTAGAGCAATTGAAAAGAATCATTGTACCATGAGGGCTTAGTTCCAGGGTGAATATGGTGAATAAACAAAGCTAAAGAATAATTAAGAATCATGGTCTAGTGGTATGGTAAAAATGGGAGAAAGGCAATACTGTTCATGCTTAGGAAAGAGCCGATGGAAAAGATTTCTTTAGGAAAGGAAGATCACCAGTTTAGGTTTCTATGTTCCACGTTACCTATATATCATTTCCCTCTGGGAACAGAAGACTTCGAAAACAAAGTGAAAAGATTTTGAGAGATCTAGAGTCATCCATGGGAAGAGAGCTTTGAAACTTGAAGAGTTAGTTTCTCTCTGTAGGATGAATTGCTGAGAAAAAAAAGACAAAAGACTAAGTCCTGGGTGTTATTGTTGAGAGTCAAGAGAGAAAAAAGAGGAACAAAATTCTCTCTCACTGGTTGTAGAATAAAAGCAACCAGTGAGAGAGAAGAAATTATATAACAGAGTATAATTTACTCTAAAAAGAGAGTCTGTAATTTAAAGAAAGATTTAAGGATGCACTGAGATGCCCAAAGCACATTGATAATTTCTGAAGTTGCAGTATAACTCCAGAGGTTTAAATTACAGAGGGCATGAGGTTGACGCCGCCGACAAGCGGCTGAGAAGTTTCTGTGTTATCCTGCCAAAAGCTTTCTAATTAAAAGTTATCCTAGTCTTAACAGGAGGCTTCAGTGACAACAAAACACCTGGAGATACAAAAATAATGAAAGGATTATGCTCCTAATAGGTGTCAGATGACACCCATTTGTGTGAATATTACAGTTGTACATGAATAGGTTTTGTCTTCCGAGGCCCGAAGAGTCTTGCAAGAAACATAAAAGAAGGAAGAGGAGAGAGAAAGAAGGAAGGAGGGAGGGCACATGTCTTGAATTAGAGAGCCTTCGGGAGAGGAGCTGTGGTTTGTCAAGCCACTCCCCCAAACAGACTCTGAGGAAGGGTTATTTTAAAGGAATCCTACCCCGCCTCTAACATGCACTGCTTTAATGTCATCCTCTAGATGAGACTCGGGCAGAAGCCTTGAGGAGAAAGAGCATAATGACTCATCCAGAGAGAGGAAAAGGTGACGGCAACGCAGTTAGCTTTTGGGGCAAGTCTCTCCAGGCTCACTATCCATCACTCCACCACTGCTGTCCGTTCCTGGAAAGTGATATCCAGAAAGTCTTTGCAATTTACAGAAGGAAATGTCACTTTGGAAAGAAAGAATTTGTGCCATGGCATGCATACAGACTGCCAAAGCTCAGTTTTCATTCCAATTCAAAAGCAAGGAAATGCCAAAGACTATTCAAACTACCATAGAGTTGGACTCGTTTCATATGCTAGCAAGGTCATGCTCAAAATCCTTCAAGCCAGGCTTCAATAGCACGTGAATTGAGAACTTCCAGATGTACAAGCTGGATTTAGAAAAAGTCAGAGGAACCAGAGATCAAATTGCCAGCATTCACTGGATCATAGAAAAAAGCAAGGGAATTCCAGAAAAACATCGATTCCTGCTTCATTGATGATGCTAAAGCCTTTGACTGTGTGGATCACAACAAACTGTAGAAAATTCTTAAAGAGATGAGAATACCAGACCACATTACCTGCCTCCTGAGAAACCTGTAGGCAGATCAAGAGGCAGCAGTTACAACCAGACATGGAAAAATGGATTGGTACCAAATTGGGAAAGGCTATATATTGTCACTCTGCTTATTTAACTTCTATGCAGAGTACATCATGCGAAATTCCAGTCTGGATGAGTCACAAGATGGAATTAAGACTTCTGGGACAAATTTCAGCAACCTCAGTTATGCAGATGATGCCACTCTAGTGGCAGACAGTGAAGAGGAACTAAAGAGCCTCTTGATGAGGGTGAAAGAGGAGAGTAAAAAAGCTGGCTTAAAACTCCACATTCAAAAAACTAAGATCACAGCATCTGGTCCTTTAACATCATGGCAAATAGAAGGGGAAAAAATAGAAGTAGTGACAGACTTTACTTTCTTGGGCTCCAAAATCACTGACGATGGTGACTGCAGCCACAAAATTATAAGACTCTTTCTTCTTGGAAGAAAAGTCATGACAAACCTAGATAGCATATTAATAAGCAGAGTTATCACTTTGCAACAAAGGTCTTTTAGTCAAAGCCATGATTTTTCCAGTAGTCATGTACAGATGTGAGAATTGGACCATAAAGAAGGCTGAGTGCCAAAGAACTGATGCTTCAAAATTTGGTGCTGGAGAAAAGTCTTGAGAATTCCTTGTACCACAAGGAGAACCTGTTGATCCTGAAGGATTTTCCCTGATTTTCATTGGAAGGACTGATGCTGAAGCTGAAGCTCCAATACTTTGGTCCCCTGATGCAAAGAGCTGACTCATTAGAAAAGACCCTGATGTTGGGAAAGATTGAGGGCAAGAAGAGAAAGGGGTGATAGAGGGTGAGATGGTTGGATGGCGTCACTGACTCGACGGACATGAGTTTGAGCCAACTCCTGGAGATAGTGAAGGGCTGGGAGGTCTGGCATGAGGCGGTCCATTGGATTTCGAAGAGTCGGACACAACTGAGCAACTGAATAACAACAACAAACAAACAGACAGACATAAATAGCACACACACAACCCCTCCTGAAAGAAACTTGCTTAGTTTAATGAGATTTAATTTTCGCCATGGTCTGTACTGCATATTCTTTAATTTGGTAGCTGACTAAAAATGTGAACCAATATTATCCAGTTTGCAAATTAGACTGGCCATTTATTTCCAAGGCTGTATTTTTATAATTTAGCTTCCCCCTCGAGTCTGAGGTAGGGTGCAGAATGGAGTGGACATAAAGACAAAGAAGAGATGAAAACTTATAAATGAGAAGTGGATAGGCAAATAAGGGTTAATTTTTAAAGGTTCAAATGTCCTTGATAACCTTGTCAGTTACGTGTTTTGATAGAAAAACCTTGGCAAGTCTCTAGGCAGGCATTGGACTATAGCCTTATGAATTTAATGGATAAATATCCAGTATAACATCAAATACCTTCACGGACAATTGGTTAGCATTTTATATACAATAGCAAAAGTTTCTGCCAACAAAAGGAGTTCATGTTCTGATAATACAGCACTTAAAATTTTTTGTGATAATTTGAACTGTCATGCAGTTCTGTGTTTGTGTGTTAATCGCTCACTCGTGTCCAATTCTTTGCGACCCCGGGGACTGTAGCCTGCCGGGCTCCTCAGCCCATGGGATTCTCCAGGCAAGAAAATATCGGAGTGGGTTGCCATTTCCTTCTCCGTCATGCAATTTTAGTTTTCTTGAAAAAAATTTCCTCAGCAAATAGTATACAATGACAAGCAAAGGGTAACTGATCAATTCATGAAAACAATAGTAGAGTCCAGGAAGTTAATTAGAACAAGAATATTTGTTAAAAGAAATATCAATCCCCAAAAGCTAACTCTATGCAAAAGAAGAAGAAAGAGGGATACACCCAAGTAACTGTTATTTCCTGTTTCAAGTTTTATCAGCTGTCTGCCTTCAGTTATATATGTCATAACTGTGATTCCAGACATAACAAAGATGTACAGAAAATTGAGAGAGGTAGACATCAATTCCTACAGGTCAATGCTTTTGGAGTCCATCGAGCGTTTAAAGCAAGGAAAGGCAGATATAATGGAACATCCCCCAGGGGAAAACAATACCTTTCCTAGGATGATACATTACACGTTGGTCCTGGTGAAGTGTTACAGAGAATCAGCCTGTCCTTCAGCAGTCGGATTAGGTTATCCATCAGGCTGACTTGGGCACATGTAGTTTAAATCAGGAAAGAATAGATAGTTGTCCTAAATTTTGTGTGCTCCTAAGGGGAAAAATAATTGAAAGCAGAAGTTAAGGCTTCTTATTGACCAAGTGAGATCATTGAATAACATTAAGCCTGGCATTATTCAATTTATTTATCCCTTGTCTGGTGCCTGATAGAGTTATTTCTCTCCTGCTATTTCCTGCCAATCCCAAGAAAATAAATTACAGCCACACTATCTACTAGCTTTAAAAATGTTTTCAATTATTTTTGTATCACTTTTGATAGCTGTAACACTTGCTAACTTTAGACAAATTGACTGCAGGATTAATGTAATCATTTCTATAGGAAGCATTTCAGAGCTTTAAAATGACAGCATTCTAAAATAAGACAGTGCTTCCCTGACATGGGATACAGCTCAGTGGAGAAGTTTTCTTCTCTTTGCTCTTTCCTCTGCTTCAAAGGTCCCTTTGCATCTGAGTGTGACTCCTCCCTCCCTCGAAAACAGTTTCCCACAATGAGGATCTGAAAACAAAAGGTACAGCCCCAGGAAATGTCACCCAGCATTCTTGCTTGGTCGTCTTCCCCTCACCAAGCTGAAGCTACCTCTTGGGGGGTCACTGGCCGCTCGTGCTCAATATTTTAAAGCAGATCTAAGAAAACGGTGTCAGCGTTGCAGTCCCGGATTTTATTCCCAGCTGGAGAGCTACTGGATAGGAGTCACTGTTTTAAAGGCTTGAATTATTCAATCTAAAGAAGAAAAGCTGAGGAGTAGCAATATTTTCAAGCTTATGGTGGCGACTAGGAACATCTGGTCACCCTATCCCAAGTGCTGCAACACAAAAGACCAAGACATAGAATGGCTAGAGAAAAAAATACTTAGTGCTTTTTTTAGTCAACATCAAAAGACAGTTAGAGAGCTAAAAATCCCATAATTTTCTCTTTTCCTTCTATCCAATGACTGCATTTTTGATGTATAGATTACATTGCATACCTCCTACTTCTATTCCTGTCTCCTTCTTCCTATACCCCTTGCAGTTAAAAGTGTTCAATTTCCATTTCTATAGTTTTGGGCTTGGACTTGTCTTATATGTCCTGTTTCTTCCTGAGGCAACTAGCCTCATGGTTCAGGGAGATTAGTTGAAACACTAACTTCTTTAGGCTATGGAAGAACCTAAGGTTGGGTCTACAGGGTGTCCCTTGATATTTACTAAGGAAGAGTAAAGGAATAGAAATTCTTTTATCTCTCAACAAAGCCTGGCTTTCAAGATTGTTTTCTAGCTTCAGAATCAAAAAAGCCCCCTCTGGATATCAACATTTAAAAGTTTTTTTTTTTTTTCTTTCTCTTTTCATTCTGTGATAGCTAGCAATTTGAATCCAAGGCAGTAGACCCTTACCACTTCCCACAGGATGGGGGAAAGTCACTCCCCCCAAAAAAAATATGACATAACAATAATAATGAGAATTTCTTCAACAAATACTAGTTTTGTCACAAGTATATAACCTATTTAGATTGACATATATGCATAATATTTTTTTTATCAGAAAGAAAGAGCTATTTAAAAACACATAGAACACTGAAACTCTAATCATGCTTTGAGTCTTTTGAAAAAACTCATACTTTTAAAAATTCTCAGACAATTTGGCAAAAAGTAACATCCTAGGCTTCAGAAAGGGCACAGCAGTTTCTTCGTCAGAACATAGCTAAGGCAGAGTATATAAAGAAGAGACAGTCAGAGGATCAGCCTTGGTCCATAAATTGGAGTCTGTGGCCTTTTGATTTTATTGGACTATACCATCAAACACAACTCTTGGAAGGCATTCTTTCTCATATACTTGCAGGGAGAAAAATAAATTATATTTATAACCTGTATAGCTCAATAAGAAACTAGCTTCATTCATAAAATTGAAGGAATACAGAAAAATCTGGCAATTTACCTGAATCTTACATTGAAAAATAATTGTTGTTCAGTCACTGAAGTCATGTCCAACTCTTTGCAACCCCATAGACTGCAGTCTGACAGACTTCCTTGTCCTTTATTATCTCCCAGACTTTCCTCAAACTCCTGTCTGTCGAGTTGGTGATGCCATCCAACCATCTCATCCCTTGTCACCCCCTTCTCCTCCTGCCTTCAGTCTTTTCCAGCATCAGGGCCTTTTCCATTGAGTCTGCTCTTCCAATCAGGTGGCCAAAGGATTGGAGCTTCAGCTTCAGCATCAGTCCTTCCAGTGAATATTCAGGATTGACTTCCTTTAGGATCACCTGCTTGGATCTCCTTGCTGTCCAAGGGACTCTCAACAGTCTTCTCCAGCATCACAGTTCAAAAGCATCAATTCTTCAGCCTCAGCCTTCTTAATGGTCCAACTCACATCCATACATGACAGCTGGAAAAACCATAGCTTAGACCATATGGACCTTTGCCGGCAAAGTAATGTCTCTGCTTTTAATATGCTGTCTAGGTTTGTCATAGCTGTACTTCCAAGGAGCAAGTCTTTTAATTTCATGGCTACAGTCATCATCTGCAATGATTTTGGAACCCAGGAAAATAAAATCTGTCACTGTTTCTACTTTTTCCCCTTCTATTTGCCATGAAGTGATGGTACCAGATGCCGTAATCTTAGTTATTTGAGTGTTTAGTTTTAAGCCAGCTTTTTCACTCTTCTCTTTCACCTTCATCAATCGGCGCTTTAGTTCCTCTTTGCTTTCGAGCATTAGAGTAGCATCATCTGCTTGTCTGAGGTTGTTGATATTTCTCCAGAAATCTTGATTGCAGCAGGTGACAATATACAGCCTTGACATACTCCTTTCACGATTTTGAACCAGTCCATTTTTAAATGGCCACTTCTGTCACTTCTTGACTTGCATACAGATTTCTCAGGAGATAGGTAAGTTGCGCTGGTACTCCCATCTCTTTAAGAAATTTTCACAGTTTGCTGTGATCCATACAGCCAAAGGCGTTATAATACAATCCTTCAAAATAATGAATAAGATTTACTTAAAAACCAAATAATGGGCTACAACTTAATGCTGTTATTTAGTGGCTCAGTTGTGTCTGATTCTTTTGAGACCTCATGGACTGTAGTCCACCAGGCACATGGGATTTTTCTCAGGCAAGAATACTGGAGTGGGTTGCCATTTCCTCCTCCAGGGGATCTTCCTTATCCAGGGATTGAACCTGCATCTCCACGTCTCAGGTTCTCCATGTGTAATGTGATATACACATGTGTAATGTTAAATATACATATATATATTTAAGTAAGCTCATTTTTGCTTATTTAAGCTAATTTTTATTTAACTTTTAATTTATTAAGTTACACATTCAAGTCTTAATTTTCTTAAGATTTAGGTTCATTATTCTTACATAACTTTAAGTTATACTTACACTTTTGGTAATTGTATTAAAATAAAAATAAGTGCTTATTCTTAATATATTCTTTGATTGAAATTTAAGTTAATTCTTTTCTAAGAAATTGAATTTCTCTATAAAACTAATCCAATTTACAAACAATTATAATGTCTTAAACATTCATGAAACTAAATATATAACTTTAGTACATCTGGTTCTATCAATATTTAAAATGCCTAAAAGGGAAAATATAAATATAGCATGCACTCATGTTCTAAGTAGATGCTACAAATATTATTAAGCTATAATTATTATTTGAAGTAACTTAAGTAAGAAAATTTAACAGATTATACTACATATTTAAAAAGTTAACAGAAAAAATGTAATAATGGTTTAATTTGTCTTTTCTCTACTTATTTTTTCATCTTTTCAGAGTTTAAAGATACTTAGGGAGGAGAATAGAGTTTCCATTGTACTCAGACAGAATCCAAGATCATAATATATATACATGTCTCTTTATCATGTATTTGAGCCCAAAGGAAAACACTGGACCCTATATATTCTCTCAGGTTCTAAGCAAGGTACAGGTAAATGCCTTGAAATTTTTATTAGAGTTAATTCCGTAGGCTTGTTCATAAATAAAAGACAAATCCACATATTTCAGCTGAGAATTTGTTTTGTAACTTAGTCAATCACCTGCTCTTTTCCACTTTATCATGATCTCTTGAATCTATTTTTAGCTCATTGGATGGGGAAGTATAATTTTGTAACCCACTAAGGTTGAAGGTTGCTTCCAGCACTTGTCGAAGGAATTCATCTAATCTTCTCACTGCTTGAGAGGATTCCGAATTCTTTTGTTGTTCTTTTCCTCTAACTCTTGCCCATAGTTCAACAGAAAGTTTATTAGCTCAACTGTATCTTTGCAGGTAGAATTAGTAGGTCTGGAGTGGAATGTTAAGCATAGTTTACCCAAATGTCAAATAAAATATATACCTTTCAGTTATCACAGTACAAGCTTGAAGAGTATGTGGATAATATGGATGGAAGATGAGTAAGATAGGAGAGAAGCAGCTCAAATGAAAAATGGTGAGATCTACCTCTAGCCTGACTCTTGTAGCTAATCTTTGAAAATCACTAAGAAAAAGATCTGTTATCATTCTGCCTCAAATTTCTACACCTGAAATTTTTTCAGTGACGTAAAAAACAAAGGAAATGGTATGTGGTCTGGAAAGTTTTTGAAGCCAATAGCTACTGTAGCAAAAAAAAAAGAAAAATATATATATATACAGCTTATAGTAAAGCTTTGCTTCCTTGTGTTAGCATTCTACATGAATGGATTACTTCAAATACACTGCCTTTGTATCCTGACTTCAAACTATATAGTGTTTTGTACTTTGACCAGAATCTGCAGTCTGCTGACTAGTGGAATGCAAATGTTTAATATTTGTTTATGCGTGTATACATACTCAGTTGTGTTCAACTCTGTGTGACCCCATGGACTATAGCCCACCAGGCTCCTCTGTCCATGTTATTCTCCAGGCAAGAATACTGGAGTGGGTTGCCATTCTCTTCTCCAGGGGATCTTCCTGAGCCAGGGATCGATCATGGGCCCCCTGCACTGCAGGCAGATCTTTACTGTGTGAGCCGCCAGGGAAGCCCTAATATTTGTTTAATAATCTAGAGCTATGTAATCATACCAAAGTTTCCCAAATACCGTTATGAATACAAGCCAGTACTCTTTAATCTATTGATTATATTTTGATGTAGGTTTTGATACAACACAAAGAGTCAGTGAACAGGCATTCTCTGCCATTTTCTCTTATGTCTTTTCTGTCCTTTGTCTCCTTATTATTTTCCTTGGCAGTCTTCACTCGCCCTTACATCTGTTCCCTGAGATTAACCTGATCATTTTTGTTTGCAGTACTGTCTGGAAGAGAGAATTCTCCGCAATGCCTAGTATTGTTCTGAGAATTGAACTGTATGATAAGTTAACCTCCCATTGTCCAATAACTAGTTCAGTGAGGTAGTGAAGTTAAAAGAAAATTATATGCCAAATATTCAAAGAAATATAAAGTCTAGATAAGAGAATCCTTCTGTGACACATAATGGGAGGTGTAAGAAAATAAATATTACTAACTTTTTGCAGTGTTTCTTACCCCAAGCTAACATTGTTTATGGCTTTTTTATAACTTTTCATGCACATCATTTTAATAATGTGTTCACTGATCTCACTGTCTGATGCATTGGCTGCTAACACTTTTCTACAGACTTGAGGTCATATCACTTTGTCTAGAGCACAACTTCTAATTATCCTTCTTTTGAGTCCTGTATTCATTTATCTTACAAACCATTTTTAAACGCTTATTATGTGCTGAGAAACTGTTAGGCACTATGTTTTAGGGAAAGTCACTAATAAATACAGTCTATATACTATGAAAGATGTACACTGGAACTGCACAGAGAAAGGAACCCTATCAAGAAGTCAAGGAATAATTGCCCTGGAGAAATGACAGCTAAACTGAATTTTAAACTAGTCAGGCAAAAATTCACAGGGCATAAATTGGTAAGAAAAAAGACACAGCATCTTTGGCATCCACAGTATAGTGCATAAAAAGCTTTTTATCCCACATGATCAAGTTGCTCATTAAATAGTTAAAATAATCATTTAAGAAATGATATATTAATACTATATTAGTTAGATGGGTATTAGGTATTGTAGCAATATGCAGGGCTTTTAACAAGATGGAAATCCACTTCACGCATTAATGTCTGAGCACAGGCTATCTGTGACTGATGTGATGGGACTCAGACTCTTTCTATCTTGTTATGATTTTACGCTGGCAGTGTTGTCTTTCTGCTCTTGGTTGAACATGGTCAACCAGCCATTCCAGCCACTGGGAGTGGCTGTGGTTAACCTGCTCTGATGCCCCTTCTTTCTTCCCTGCACTAACTTTGTTCCTACATGCACAAGAGGAGATGAAGGGACTCTAGACATTATCTTTTTACGAGTCTGACTCTGGGAATGTGTTAGTCCTTTTGCAGCCACATCAGCTTGCTTTGAGCCTATTTTATGTGATCATAAGAATAAGTAATGGCCTAAGCAGGCTCCTTTGGCAAAGAGTTCAGTCTCTGGAGAGTCCAGGTATCCATCTGATATCCAATTATTGGCATCACTCCAACGTCGTCCCCAGGTTGAGGCAATTTCAGGCCAGTATATGGTTGCAAATGCCAACTACCCTCCTGGATAACTCATACTTGTCAGTGACAGAACAGAATCTTGATTTGAATTATGAAATCAAAATGGTGATACTTGTCCCCTGCTAATCAGCCATCCCACCTTTCTTGTTGCTGTTCAGACACTAAGTCAGGTCTGACTCTCTGTGACCCCATGAACTGCAGTGTATCAGGTCTCCCTGTCCTTTGCTATCTCCCAGAGTTTGCCCAAACTCATGTCCATTGAGTTGATGATGCCAACCAACCATCTCATCCTCTGTTGCTCCGTCTCCTCTTGCCCTCAGTCTTTACCAGCATCAGGGTCTTTTCCCAATGAGTAGGCTCTCCCACCTTACCTTCTCCCAAGTTCCCCTTTTCTTTTGCAGGTAGTGCCGGGAAGATCAGATAAGCTGAGTGATTAGGTAGACATCCAATGACAAAGGCATCAGTAGTCCTTTCATATTAAAATCATTGCATTTTATGAGTGATTTTCTTGAAATTTTTAGAGGTGTATTCAAGTTGGGTACCACTCTCTCCTTTCTTGATGTGAAGTAGAAAGGAAAGGATGATTCATAAGTACCGCACATTTCCACTAGGCAACTCTGCCCATCACAACTGCTCCTTTTTATTAGGTAAAGTGCAGACAGAGAAGGAGGAAAGAGGACTGATAGATAACACCACCAATAGGCATTATTATGCAACCCACATATAAGATGGTAGAGTAGAAGGACCTGAGCACATCTTCTCCGTGAGAACACCACAATTGCAACTAACTGCTGAACAACCATCAGCAGGAGAATGCTGGGCCCCACCAGAAAAGGTGCCCGTCATCCAAGGGTAAGGAGAAGCCCCAACAAGGTGGTGGGAGGAGCACAACAGCATTTTAAATCAGATCTCAGATCCCCCAGAGGCCATCGGAGGGCTCAAACAAAACCTTGTGTGCACCAGGACTCAGGGGAAGTAGCAGTGACGCCACAGAGACTGAGCCAGACAGTGTCTGAGTGTCTCCTGCAGAGGCACGGGCCAGCAGTGACCTGCCTCGGGGACCTGGGAGGTACAGCATGTGGCATAGGTCCTCTTGGAGGAGGCGCCATTATCTGGAGAACCCCCAAACTGGAGAACAACTATATCAAAGAAGTTCTTGCATTGGTGCAAAAGTTCTAGCGCCCACAAAGATTTCCCAGCCTGGGGATGCAGCAAAAGCACTGAGAACACCCAGGGAAACAGACTCTTGGAAGGCACAACAAAACCTTGTGTGCACCAGGACCCAGAGAAAGGAGCAGTGACCCCACAAGAGACGGAGCCAGACTTGCCTGAGAGGGTCCGGAAGGCTTTGGAGGAGGTGTGGGCTGACAGTGGCCTGCCGAGGGTCAGGGGCATTAACTACCACAATCCTGGGAACCAAAGCATGCTGGCATAAGTCCTTTGGAAGGAGGTCACTGTTAATACCTTTACGGCTCCCATAGTTTTGCCTCAGGCCATACTACAGGTAGGAAACACAGCCCCACCCATCAGAAGAAAATTATATGGAAGACTTACTGAGCATGGCCCTGTGGTGTTGGAGAAGACTCTTGAGAGTCCCTTGGACTTCAAGGAGATCCAACCAGTCCATCCTAAAGGAAGTCAGTCCTGAATATTCATTGAAAGGACTGAGGCTGAAGCTGAAACTTCAGTACTTTGGCCACCTGTTCCGAAGAACTGACTCACTGGAAAAGACCCTGATGCTGGGAAAAATTGAAGGCAGGAAGAGAAGGGGGTGACAGATGATGAGATGGTTGGATGGCATCACCGACTCAATGGACGTGAGTTTGAGTAAACTCCGGGAGTTGGTGATGGACAGGGAGGCCTGGCATGCTGCAGTCCATGGGGTCACAAAGAGTCAGACATGACTGAGCGACTTGACTCAACTGAACTGAGCATGGCCTTGTCTACCAGCGCAAGACCTGGTTTTACCCACTCCCACCAGGAAGCTTCCACAAGCCTCTTATCCTCATCCATCAGAGGGCAGACAGAATGAAAACTGCAATCATAGAAAACTAATCAAACTGATCAAATAGATCACAAAGTTGTCTAACTCAATGAAACTATGAGCCATGTGGTGTAAGGTCACCCAAGATGGATGGGTCATGGTGGAGAGTTCCAACAAAATATGGTCGACTGGAGAAGGGAATGGCAAACCACTCCAGTATTCTTGCCTTGAGAACCCCATGAACAGTATGAAAAGGCAAAAAGATGACACTGAAAGATGAACTCCACAAGTCGGTAGGTGCCCAGTATGCTACTGGAGAACAGTAGAGAAATAACTCCAGAAAGAAGGACAAGACAGAGCCAAAGCAAAACAACACCCAGCTGTGGACATGACGGGTGATGGAAGTAAAGTCCGATTTTGTAAAGAACAATATTGCATAGGAACCTGGAATGTTAAGTCCACAAACAAGAGATGGCAAGAGTGAACATTGGCATTTTAGAAATCAGCGAACTAAAATGGACTGGAATGGGTGACTTTAACTAAGATGACCATTATATCTACTACTGTGGGCAAGAATTTTTTAGAAGAAATGGAGTAGCCATCATAGCCAACAAAAGAGTCCAAAATGCAGTACTTGGATGCAATCTCAAACACGACAGAATGATCTCTGTTCGTTTCCAAGGCAAACCATTCAGTATCACAGTAATCCAAGTCTATGCCCTGACCAGTAATGCTGAAGAAGCTGAACTTGAACAGTTCTATGAAGACCTACAAGACCTACTAGAACTAATACCCCCAAAAGATGTCCTTTTCATTATAGGGGACTGGAATGCAAAAGTAGGAAGTCAAGAAACATCTGGAGTAACAGGCAAATTTGGCCTTGGAGTACAGAATGAAGCAGGGCAAAGGCTAACAGAGATTTACCAAGAGAACGCACTGGTCATAACAAACACCCTCTTCCAACAGCACAAGAGAAGACTCTACACATGGACAGCACCAGATGGTCAGTACCAAAATAAGATTGGTTATATTCTTTGCAGCCAAAGATGGAGAAGCTCTATACAGTCAGCAAATACAAGATCGGGAGCTGACTACAGGTCATCATGAAATCCTTATTGCCAAATTCAGACTTAAATTGAAGACAGTAGGGATAACCACTAGGCCATTCAGGTATGACCTAAATCAAATCCCTTATGATTATACAGTAGAAGTGAGAAATAGATTTAAGGGACTAGATCTGATAGACAGAGTGCCTGATGAACTATGGACAGAGGTATGTGACATTGTACTGGAGGCGGTGATCAAAATAATCCCCAAGAAAAAGAAATACAAAAAGGCAAACGGTTGTCTGAGGAGGCCTTACAAACAACTGAGAAAAATAGAAGCAAAAGGCAAAGGAGAAAAGGTAAGATATATCTATCTGAATTCAGAGTTACAAAGAATAGCAAGGAGAGATGAGAGAGCCTTCCTAAGTGAACAATGCAAAGAAATAGAGGAAAACAACAGAATGGGAAAGACTAGAGATCTCTTCAAGAAAATTAGAGATACCAAGGGAACATTTCATGCAAAGATGGGCATTATGAAGGACAGAAATGGTATGAATCTAGCAGAGGCAGAAAATATTAAGAAGTGGCAAGAATATACAGAAGAACTGTACAAAGAAAATCTTAATGACCCAGATAACCGTGATGGTGTGATCACTCACCTAGAGCCAGACATCCTGGAATGCAAAGTCAAGGGGGTCTTAGGAAGCCTCATTACTAACAAAGCTAGTAGAGGTGATGGAATTCCAGCTGAGCTATTTCAAATCCTAAAAGATGATGCTGTGAAAGTGCTGCACTCAACATTGCAGCAAATTTGGAAAACTCAGCAGTGGCCACAGGACTGGAAAAGATCAGTTCTCAATTCACTTCCACAAAAAGGCAAGGCCAAAGAATGTTCAAATTACCACACAATTCTACTCATTTCACATACCAGCAAAGTAATGCTCAAAATTCTAGAAGTCAGGCTTCAACAGTATGTGAACTGAGAATGTTGAGATGTTCAAGCTGGATTTAGAAAAGGCAGAGGAACCAGAGTTCACATTGCCAGCATCTGTTGGATCATAGAGAAAGCAACAGAATTCCAGAAAAGCATCTACTTCTGCTTCTTTGACTATGCTAAAGCTTTTGGGTGGATCACAACAAACTATGGAAAATTCTTCAAGAGATGGGAATGCCAGACCACCTTACCTGCCTCCAGAGAAACCTGTATGCAGGTCAAGAAGCAACAGTTAGAACTGGACATGGAACAATGGACTAGTTCCAAATTGGGAAAGGAGTACATCAAGGCTATATATTGTCACCCTGCTTATTTAACTTATATGCAGAGTACATCATGAGAAACGCTGGGCTGGAGGAAGCACAATCTGAAATTAAGATGGCCATGAGAAATATCAATAACCTCAGATATGCAGATGACACCACCCTTATGGCAGGAAGTAAAGAGGAACTAAAGAGTCTCTTGATGAAGGTGAAAGAGAAAAGTGAAAAAGCTGGCTTAAAGCTCAACACTCAGAAAATGAAGATCATGGCATCTTGCCACATCACTTCATGGCAAATAGATGGGGAAACAATGGAAACAGTGAGAGACTTTATTTTCTTGGGCTACTAAATCACTACAGATGGTGACTGTAGCCATGAAATTAAAAGATGTTTGATCCTTGGAAGTAAAGCTATGACTAACCTACACAGTGTATTAAAAATAAGAGACATTACTTTGCCAACAAAGTTCTGCCTAGTAAAAGCTATGTTTTTCCAGTAGTCATGTATGGATGTGAGAGTTGGACCATAAAAAATGCTGAATGCCAAAGAATTGATGCTTTTGAACTGTGGTGTTGGAGAAGACTCTTGAGAGTCCCTTGGACTACAAGGCAATCCAACCAGTCCATCCTAAAGGAAATCAGTGCTGGGTGTTTATTGGAAGGACTGATGTTGAAGCTAAAGCTCCAATACTTTGGCCACCTGATGCGAAGAGCTGATTCATTGGAAAAGACCTTAATGCTGGAAAAGATCCAAGGTGGGAGAAGGCGCTGATAGAGGATGAGATGATTGGATGGCATCACTGACTCAATGGACATGAGTTTGAGCAAGCTCCGGGAGTTGGTGATGGACAGGGAGGCCTGGTGTGCTGTAGTCTTCAGGGTTGCAAAGAGTCGGACACGACTAAGTGACTGAAGAACAACTGTAGGTATGGGAGGTGGATGATATTAAGAGGAAGAATAAGAATTGAGATAAAAATCACCACCACAACAGCTGACCATTGAGTGAGCTAACCTCTCTAAGAGTTTTTCATATACTCTTTCACATAATTACTCCCCTAAGCATTTTGAGGTAGTTCAATTTTTTTTTTTTTTTTGAGGCATCAGGTTAGATAATTTTCTCATTTCCAGTCAAGTGAGTATCAAAAGTAGAATTTGATCCCAAGCAGTCTTGCTCCTGAGCCTGGTGCTATAATCAGCTATAAATATATTGATACTTAGGCCCCATGGGACTTTGAGGTTCAACTGTCAAGATAACAGGGAGAGGGCATAGTATAATTTAAAGGAGCTATTGAAACATGGGAAAATGTCTTGTGTATGCTCTAAAGCTACCAGAAGGGATGAATCAGAATAAAATCCTGGTGTGGCCAAAGAAGCAGTCATATCTCTTACAGACAGATGCTATGTGCCGTAAACCAAGTAGCAGTTTTTTTGGAGGGATATTAAAAATCCTTTTTGACCCTGTATCAGTCTTTTCTGTCACAGCTGCACTCCTGAGCAACACGCTGCCCACAGACGCGCCTTCTTAAGGCCTCAAGGACACCCCTGCACAGCAGGTCGTTCAAGTCTCAGTGGCTACCGAGACTTCTTTTGTACCATATCAGTGTGCCCACACATCTAACAAATGCTGTAACATGATTAAACTGGACTTTATTTCAGTCTTGCAAAGTCAAATGGAAACGTTTACAGATTTTCTGGTTAGAACCGGTGAACTGTTGCTTTTCCTGAATTCGTAGCTTTTTCAACATGGTTGACTTTGTATGTGTCCGAGTGCTGTGTCTTTAGAAAGCTGCCTCTTTAAGAAATAGGAACTTACCTATCTTATGTTGCTTTACGATATTCAAATGCACATATTTTACATACTAACACAAACGTAACAATAGAACTATACAGCCACAGTAGAAGTCCAAGATTTTAATTATATAATATTGTCACTAAATTTGTAATACACTTGATCATTATTGCAAAAGTTTTATGATTTGACAGCTGTTATAAGAAAGGTAAAATGTGGCATTGAGATAAAAATCAATTGATTGTAAAAAAAAAAATCAACCTTTGACTGAGTGGTCTTAAAACTTGTGTGTGTGCGTGTGTGTGTGTGTGCGTGTGCGTGTGGTCAGTAGCTCAGTTTTGTCTGACTTCTTGTGACAAGCCCTCCGGGCTCCTCTATCCATGGGATTCTCCAGGCGAAAATACTGGGGTGTGTTGCCATTTCCTCCTCCAGGGGATCTTCCCAACCCAGGGATTGAGCCAGCATCTCCTGCATGGGCAGGCATCGGACTCCCTTCCCACTGACCCACCCGGAGAGTCCCCTTGACACTTGACAGTACCTATAAGCTAAAAGTACAGAAATCGCAGGTTTAAATCATGTGAGCTATGATTAACCTGAGTATTTTCAGAAAGATTTATAGAAACATTGTTATAATTTATTGCCCCCAACAAATAGAGGTAACCTACAGCTTTTTGAATTTTGATGTTAGTAATATACTGATAAAGTATAAGGGACATACACTGTCTATACCAACATACCATGGATTTTATTACCCATATGGCATCTACAACATTCTCCCCACCAAAATCATAGCAGGAATATTGAAATATGAAGTGATAAAATGTTTCAGACATTTTAGATGCCTGATTTCTAAGTAAACAAGAAAAGAAACAGTAAAACAAAAATAGAGGTAAATAAGAAGTATGAGTGATACAAATTTAATAGGCAGCACTTAAGATGAAGGGAAAAGATTATGGGTATAGCATACAAAAATACTTGAATAACGTCCCTAAAGTCACAGATGACACGTAACAGTCCCTCAGTGGTGGTTTCCTATTCTTTCCTATGGACAGAAGTTTAAACATGCTAATACATTCTAGTAAAAGTTACATCATCTTCACAAACCCCACCTACAATGGAAAATGTTTGATTTACCAGCCTTGAATTGTCACATTTCTAAGATAAAATATTGATGGTGTAATGTCATTTTATTTTTGTACATATTTTAGGAGCCCACACATAATGTGACTCTCTTCCCAACAATTCCCCTGTTAACATAATAATTTATACAGCATCACCTGCTGATTGTGGAGCTCTACTCTGAGGAGGGATGCAGTTGTGCATAATTAATTATATTTCTATTTTAATATTCATATTGCTGATCATGATTTATTATCCAAGCTTTATATGCAGGCCAAAGGCATAATAAAAGACACATTTTTAAAAAGCCATTCTACTTTTTGTTAGCAGAGCTAATTGATTTGTAGATGAGCACATGTTCCTTTACTTAATGGAAGCACATTTTGATTACACTGTGAATAAAATCACGATTACTTTTTCCCTTTTTAAAATATACACAAATTATTTTTCTCATTTATCAATTTCTTACTTGATTTATGGACAACAATCACAAACTCAACCATTCTTACTTGAAATTTTCTGTGATACTATATCTTGTCCCCCTCTTAAATTTAGCAGTAAAAACATATATGTTGATTTGCTAACAAGCAAACTTTAAAATAAGGAGAAAAATTACTACTGAGAAACAGAACTCCACATCTTCTATGTAGAGATGCAGAGCTATTATTGTTACTGAATATAGTACCCTGCTTATTTAACTTATATGCAGAGTACATCATGAGAAACGCTGGGCTGGAGGAAGCACAAGCTGGAATCAAGATTGCCAGGAGAAATATCAATAACCTCAGATATGCAGACAACACCACCCTTATGGCAGAAAGCGAAGAACTAAAGCGCCTCTTGATGAAAGTGAAAGAGGAGAGTGAAAAGTTGGCTTAAAGCTCAACATTCAGAAAACTAAGAGCATGGCATCCAGTCCCATCATCTCATGGCAAATAGATAGGGAAACAGTGGAAACAGTGAGAGACTTTATTTTGGGGGGCTCCAAAATCACTGCAGATGGTGAGTGCAGCCATGAAATTAAAAGATGCTTACTCCTTGGAAGAAAAGTTATGACCAACCTAGATAGCATATTGAAAAGCAGAGACATTATTTGCTGACAAATGTCCGTCTAGTCAATGCTATGGTTCTTCCAGTAGTCATGTATGGCTGTGAGAGTTGGACTATAAAGAAAGCTGAGCACCTAAGAATTGATACTCTTGAACTGTGGTGTTGGAGAAGACTCTTGAGAGTCCCTTGGACTGCAAGGAGATCCAACCAGTCCATCCTAAGGAGATCAGTCCTGGGTGTTCATTGGAAGGACTGATGTTGAAGGGGAAACTTCAATACTTTGGCCACCTCATGCGAAGAGCTGACTCATTGGAAAAGACCCTGATGCTGGGAAAGATTGAAAGCGGGAGGAGAAGGGGATGACAGAGGATGAGATGGTTGGATGGTATCACTGAGTCAATGGACATGAGTTTGAGTAAATCCTGGGAGTTGGTGATGGACAGGGAAGCCTGGCATGCAGCAGTCCATGAGGTCACAAAGAGTCAGACATGACTGAGAGACTGAATTCAACTGAACTGAATATTAATAGAATTTATAAATATTTGTGATAACATGAATATTTGGCTGTATGCTATAAATTAAGCACAAATAAGATCTAATATCAAATATTACTGTAGCAGTAGAGGACATTGGGCTTCCCTGGTGGCTTAGCAGTGAAAATCTGCCTGCCAATGCAGGAAATGAGGGTTTGATCTTTGGGTGGGGAAGATTCCCTGGAGAAGGAAATGGCAACCCACTCCAGTATTTTTGCCTGGGAAATCCCATGGACAGAGAAGCTTGGCAGTCTATGTAATCTTTATCCACTAGAAATTTCCTTAGGAGTTAGTTTCAAAAGGTAAAGCTGATACTGATTTCATAGAGTAATCAATAACAGATACTAATTTAAATAAAATAATGATTTTCCCTACTGCAACATTTAATTAGGGAAATTCATTCAAGCTCATGCAAACAAATCCCCCAGTGTGCAGTTTGCGCATCTCCTTTATATTTGAACATGAGCTGATTAACATAGAAGTCAATATTTAAACTGAATTTGGGGAATTATATTTTAACAATACAAGAGCAGTGGATTTGATTAAATAACATTTCCATTTAAAAGAAATTATGAGTGTTGAATTTGTGATCTGAATGTTAGTCAAATTAAAAAAAAGGATGGAGAGAACTTGGCTACTTCTCATGTGATAAGTGTAGTGTGAATAATAGTACATATTTTTCTCTAGTTGAGATGACTTACACTTATAATAGGAAAAAAAATTGCTCCATTTCAATAATCGTATTCAATTTGAAATTCAGCTTAGGAGTATCATGAAGTTAATGACTATTTTCTTTAGTTGATGAATATATGCATGCTGGTGCTACTGCTAAGTCGCTTCAGTCGTGTCTGACTCTGTACAACCCCATAGACGGCAGCCCACCAGGCTCCTTCGTCCCTGGGATTCTCCAGGCAAGGATACTGGAGTGGGTTGCCATTTCCTTCTCCAATGCAGGCGTGCCTGATAAGTTGCTTCAGTTATGTCAGACTCTCTGCAAACCCATGGACAGCAGCCCACCAGGCTCCTTTGTCCCTGGGACTCTCCAGGCAGTAATACTGGAGAGTATAATAATGGAGTGGGTTGCCATTTCCTTCTCAGAATATATGTATATATGTATATATATTTTTGGCTGGAAATCATTAAACTTCATAAATCACAGCCTACAGAATATTTCTATATAGCAAGTTAGAAAAGCCCATTAATTAATCTCAGTTTATGACGTGCTTTGTTCTATTAAGTAGAGACTTCAAGGGAAAAGCAAAATATAAAAGAAGAAAGATAGAGGAAAAAATCAGAGGTTAGTTGCCTTAGTTTATCACAGTATTTTTGACAGCTCTGATCCATTAAAATATGTGCTGAAATGGATGATTGTATTCTCAGTAAAACTGTGTTTTGAGAAATTTTATTCAAATATTGGTGTTTTAATTCCATTTATAATCTGAATAAAAGCTGAGTAATTACATTTATAGAAATGTCAGCTTTTATATATATACATTTTACACTGAGAATATTGCATGCTTTTCTTATAACTTACCAATGAAATAAGCACGGTCACATCACTTTATTTGTAGAAAAGGAGAAATATTCACCTAAGTTGAATTTTATTTTTCTTTTCTACTTGTTTCCTCTTTTAGTAGGTAAATAAGAACATTAGGGGGAAAAAAAAACATTAGAGAAACTGTATTAATTATCTATTGGAGAGGGAAATGGCAACCCACCCCCGTGTTCTCGCCTGGAGAATCTCAGAGGAGCCAGGCGGGCTACAGTCCGTGGGGTCGCAAGAGTCGGACACGACTTGGAGACTGAACCACCGCCACCCTTAGCCATCTATGACTACACAGCAAGCTATCATAAAGCCTCAGTCTACAACAGCAAGCCCTGACTGTCTCATTATTTCTGTGGGAAAAGAGCTGAGGGCAGCTTACCTGGGTGGTGCTGACTTAGCATCTCTCACGAGGCTTCCTTCCAGGTGTCAGCTGGGGCTGCAGCGGGCTCAGGGTTTGACTGGGGAAGACACCTTCCTGCTTCATTCACGGGGCTGCTGAGGGTGCTTAGCTCTGCCCACTGTGGCTTCTTCAGGGGGTGGCTGCTCACGTGCAGCCAGGCACCTGGGAGATGTAGAGGAGATCCAAGAAAAAGCGAGTGTGCCCGAGGTGGGAGACACCATCCTTCCATAGCCTATCCTAGGAAGCAATATTCCATTTTCTGCTGTGAAAGTGAAAATGAAAGTCGCTCAGCATACAGTCCATGGAATTCTTCAGGCCCGAATATTGGAGGGGATAGCAGTTCCCTTCTCCAGGGGATCTTCCCAACCAAGGGATCGAACCAGTTCTCCTGTATTGCAAGGAGATTCTTTACCAGCTGAGCCACCAGGGAAGGCCTTCCCATTTCCCGCCAAGTTCTGTGTATTAGAAGGGGGTCTCCCACTCTCCTCATTAGATGTAAGTCCGGCCCAGACTCACACAGAGGTGATTTCTACTTGTTGAAGAAAAGAGCATTATTTTACATTTCTATTGCTGCTTTAACAGCTGATAGGGATACTTCATTTTACTGCACTTTGAAGATACTGCTTTTTTTTTTTTTCTTGGCAAATTGAAGGTTGGTGGCAACCCTGCATCAAGCCAGTCTGTCAGTGACACTTTTCCAATAGCATTTGCTCACTTTGAGAGTTTGTCACGTTTTGGTAGTCTCATAATATTCCTAACTTTTCCATTACTATTGTATCTGTTATGGCTATATATGATCAGTGATCTTTGACATCAGTTTGTACCCTATTTGGGGTTACCAGGAACTGTGCCCGTGTAAGACGACAAGTCGAGTTAGTCTGTGCTGTGTGCATTTCCTCACCGACACCTTTTAGCCCTCTCTCCACTTCTCCCAAGCCTCCCTATTCCCTGAGACACAATGATACTAAAATTAAGTCAGTTAATAACGCTGTGATGGTCTCTGAGTGTTGAAGTGAAAGGAAGAGTCACACGTCTCTCAGTTTAAATCAAAAGCTAGAAATGATTAAGCTAGTGAGGAAGGCATGCCGAGGGCTGAAAGCTGGGCCTCTTACCCTAAACAGTTAGCCAAGTCGTGTATGTAAAGGGGACATTCTTGAAGGAAATTAAAAGTGCTGGCTGCTCCAGTGAACACACAAAGGGTAAGAAAGCAGAGTTATTGCTGATAAGAATGTCTTCATGGTCCAGATAGATGGTCAATCAGCCACAATATTCCCTTAAGTCAAAGCCTAACCTAAAGCTGGGCTTTAACTTTCTTCAGGTCTATGAAGGCTGAGAAAGGGGAGGACGCTGCAGGAAAAAAAAAAAAAAGAGAGAGATTGGTTCATGAAGTTTAAGGAAAGAAGTCATTTCCATAACATCAAAGCACAAGGTGAAGCAGCAAGTGATAAAGTAAAAGTTGCAGCAAGATATCTGGAAGCTCTAGCTAAGACACTTTAGAAAAGTGGCTGCACACCACAGATTTTCAATATAGATAAGACAGACTTCTATTGAAAGAAGTCATTTAGGACTTCCATAGCAAGAGCTGACATCAATGCCTGACTGCAGAGCTTCAAAGGACAAGCTGACCCTCTTGTCAGCGGCTAATGCAGCTAGCTGCTTTAAGTTGAAGCGAAAGCTCATGTACTATTCCAAAAATCCTGGGCCGCTTAAGAATTCTGCTCAGACTGTAAATGAAAGAACAAAGCCTGCATGACAGCACATATGTTTACAACGGGATTTACTGAATATTTAAAACCCACTGTTGAGACCTACTGCTCAGAAAAAAAAAAAAAAGATTTCTTTCAAAATATTACTGCTCATTGGCAATGTACCTGGTCACTCAAGAGCTCTGATGGAGATGTACTATGAGATTAATGTTTTCATGCTTGCTAACCCAACATCCATTCTTCAGTCCATGTATCAAGGAGCAATTTTGAATTCTGAGTCTTATTATTTAAGAAATACATTTTTTAAAGCTATCACTGCCATAGATAGTGATTCCCCTGATATATCTGAGCAAAGTCAATTGAAAATTTTGTGGGAAAGATTTATCATTGTAGCTGCCATTAAGAACACTCCTGATTCACGGGAGGAGGTCAAACCTCAACATTAAGAGGGAGTTTGGACAAAGTTGATGCCAGCTTTCACGGATGACCTGGAGAGATTCAAGGCTTCGGGGAAGGAAGTAACTGCAGTTGTGTAACTTGCTAGAGAACCAGAATTAGAAGTAGATTCTGAATACGTGATTGAAGTGCTGCAAGTTCATGATAAAGTTTTAATGATGAAGTTTTAATGCTTCTTATTGATTAGCAAAGAAAGTGGTTTCTTGAAATGGAATCTGCCTCTGATAAAGATGCCATGGAAATTGCTAACATGACAGTAAAGAATAAAGAATATCACCAAAACTTGATGAAGCAACAACAAGGTTTGAGAGGAATGACTTGTTTTGAAAGAAGTTCTACCATGGGAAAAACGCTACTGGTTCATGTTTTCATCCATTCATGCAATGAATGAATTGCATTCATTCATTGCATGCTATAGGAAGAGTCAATCAAAGGCAGCATACTTTGTTGTTCTCTTATTTTAAGAAATTGCCTGAGCCACTCCACCCTTCAGCAACCACCACCCTGATCAGTCAGCAGTCAGCAATATCAAGCCAAGCAAAAAGATTACTACTCCCTGAAGGCTCAAAGAAAGCTGAGTGCTGAAGAATTGATGCTTTTGACCTGTAGTGTTGGAGAAGATTCTTGAGAGTCCCTTGGACTGCAAGGAGATCCAACCAGTCTATCCTAAAGGAGATCAGTCCTGAATATTCATTGGAAAGACTGATGCTGAAGCTGACACTCCACTTTGGCCACCTGATGTGAAGAGCTGGCTTATTTGAAAAGACCTTAATACTGGGAAAGATTGAAGGCAGGAGGAGAAGGGGATGACAGAGGATGAAATGGTTGGATGGCATCACTGACTCAATGGACATGAGTTTGAGTAAACTCTGGGAGTTGGTGATGGACAGGGAGGCCTGGTGTGCTGGGGTTCATGGGGTCGCAAAGAGTCGGACATGACTGAGTGACTGAACTGAACTGAGGGCTCAAGTGATGGTTAGCATTTGTTAATGATAAAGTACTTTTGAATCAAGGAATGTACATTTGTGGACACACAGCTTTTACACACTTACTAAACTATACTAAGTGTGAATGTGCATGCACACACACGCTCAGTTGAGTCCAACTCTCTGCAATGTCAGGGACTGTAGCCCGCCAGGCCCCTCTCTCCCTGGAATTTTCCAGGCAAGAAAACTGGAGTGAATTGCTGTTTCCTTCTCCAGGGGATCTTCCCGACCCAGGGATGGAACCTGTGTCTCTTGCATTGGCAGGCATGTTCTTTACCGGCTGAGCATAAATTTCGTATTCACTGAGCAACCCAAAAGTTGACGTGACTCACTTTATTGTGAAAATCTGCTCTATTGTGGTAGTCTGGAGCCGAGCCGGCATTATCTCCTATGTATGCCTGGACCATAAATTTAGAGAATTAAAATAATATGAATTTCTTATCATAGAGTTCTGTAGGTCAGAAATCCAGCCTAGGTCTCACTGGGTAAAAGTAGAGGTGTCAGCTGGCTGGTTCCTGTCTGGGACGCTTAGGGAGACGCTGTCTCCTTGCCTTTTCTGGCTTCTGTAGGCTTCCCACACTCCTTTACTCATGGTCCCCCTTCTTCCATCTTCAAAGCCAAAAATAGTGGGCTGATTCCTTCTCACCCTGCATCAGTCTGACCTTCCGACTTGACTTTTTCCATATTTAAGGATCATTGTTGTTATACTTCGTCCCAGCAGATAAGATAGGCTAACTGCCCTATTTGAAAGTCACCTTAGTTACCCTTTGTTCTGTATTGTAAAGGAGTCACAGGTTCTGGACCTCAGGGCATGCATGCCTTTGGGGGAAGATTATTCAGCTTATTACATGTTTGAAAGAGTTTGTGGACATGGAATTTTAAGCTACCACAGTAATCAGTCACTATCACATAAAGCCCCTAGAATCTGTCTCCTTCACAAATGCATGCGCTCAAGATCCTGTCCCTCAAAGATCTTCATCAGATGCTAATAACTCGTGCAACAAGCTGCCTACACTAATCATTCAATATCCAGTGGAGATAAACATCTCTTCCTTTCTTTTTCTCAAGCATTTGTGGTTGCCAAGAGCAATAGGAGAAAATTTCCACCCTGAAAGCAGGAACAGATTATTAGGGTATAGTTTGAAGACTGCACCTTTAGATTCAGAAAGAATCTAATTTAAATGTGGGTTTTGCAAGAACAGTACCTGAGTAGCCTTATGCAAGCTATTTTTCTCTCTTGCCTAAACTTTAATTAGCTGTAAAATGGTGAAAACAATATAGAACATTGCATAGATATTGTGCAGGTTAGTTTATAATTCAGAAACTTATTAGTTATTTAGTCTTCTCTATTGTCCAAAATCTATTTTTATTAAATGGCTACTATTAACTCCACTACATCTGTGACATTAAATTTTTCCTTTAGTGCCCCTAAGTCACTAGTAAGCAATATTTACTGAAAGCCAAATTCTAGACATTCCACCAATTATTTGTAATTCTAAGCCCCTGGACAAGTACCTAACCTAGACATCAAGAATTCCTTTTGAGGAAAAAATTAAAATCAGGAACTATCATATGACCAAGGAATTCCACTTCTGGGTACATATCCAAAGGAAATAAAGATGTTAACCTGAAAAGATATCTGCCGGCTTATTTCACTGCAGCCTCTCTGCTAAGAGACTTAGTGTGAAACAAACTTCGTGTCCATCAGTGAGTGAATGGATAAAAAAATGGGGAAGGAAATTTTGCCACTTGTGACAACATGGATGTACTTTGACAGCATCACTCTCATAAATCTCTGTATCATTGATACAAATAACAGATTGGTGGTTGCCAGAGTTTCAGAGCAGGGGTTGGGGTGGTGGAGGGTGGGTGAAATGGTGAAGAGAGTACAGACTCCCAATTATAAAATAAATAAGTCATGGGAATGTGATGTACAGCACGGGGACTATAGCTGATAATACCATAGTATATATTTGAGTGTTGCTAAGAGAGTCGATCTTAGAAGTTATCATCAGAAAAATTAATTTGTCTGTGTTTCTGGTGATAGATGTTGATATGGTGATGATACTGTCAGGCGAGTGTAGATGTCACGCGAGTGTATGCTCCTCGGTTCTTGTCTCATCACAACAAAGATTTGGAGTGACGGACATTGAAGCCCTCGGCGGGCCACAGCTCTCGGGTCTTGGACAGACCGTGTTATAGCTCTTAAATAAGTCAGTGTTACAGCCCAGTGTTACGGCTCTATTTTATTTAGAAGATGATAGCTGGAGAATTCATCCTCGAAGAGTGAGGGCATGCCTATCCAAGGCTGTAAAGAAAAGACCACTGCAGTGCATGGGAGAGAGAGGGAGAGTCCATCTTCGAGGCGCAGGAGAGAGAGAAAGAGAGAGCGCGCTTTGGCTCCTCTTTTATATGTTTATTTCTGCCCCCTGGGCCTGTCCTATGCAAACTGGGCTTAGACAGGAGTGCTGTTCTACCTGCAGTTCTCACTCAGGTCCTTGGACCTTCCTTGTTCTATTTTCTTGGGCTTTTCCCTTCCTTGTCTTCTAGCCACCGCCATTTTGGACTCCTGTTTCCTATTCTAACTACCTAACAATACTTTTGAAATATATGCATATGTCAAATGATTATATTGTACCCTGAGACTACTATAACGTTATATGTTAGTTATATATCAATTAAGATGATTTTTTTATTTTTTAAAATATATTTGTTTTTAATTGAAGTATAACTGCTTTACAGGATTGTGTTGGCTTCTACCAAACATCAACATAAATCAGCCATAGATAAACCTCCCACTAGAACATCCCTCCCACCTCCCTCCCCTAAAATCTAAAATAATTTTGGTGGTGGTTTAGTAAGTCATGTCCAACTCTTGCGACTCCATGGACGGTAACCCACCAGGCTCCTCTGTCCATAGGATTCTCCAGGCAAGAATACTGGAGTGGGTTTCCATTTCCTTCTCCAGTGGGTCTTCCAAACCCAAGGATTGAACCCAGGTCTACTGCACTGCAGGCAGATTCTTTACCAACTGAGCAACAAGGGGAGCCCTTAAAATAATTTTGACTCATTCTTTTTTAAGATAAAGTTGGTATATACACTATATAAGTTTCAGGAGTTCAGTGCTATGATGAGACGTGTGTGCTCCTTATAAACCGTTTATCACCCAAAGCCTGGTCACCGCCCAGCCCCAGGCACCGGACGCCCATCAGCCATCCGGCTCCTCCAGTCCCCTTCCCAGTCCAGCAAACACTAATCTGTTTCCATGTCTGTGGGTTTGTTTTTTATACTGCTTTGTTTGTTCACTTTTTTCAGACTCCATGAGTGAAATCATGTAATTTTTGCCTTTCACCTTTTCAATTTAATTTAGTTAATATAAAACCATCGAGTCTACTCACGTTGTTAAGAATGTCAAGATTTCATTCTTTTTTATGGCTGAGAAGTATTCCATTGTGTATAGACACAACATCTTTATCTCGTCATACATTGATGGACATTTCGATTGCTTTCATATCTTGGCTATTATAAATAAAGCTTCTGTGAACTTTATTTATCTTTTCAAATTAGAGTTGTTGTTTTTTTTTATTTTTTGGATAAATACCTAGAAGTAGAGTAGCTGGATCGTATGGTGATGTATTCTTAACCTTTGAAGGATTCTCCATGTTTCTCACAGTGGCTGCATCACTTTGCATTTCCACCAACATTGTCTTGTGGTTTCCTTTTCTCCGCATCCTCTCTAACACTTGTCATTTCCTATCTTTTTGATGATAGCCATTCTAACAGGTGTGAGGTGGTGTCTCACATTTGTGGTTTTGATTTGCATTTCCCTAATAATTAATAATAATGAACATATTTTCATGTATCTGTTGACAATCTTTGTGTCTTCTTTCGAAAAATGTCCATAGAGGTCCTCTGCCCATTTTTAACCCGTTGTTTGTTTTTTTATTGCTAAGTTGCATGACTTTTTTATATTTTTTGGATATTACTCTCCTGTCAGATATGTGGTTAGCAGATATCTTCTCCCATTTATCAGGTTGCCTTTTAATTTTGATGATGATTTCCTTCACTGTTCATTTGATGTAGACCGGTTTGTCTATTTTTGCTTTTCTTGCCCTTGCCTTTGGATTCAGATCCACAAAATCTTTGCAGACATTGGGCTCATGAGGGTAACCCCCTATGTTTTCATCTAGGATATTTATGGTTTCAGATCTCAACATTCAAGCCTTTAATTCAGTTTGAGTTATTGTTTTTATGTAGCGTTAGGGGAGTGGTCCAGTTTTATTCTTCTGCTGTTTCCCCGGTGGCTCAGATGGTAAAGACGTCTGTTTATGTAGTTGCTCCTGTCCCTGTCTCCTTCCCTGTCTCTCTTTTGGGGTTTGCTGGCTTCCGTCCTTGTTCTGTTTAGATCCCTTCCTCACTTTCTTTTCTGTGTTTACTATGAGTTTTTGTCTGTGGTTACTGTGAGGCTCACATATTGCTCCTGTTTTAAACTGACAGCAACTTAAATTTAAACACTTTCTAAATGTTTACATCTTTCTCCCCCAATCATGTTTTATATTTCTGATGTCTCTTCAACTCTTCCAATTTTAATTATAATTCTTTGTGTGGGTTTCCTAGGGTTCATTCTATTTGGGATGTTTTGGGCTTCCTGCACCTGAATATCTTTATTTTTCCTCAGATTGGGGAAATTTTCAGTTATTATTTCTTCTAATATGTTTGCTGGTACTTTCTCTTCCTGTTCTTTTCATGAGAACCCTATAATGAGAATGTATTCCATTTGATGTTGTCTTCAAGTTTCCTTAAAGAATTTTAACTTTTTAATTTTTTTTTTTTTTTGCTGCTCTTTCTGGATGATTTCCGTTAGTTTGTCTTCCAGTCCAGTGATTCATTCTGCTGCCGCATCCAGTCTGCTGTTGAATCTCCCTAGTGTATTTTTCAGTTTAATGATCATATTCTTCAGTTCCAAAACATCAGACCTTTCTTATATTTTCTATCTCTTTGTTGAAAATGTTGCCATGTTTTTCATTCTTTACCTGAATTCATTATCTTTATGACCATTACTTGGATCTCTTTATCAGGTAGATGCTTATCTCCATTTTATTAATGTCTTTTCCTAAAGTTTTTCCATGTTCTTTCATTCAAAATATGTTTCTCTGTCTCCTCATTCTGCCTGATTCTTTGTTAGCTTCTGTATATAAGATGAAACTGCTGTCTCTGCCCGTCTGGAAGGAGCAGTCACTGGAAGACTGGGGTGTGCTGTGGTCTCTCTGTGCAGAGCTTTGGTGCCAAGATCTGCCTGCGTTTCAGCCTCACAGGGCCCAGAAATGCTAGGCGTTCAGTGGGATTCTGTCTGTGACACGTGCACACCTTCCAGGATCAGTGGTACTGGGGCTGCAGTAAAGCCATCTCAGGCCTGGATGAGCACATCCACCAGATCTGGTGGAGCAGGGGTTACTATAAACGGGCACTAGATGTTCACCAGGTCTGGTGGGAAAAGTAAGTTGGTTTTTTTTTGTTTTTTGTTTTTTTTTTTGTTTGTTTGTTTGTTTTTTTGTTTTTTTGAGAAATCACATATCATCCTGGATTCTCATCCTATGAGCAATTTCTAGCCATAATAATTAGTCTAAAGGATTTGAAATAACAATAGTTGATTATTTTATTCATAACTTTTAAAAGGCCATAAGTTAATTTACTTATGTGCATTAGATATTTATTTTAAAACCAAAGCCCCTATGGCCATATTTGGAATGGATGACCAATGAGCACCTATAGTACAGCGCTGGAAATTCTGCTAAAGGGTATGTGGCAGCCTGGATGGGAGGAGAGTCTGGGGGAGAATTGTTCAGTTGCTGAGTCATCTCTGACGCTTTGCAACCCCATGGACTGAAGCATGCCAGGCTTCCCTGTCCTTCATTGTATCCCAGAGTCTGCTCAGACGCTTTGCAACCCCATGGACTGAAGCATGCCAGGCTTCCCTGTCCTTCACTGTATCCCAGAGTCTGCTCAAACTCAGGTCCACTGAGTCGGTGATGCCATCCAGCCATCTCATCCTCTGTTGTCCCCTTCTCCTCTTCCCCTCATTCTTTCCCAGGGTCAGGTCTTTTCCAATGAGTCAGCTTTAGCATCAGCCCTTCCAATGAGTATTCAGGGTTGATTTCCTTTAGGATTGACTGGCTTGATCTCCTTGCCATCCAAGAGACTCTCAAGAGTTTTCCCCAGCACCACAGTTCAAAAGCATTAATTCTTTGGTGCTCAGCCTTCTTTATGGTCCAACTCTCATATCCATACATGACTACTTGGGGGGGAAAAGATATATATATATATATATATATATATATATATATATATATATATATGTATGTATGCCTGAGTTCCTTTGCTTTCTAGTTCAAACTATCTTAACATAGTTAATCAGATATACTCCAATAAAAAATCAAAACTTTAGAATGAAAAGAAAATCTTAAAAACAAACAAAAAAGAAAATTAATAAGTATTTATAATAATAGATACATATATGTTTAAAAACCTTATTCTTGATTGCTAAATGATGACTGTGAAATTGATGACATTATATGTGAATGGTGGCTTAAATTTAGTTAAAAATTCAGCATTGAAGATAAAATAATGTGACTTTTGTGGGGATACTTTGAATACAACTTTGAGTGGGATACAAAATGGTGGTAAAAATAATGATCTTAGCAAATTAGGATACATACAAATTAAAATACATTTGGAGTTGGTTATATTACATAAATAACACATAATTGCATTAAACAAATGAAATCATGTGATTTCTACTGATTTATACAAACTGAGCTGTATCACATTTTAAAAATACTTTGGTTATATAGTGAAAGTCACTCAGTCGTGTCCAACTCGACCTCATGGTCTATATAGCCCATGGGATTCTCCGGGCCAGATTACTGGAGTGGGTAGGCTTTCACTTTCTAGGGGAAAATCACAACTTAGAGATCAAACCGCGGTCTCCCACATTGCAGGCAGATTCATTACCAGCTGAGCCACAAGGGAAGCCCAATCCTGGAATGCAACGTCAAGTGGGCCATAGGAAGCATCACTATGAACAAAGCTAGTAGAGGTGATGGAATTCCAGTTGAGCTATTTCAAATCCTAAAAGATGATGTTGTGAAAGTGCTGCACTCAATATGCCAGCAAATTTGGAAAACTCAGCAATGGCCACAGGACTGGAAAATGTCAGTTTTCATTCCAACCCCAAAGAAAGGCAATGTCAAAGAATGCTCAAACTAGCACACAATTGCACTCATCTCACACACTAGCAAAGTAATGTTCAAAATTCTCCAAGCCAGGCTTCAGCAATACATGAACCATGAACTTCCAGATGTTCAAGCTGGTTTTAGAAAAGGCAGAGAAACCAGAGATGAAATTACCAACATCTGCTGGATCATCAAAAAAGCAAATGAGTTCCAGAAAAACATCTATTTCTGCTTTATTGACTATGCCAAAGCCTTTGACTGTGTGGATCACAATAAACTGTAGAAAATTCTGAAAGAGATGGGCATACCAGATCACCTTACCTGCCTCTTGAGAAACCTGTATACAGGTCAGGAAGCAACAGTTAGAACTGGACATAAAACAACAGACTGGTTCCAAATAGGAAAAGGAGTACGTCAAGGCTGTATATTGTCACCCTGCTTATTTAACTTATATGCAGAGTACATCACGCCAAATGCCAGGCTGGATGAAGTACAAACTGGAATCAGGATTGCTGGGAAAAATATCAATAACCTCAAATATGCAGATGACACCACCCTTATGCCAAAATGCAAAGAACTAAAGAGCCTCTTGATGAAAGTGAAAGAGAAGAGTGAGAAAGTTGGCTTAAGATGTAATATTCAGGAAACTAGGATCATGGCATCTGGTCCCATCACTGCATGGCAAATACATGAGGAAACAGTGAAAATAGTGAGAGACTTTATTTTCTTGTGCTCCAAAATCACTGCAGATGGTGACTGCAGCCATGAAATTAAAAGATGCTTACTCCTTGGAAGAAAAGTTATGAGCAACATATTCAGCATATTAAAAAGCAGAGACATCACTTTGCCAGCAAAGGTCCATCTAGTCAAGGCTATGGTTTTTCCAGTGGTCATGTATGGATGTGAGAGTTGTACTATAAAGAAAGCTGAGTGCCAAAGAACTGATGCTTTTGAACTGTGGTGTTGGAGAAGACTCTTGAGAGTCCCTTGGACTGCAAGGAGATCCAACCAGTCCATCCTAAAGAAAATCATTCTGAATATTCATTGGAAGGACTGATGTTGAAGCTGAAGCTCTAATACTTTGGCTACCTGATGCAAAGAACTGACTCACTGGAAAAGACCCTGATGCTGAGAAAGAATGAAGCCAAGAGGAGAGGGGATGACAGAGGATGAGATGGTTGGATGGCATCACCAACTCAATGGACATGAGTTTGAGTTGGTGATGGACAGGGAGGCCTTGCATGCTGCAGTCCATGGGGTCACAAAGAGTCAGACATGACTGAGTAACTGAACTGGACTGAACTATGTTTATATAGTCAGAAAACCACACTACAAAATTTTGCTGATGAATTTTATTTTGAACTAAAAAGACAATATAAGGATGTTTCCATGTAGTCTCCCTTTGCCACCTATCATCAATTGAATTTTAGAAATGCTTGAACTTTTGAAGAACTGCTTTGCAAATCCTTTTGATGTTGATTACATTTTGCTCACAAGTAATTGGAAACCTCTCATTGGAATGGTCCACAAAATTCAAATTTTGAGTTTTTATAGAATTTCCATTAGTAAAAGCAAATCTCACTAATGAAAAGACAAATTCTTACAGAAGCAAGGACTGGAATAGATAAATAATGAATGTTATAAAGATATACATGATTTAATTTTGATTTTTCTATGACAATGCTTTGAAGTAACTCACCTTGACAGAAAAGCCTTTTGATGGGGCTTCTATTTATAATTAGATAGTTGTATTTTATACCAGAAATGAAATTGAGAATACCTGTATTTGGATGGCATCTACATTTGCTGGAACAGTCAAAACGGTGTTAGACATGTTGGACAAGTTTTAACTTATTAAAAAAAATATGTCAGGAAAAGTACTCTATGAATGGTAAAAAGATAGTATCTATGAATATATTTTGCTAATACATTTACACATATCAACGTAAAAACAGAGTTGAGAATGTTTTCCACTAACAATTATTACTGATATTATTTACCTCAACACCTATAGAAGTATTTTCTCAATTTAAAATTGGAAACAAAGACAATATTTATATCTCTTTACCAAATCCTTAGCACAGTTCCTGGCACGTTCTGTACATTCAATAATTATTTGATCAATGGAAATGAATGATTTGTAGCATCTCTATTTTCTTCATAATGTAACCACTGGATGTAATAGACATGAATAAAAATAAGCATCCCAGTATATATGCCTACTCTTTTTTTTTTTTACTTCAGTTTCTTTTGGGGTTAAAAGCAGCTTGAATCTGAATAAGTCATACAATGATCAGATTTACCAGTTAATTAGTAATAAGTTGAAGTTTCCATCTTTATTTGTCCTTGCAGAACGGGGCCTGGGAACATTAGGGTGTTTCCTGGTAACAAATGGGAATCTGGCCAACCAGTGATCTTTGCATTAGCATTCTGATAACCAGAGGCAAGCATGCCATAGAGCTGTGTCAGAACTAATTTATGAAACTAGATCCAAAGGCTCATTAAAATGGTCACAATTCAGTGACTGCCCAGTAAAATTAAACTACAGTTTCATTCCCATAACAGAGAATATTTTAACATACTATTAAGGATATATATCAAGTATGAAAACTAGATTTGATTCTGTGAAGGGAAAAACAACAAGATTAGAAAGCCATTTACTTTTGTGCAGAATTGGTTCCAGTCTTGGATTTAGGCTTAAAATGCTTCAGATGGCCGTATTTTAGAACACACAGTTGCCTCTGCAAATCTGGTGCATTTTCCTCTCAGAGTAAAAGCACTTTGGTAAAGAATCTGCCTGCAATGCAGGAGACCCCGGTTTGATTCCTGGGTCTGGAAGATCCCCTGGAGAAGGGATAGGCTACCCACTCCAGTGTCCTTGCCTGGAGAATCCCATGGACAGAGGAGCCTGGCGGGCTACAGTCCACGGGGTCACAAGAGCAGGACACGACTTAGCGACTAAACCAAAAGCACTTTTGGGCAGTTCCATCAAACCACAGGGTTGTGAGCCTGCCTGGCTACGACATCTCAAGCAGCTCAGCTGAAAGTCAGGTGTGTTTCGGCCACTGCTGCCAGCCAAATCTCCCTACAGCATTCTCTGAATCCTTCATCTTCCTCAGTGATGCCAAAACTCCTGGGGATTCAGAAAGTATTATTTTACAGGTCTTTCCACAGCCAAACCAGGTTTAAGCAGCTAAAAAAATATGGCATCCAAAGTCTGGTTAAGAGCAATGAGATCGTACAGAAAGTTCTAGAATGTGAACCTGGTGCAGTGCTCAAGTCTCAGCCACCTCTAGTGGGGCAGGGGCAGGTACCCCTCTCCTCCTAGCTCAGTGCCTGGCGCCTGCACCATGCTCAGTGATAAAGACGGGAGTGAAATGAGCAGAGGATATTCTTAGGAAAGCTGTTTAGTTTCTCAGTGTCTCAAACATCTATATACATGACACAGAAAATAAAGACCCCCTGCTCTGCTCATTTCACAGGATGGTTCTGAGGCACTAAACTAATAATAACTGCAAAAGCACTTTTTAAGGGTATAGTGCTTATACTAGGGTAAGGTACGGTTTTATGCATTCACTTGTCAAACATAACAGACTGTTTTCTTTACCTCCTGAATTTTTATTCAATGAAACAGTAATGAATCCCTAAATCTTCCAAATGTGAACAATAAAACCCTGAATGACTTTTCCTGGCAGTCTATATGCCATGGCTGAATTATTTAAACTTTTATTTAAGGCTGAGGAAAGAAATAAACACAAAACAATCCCAAGAGTAAAGATGCTACTTTTAATTAATTTCTTTAGAAAAATATCTCTTTTCATTTCTCCTCATCTACAAAAAAAAAAAAAAAAAAAACCCTTGATAATGTGGATGCTGTGTTATCAGTTGAAGGTCACTTCAATATCAAGCATAAATTTCTCTAGAAATATCAGATGCCATCAGGGATCACTGTTGGCAGGGATAAGTAACATGTATTTGTTTATTGTAGTAGTGTAATTTAAAATGTTAGATTATCTTTTCAAATGGGGATATTCCAAATTGAAAACACAACAAAACAATAAATGGGGAATATTTTTGTTTCTATTTCAGGGCATCTCATAACCCAGCATGCAGGGGCATTCTGTTTTGCTGAATGTTAACAAGTGTGATGTCCAAAAACTTATCTCTTTCTCTCTCTCATATGCATTTGAGTTAAACACTATGGGATGTTTCTTGTTTTCAGAATCTTTTTCCTTTAATATGCATTACAAATATCCGAGAAAGAGAAATATTATCACATTTTGACCAAAGTTATTTTACCATGACTTATTTATTTGGCAACATATTTGTTAACGTCTTCCAAAACATTGTGTGGATCAATACCACGTTAGGAAATGTTCTGACCAAGTGTGTCTGGCTGGACACATTACAACGGAGGCAAGAACACCTCTTCCGGCTTTTTTGAGCTTGATCCGCCAGTGGGCTCCTGGAGCGCCTACCACACCAAGAGCTCTGTGCGGGACACCGAGGAGCCGGAGAAGTTGAGCTGTGACCACCCTTTAGAAGTTCAAAGTCAAAAGGACAAACACTTAGTGGTCAGTTCTGGGAGAAGGATGTAATGAAGTAAAACGGGAGTGAAAAGGAGAGTCACATCTATTTGGGTGTAGAATTGGAGGTATCTTCCCAAGAGTCCAAAGCATCAAATTATTGAACGCTTTTACTATTGTCTTTCGTAGTACCCTAACAAGAACTGGCCAAATAAATATATTTGCCATGTGCCGGATATAATTTTCGGGGGTGATGCTTTGGAACAGTACCTGTCTCCATTTGCCTCATCTCATTTACCTCAAACCAGAATGGGTTCAGCTCATTGACTTTTTTTCAGTTCTGTGACTTTATAGCATATTTCTCTCATGGCATTAGCTTCATTTATTTAGTTTAAAAATAAAGAAGAAAATTGATTAGATTTTGGAACACTTAATATACTTCAAGCAATTTACTGTGAAAAAATAAGAGTTAGCAACCCAACAGGATATTTTTCAATGGTTTGAATCTGAAATTTAATAGCAGAAGGACAATTTTGGAGTTCATTTGAATTTTTTCACATTTTTTCATGCTCATTTGAGATATTAAAACTTCAAAATAGATATAGGATCTGTTTGATCAGCTTCATAGTTGCTTCTTACTGAGACTCATAATATTGTATGACAAAGAAATACCTCTTCTCCTTCCATGTAGAGGTCTGGGGTTTCCAGTCATCTCTTGAAAGAGACAGATAGTGGCTCAGTCATGTCTAACTCCTGTGACCCCATGGACTGTCGCCCACCAGGCTCCTCTGTCCATGTAGTTCTCCAGGCAAGAACACTGGCATAGATAGCCACTACCCTCTCCAGGGGATCTTCTTGACCCAGGACTCAAACCCAGGTCTCCTGAGTCACAGGTGGTTTCTTTACCATCTGAGTCCCCAGGGAAGTCATCTCCTAGGCATAGATAAAGCGTTAGCTCCGTCGAGCTGCACTGTCCCTAGGCCTGGACAGGGTTGGGGGGAACTGTCCCTACACTGGTGGGATATGTGGTGAGCCTATTGCTGACCAGTGCTCTTGGCCTCTTTAATCAATAGAAATTGATCAGACACCAGACAAGCAATTCAGGTGAGGCTTTATTGTGCTCATGATCCAGCAGGAGGCAAAGAAAGCAGCCAGCAGGTTCTCTTGTTTGCTTCCTTGCCTGCTTGCCCAGGGGATGCCAGTTGCTTCCTTCTACGGGGTGAGGGTAGGAGTGTGTTCAGAGGCTGGGCTGGAGAGGTGGCTTGGTAGGTTGCCCACTCCTGCGGTGGTGTTTGTGCAGGGGTGCTGTGCAGGATTCTTCTTTGGCTTCTGATCCCCAGCTTTTGCTCCCTACTCTTCAAAAGTGGTTTTGGGCTTTCACGGTCTTCTTATATCTTTTGGTTCAGAATTTGCCCCAATTGTATATACATGCAGTTATTTTTCAGTTCAATTCAGTTGCTCAGTCATGTCTGACTTGCGACCCCATGGGCTGAAGCACACCAGGCCTCCCTGTCCATCACCAACTCCCAGAGTTTGCTCAAACTCATGACCATTGAGTCGGTGATGCCATCCAACCATCTCATCCTCTGTTGTCCCCTTCTCCTCCTGCCCTCCATCTTTCCCAGCATCAGGGTCTTTTCCAAGGAGCCAGCTCTTCCCATCAGGTGGCCAAAGTATTGGAGTTTCAGCTTCAACATCAGTCCTTCCAATGAACACCCAGAGCTGATCTCCTTTAGGATGGACTGGTTGGATCTCCTTGCAGTCCAAGGGACTCTCAAGAGTCTTCTCCAACACCACAGTTCAAAAGCATCAATTCTTTGGAGCTCAGCTTTCTTCACCGTCCAACTCTCACATCCATACATGACCACTGGAAAAACCATAGCCTTGACTAGACAGACGTTTGTTGGCAAAGTAATGTCTCTGCTTTTTAATAAGCTGTCTAGGTTGGTCATAATGTTCCTTCCAAGGAGTAAGCGTCTTTTAATTTCAAGGCTGCAGTCACCATCTGCAGTGATTTTGGAGCCCCCAAATATAAAGTCAGCCACTGTTTCCACTGTTTCCCCATGAAGTGATGGGACCGGATGCCATGATCTTAGTTTTCTGAATGTTGAGCTTTAAGCCAACTTTTTCACTCTCCTCTTTCACTTTCATCGAGAGGCTCTTGAGTTCGTTACTTTCTGCAGTTATTTTTAGTCCCTTACAATTTCTGTACTTTGTCGCTTGAGAGGGCCTTTGTCTAGGTGCAAACACTGCAGTGCGGCCACAGAGGCCCGGTCTCAGGGCCTGTCTGAGACCCGAGCAGAAGCTCCTCAGGGGACTCCTGGTTCATAGTGCATTCCCTCTACGAGAATATGATTTAATACTCAGATAACACAGTCCATCACCTTGGTATATAAGTACCTCAATATGTACTTTTGCATAACAAGCAGGAATTTAACTAGGATTTTTTTGGACCCATTTCAAAAGCATTTGTGGTGATGATTAAATCCACGTTCTTTCTTGAGGGTAATGGA
This sequence comes from Antilocapra americana, assembly GCA_007570785.1. Taxonomy (NCBI): domain Eukaryota; kingdom Metazoa; phylum Chordata; class Mammalia; order Artiodactyla; family Antilocapridae; genus Antilocapra; species Antilocapra americana. Next base: position 7,838,731 of record ML661888.1, on the reverse strand, counting down.
AGATTTTTAAATGTTAATGTGAATCTTTGCAAACTCGGGAATTTAAGAAACATCACTTTTTTTTTTTTTTTTATCTCAACATTTTATTCTGAAATTCCTGTCTTGTGAGGGTGATAACAAGTTGAACCTCGGTCATTCCTCCTGTAGTCCCCCCAGTGGGTGACTTGCACAATCAGGGAAGGAAGTCTCAGGAGGTCCCTCTGTAGCTGACCACAGAGTTCAGTGTCCAGAGCTATTTACACTGCCTGTAGACTTTCTTCAAGGCTAACAGCTCTTGAGATAGAAGAACCTGAACTTTGCCTTCCAAATAATATGGGTTGTTTTAAAAACACAATGAAATCTTGCATCAATAAAGCTGAACGCAAAGGAAACGCTCACTCATCCAGACCCTGGCCATGCTCTAGTTCACTGATTTCCTGAGCTCTCACCCACTGTTCCCGCTCCCCTGTCTGCATCTGTCCCCTCCCACACGCACCTCTGTCCACTAACACCAGGACATGGGTGATCTTTACTATGGCGGTGTAACATACAGAAATTTCCATATTTAAGCATACATCTATAAACATTCAAAGGAAAATTATGCATCTGAACACTTTTCAGTGTTCAGACACCATACAGTGTCTATAAGAACAAGAAGAATTTTTGCGCCTTCTATGACCTTCAACGGGCACTGATGTTTGAAACTGCTGTGTAGTGACCTTTTGACCTTTCATGAACCGTCTTCCAAGGTACGTCGGGGCACCCAGGTGGCACTAGGGGTAAAGAATCGGCCTGCAAATGCAGCAGTTGCGGGCTCGATCCCTAGGTTGGGGAGATCCTCTGGAGCAGGAGTGGCAAACCTCCGCAGTAGTTTTGCCTGGGAAATCGCATGGACAGAGGAGCCTGGCGGGCTATCATCCATGGGACCCCAACGGAGTCAGACACGGCTGAGCACACACAGAGCCTTTGCATGTTGCTGGTTAGCCACTAAGTCGGGTCTGACTCTTTTGCGACTCCCAGGCTCTTCTGTCCATTAGATTTTCCAGGCAAGAATGATAGAGTAGGTGGCCACCTCCTTCTCCAGGGCATCTTCCCAACACGGGGACCACACCTGCATCTCCTGCATTGGCAGGCGGGTTCTTCACCACTGAGCCACCAGGGAAGCACTCCATCGTATGTAGTCAGTTAGTTTGTGTTAGTCACTCGGTCATGTCTGACTCTCTGCAGCCCCACGGACTGTAGCCCACCAGGCTGCTCTGTCCATGGAATTCTCCAGGCAACAGTCTTGGGTGGGTAGCCAGTCCCTTCTCCAGGGGATCTTCCTTACCCAGGGATCGAGCCGGGTCTCCTGCCTTGGCAGGTGGATTCTTTACTGTCTGAGCCACCAGGGAAGCTCCCCCATCATATGGATCCACTGTTAAACTCAGAACCACTAGCTACAGATTATTTTTAAAATGGGTGTTACAATACTTGGTTTGATAGTCTTAAGTCTCAAGTTTGTTGTGTCTTTTTTTTTAATTTACTTATGAGAATTTTTTTTTCAGTTCAAAAATAATGAAGTCTAAGATAGAAATATAATAGTGTATTTCCTAGTGATATTTCCTGGATATGTACCTCTACCATCATTACAGAACTTATAAAAATAACAAAAATCTTCATTTGTTTCACTCACTTTTTTGTTCCAACTCTGTCATATAGGAAGAGTTAGACAGCCTAGATCTTTGTTGGGCCTTATTCTAAATTATACAAGAGTCAGTGTCTTCCTAATTCATTCCCAGGACTGTGTTTTACTCAGAATCCAAAGTTATTTCCCACTCAAATCAGATGAAAACTTCTAACTGGAGGCTCTAATAATCTTCTCACGTCCAGTAATCCATCCTGCCAACAGCTCTTTTCTTCTAGTTCCCCACTCGTCATCTCCACTGAAATCCTTATTCACCCAAATCCTCTGCCCTGACCTGAATATTTATCAACACACACATTACCACCTTTGTTATCATTTTCTTTTGTAATTCTTCATTAATTATTATACAAATTAAATTTTTGAATATATATTAAATTTAAATATATGAATAAAATTAAATAGTTATATACAATTTTATATTCAAAATGAAATTTACAATGTATTTAAGTTATACAGAGTGATGCTATATTATGAACTTACTTCCTCTATCCAGTTTAAGAAATAGTATCTTATGTTTAACTTTGATGTCCTTTAGATGCCCGTCACAAGTCCCATACACTTATCTACCCATTTAGAGGCAAACTTCATCCTGAACTTATTTGCCCATTTCTGCTTGCTTTTCTTGGTTTTCTTGCATGCATTTTCATTCCTATGCAGCATATTGTTTAAATTTGCATTTAATTAACATAAAAGGATTCAGTCTGTCCCTGTTTTTCCAGGATATCATCTTTTTGCTCACTGTTATGTTCCTGAGAGTCATCAGTACATCAGCGTTGTTGCCAAAAGCTCTGCTTTTCTCTCTCTACCCCCAACTCTTTACTGCTTTGTAGTGTGCTTGTGTGTAAATATATCACAAAATCCGCTTATCCAGTTATCTGCCAGTGGATGTTTGTATTTTTCCATGAATTTTTTTTTACTGTACAGCAATAAACACTTTTATAAGATAGGCACATTCAAGAGTTTCTATAGGTTCATGCTTCCTGGTTCATAGGACTTAGCATTTTATGTGTATTATAAACTACTAAATTATTTTCTAAAATAGTTTTACTAATTTATGCTTATAGTCACAATGTATACAAGTTGGACTTGCTCCAAAGCCTCATCAACTTGTGATCTTGTCAGACTTTGTAAGCTATTGTAAATCCAGTGGGTGGCAGCTATATGTCACTGTGGTTTCGCTTGCATTTACCACTTCTACTGAGGTAGAGAATATTTTCATGTGTTTATTCAGCGTTCATATTTCCTCCTCTGTAAAGTGCCTTAGTTTTTGTCCAGTTTTCTATTTGGTGGTTTGTCTATTTTTCCTATTATATGAATGCTTTATATATTCCTGAAACAAACTCTTCATCGAGGATTTCTTTATCCAATTTGTGACTCTTCATTTTTAATATGACTTGGATGGGCAGAAACACTTGATTTTTAATGTAGTAGAATTTATCATTATGTTTTAAGGCTAGTGCTTTTTATATCTGGTTTAAGATTATCCTTCCATACTCTGATCTCATAAAGATATTCTGCTACATTTTCTCCTAAAAGTTTTATATTTTACCTCTTACATTTAAGTTTTTAATCCCATAAGTAATCTATTTTATGTATGATGAAATTAGAGGTCCAATTTCATATTTGTCCTTGCTACATTAACCAGTAACCAATAATAACCAATCACCAATTGTTATAGCATCAAAAATCTATCTTTCACTAACTTGTCTGATGAGCCAGCTCTATCATAATTTAAGTACTTCATATTTGTGTAAGTCAGTTTGTGGGTTCTCTACTCTGTTCCATTGGTTTGTTTTCTCTTTTTGTATCAAAACTGCTGTCTTCATTATTATGGCTTTAACATAAATCCTGATAAGGCAAATTTCCCTTATGGCTATTTTGATGTTTTGCTCTATCATAAATTTCAGAATCAGAATGTCAAATGCCACACAGACGTGAAAAGAGTATTTGAGGATTTTATTGTAAATATGTAGAATCAATAGATCAACTTGGGGAGAATTGAGATATTTATTTCTCAATCCTTCCAAATTCTCTTTTTATGTAAAATAACTGTAAAACCTCCCAATACAGAGTTATAATTTTCTTCATAAACATCTTTCAAATTTTATAATGTATTTATCAAGGGCCTTAGTACTTTTACGTTACATAAGTGGCATCCTTTAAAATTATATATTTAAATATGTACTGCTAGGTAGGAACATGCAATTAAGTGTTGTATATTGGCTTTGAATGTAGGAAGCTTACAAAAGTCTCTTTTAATTTGTAGTGATCTGTGGATGCTTCAGAGTATTTTTGTGGACCCACATGTTATCAGCAATTATGACAGTTTAATTTCTTCTTTCCCATTTCTGATATTGTTTTCCTGTCTTACTTCACTGTCTACAATATCCAGTACAGTGTTATATAGAGATGGTGATAGTAAATGCGCTCATAAATCCCTTGCTCTTAAAGAAAATGTGCCCAGTAACCCACTACTGAGCATGGTATTTACTATGGACTGTATGTTGATATTCTTTGGGAGGTGGAAGAGGTTTCCTTCTCTTCCTAGCTAAGGACTTTCTCACATATGGATGTTGATTAGATGAGCATGCATTTCCAGTGCTTCAGTGTGGGCCCTGTCTCCTACCCTTGGATTCCCAAGGATGTTAAAACTAAAGCTCAGGTTCTGGTTTCAGCAGACGTCTTCAAGACCAAGCCAGGTCCAGTGCTGCATCCCCACCTGGCTTGCCTCGCCCGCTCAGATGTCGGCTTCTGTGAATGCCCTACTTTCGTGTTAGCCCAACGTGCTTTTTAAAAGAGAAAACATTATACCATTTGAAGCAACATGATTAGAATTTGAGATTGTCATGCTGAGTGAAGCAAGTCAGACAGACAAAGATGAATATCATATGAAATCCTTTATATGTGGAATCTAAAAAAGTGTACAAATGAACCTATTTACAAAACAGAAATAGCTTCACAACTGCGTAGAAAACAAATTTGTGGGTACCAAGGGGGAAGAGGAGCAGGCAAATTGAGAGACTGGGCTAGACACCTACACACTACTATCTATAGAGTCAGTAACTAGCAAGGCCCAACCGTACAGCACAGGGAACACCACTGAGCCCTCTGTGATGGCCTGTATGGACATACAGCCTAAGCAGGGAGTGCATATAGGTGTGTGTGCAACTGTTTCACTTCATTAAACAGCAGAAACTAACACAGCCTTGTAAACCATCCGTACGCCAATATAAATTACTTTAAAAGAGAGCCGTTATTTTCTATCTAGATATCTTGATTGCTTTTACTGATCGTGGGCTATCCATCCCCAGACAGTGTATGTAGTCCCCTGTATTTGGCTCAGACGGCAAAGAATCTGCCTGCAATGCAGGAGACCTGAGTTTGATCCCTGGGTCAGGAAGATCCCCTGGAGAAAGGAATGGCAACCCACTCTAGTACTCTTGCCTGGAAAATTCCACGGACGGAGGAGCCTGGCAGGGTGCAGTCCATGCGGTCGCAGAGTCAGGCATAACCTGGACAACTAACACTCTTGTTTCCCACTTAGGAGAAATAGAACTTTGTTTTTCTTTTCTGTCCAAATAATGGCCCTCACTTCTTTAAAAGCTTTTCTTAAAGTTCACCTCCTTCAGATTTTCTTTTTTATCATCCTCTGGAAATGTTAACTTTATTAAAAATGATTGTTTATATAATTTCCCAAACCTTTACCACCCAACTTCATAACAGTTTTACACATTATTTTTTAAATATCAAGGTTGGTAATTGATGCAAATGCTCTCTTGTCATGCACTTAATTTAAGCATCTTCTTGTCTTATCTTAGAGAGTTTGTTATAGTTTTAGTTCTTGAAAGCAAGAGACATTCAAATCACTCCAGAACTCTGTAATTGAACATTCCAGTTACTGAATGTGTTTTGTTGTTCCCTCAGTAAACCTGGTATGCTTTATAACTCCCCACTTCTAACACTTCTTCTCTGCTTAAGTGGAGAAGATATTCCAAAGGAAATGCAGCAATCCTTCTCATGAACAAAGCTTCATTCTATGAAAATATCTATATAGCCAAAACTGCAAATCAGTGGGCTATCTCATTCTGCCTCTTTCTTTTATTTAAATTAACTTTCATGGGAGCATATTTGCTTTACAATCACTCCCCCTCTTTTCCAGTTTCTCTCTCTAGTTTTAGTAAGCATTCCTGGCCCCTCTGCCTTGGCCAAAATTTGCCTTGTTCGTTGTGCTCTGCACCTTCTGATCTGTTACATTGCCTTCCTATTTGCTGTGTTTGTGGTTTACTATCTATGCCCTCCCTCCCCATAGAAGACAGGTCCCACGAGGGCACAGATCTCACCCATTTGGTACATGACGTATCTCAACAGAGCCTGGCCTAGAGTAGGTGCTCAAAAAATAGTTGTGGATAAATTAATGTCATATAGCGTTTTCTAGATGAAAAACAAAACATAATCCAACTTCATGATTTATTTTCACAACAGGTTTAATAGTTTCTTAATCAGAGCTATATTATTTTATGTTTTCAGATATCAATATGGCAGGAGAACCGAAACCATACAGACCAAAACCTGGAAATAAGAGGCCCATTTCTGCACTTTACCGGTGAGTAAGCAAGCATTACTTTATGATCTTGTTGTTCTGTCACTCAGTCATATCCCATTTTTTGCTACCCCATGGACTGCAGCATGCCAGGTTTGCCTGTCCTTCACTATCTCCCAGAGTTTTCTGAAACTCTTGTCCATTGAATCAGTGATGCCATCCAACCATCTCATCCTCTGTCATCTCCTTCTCCTCCCATCTTAAATCTTTCCCAGCATCAGGGTCTTTTCCAGTGAGTCGGCTCCTCGCATGAGGTGGCCAGAGTTTTAGAGTTTCAGCTTCGGCATCAGTCCTTCCAATGAACACCCAGGACTGATTTCCTTTGGATGAACTGGTTGTATCTCCTTGCAGTCCAAGGGAGGCTAAAGAGTCTTCTCCAACACCACAGTTCAAAAGCATCAATTCTTTGGCGCTCAGACTTCTTTATGGTCCAACTCTCACATGGGTACACGAAAAACCATAGATTTACTTATGTAGACCTTTGTTGGCAAAGTGATGTCTCTGCCTTTTAATATGCTAAGTTTGTCATAGCTTTCCTCCCTAGAAGCAAGCATCTTTTAATTTCGTGTCTGTACTCACCCTCTGCAGTGATTCTGGAGCCCAAGAAAATAAAGTCTGTCACTGTTTCCATTTTTTTCCCCATCTATTTGCTATGAAGTGAGGGGACCAGATGTCATGATCTTAGCTTTTTGAATGTTCAATTTTAAGCCAGCTTTTTCATTCTCCTCTTTCACTTTCATCAAGAGGCTCTTTAGTTTCTCTTCACTTTCTGCCATATGGTTATTGATATTTCTCCTGAGAATCTTGATTCCAGCTTATGCTTTATCCAGCCCAGCATTTCACATGATGTACTCTACATATAAGTTAAATAAGCAGGATGACAATATACAGCCTTAACTCACTCCTTTCCCAGTTTGGAACCAGTCTGTTATTCCATGTCCAGTTCTAACTGTTGCTTCCTGACCTTCATACAGATTTCTCAGGAGGCAGGTCAGGTGGTCTGGTATTCCCATCTCTTGAAGAATTTTCCACAGTATGTTGTGATCCACAGTCGAAGGCTTTGGCATAGTCAATAAAGTAGAAATAGATGTTTTTCTGGGATTCTCTTGCTTTTTCTATGATCCAGCAAATGTTGGCAATTTGATCTCTGGTTTCTCTGCCTTTTCCAAATCCAGCTTGAACATCTGAAAGTTCTCAGTTCACGTACTGTTAAAGCCTAGCTTAGAGGATTTTGAGCATTACCTTACTAGCGTGTGGGATGAGTGCAATTGTGCAGTAGTTTGAGCATTCTTTGACATTGCCCTTCTTTGGGATTGGAATGAAAACTGACCTTTTCCAGTCCTGTGGGCCCTGCTCAGTTTTCCAAATTTGATGGCATGATGAATGCAATGTATTAATGGCATCATCTATTGGAATTTGAAATACCTCCACTGGAATTTCATCACCTCTACTATTTTTGTTCATAGTAATGCTTCCTAAGGCCCACTTGACTTCACACTCCAGGATGTCTGGCTCTAGTGAGTGATCACACTATCGTGATTATCTGGGTCATGAAGATCTTTTTGTACAGTTCTGTGTTCTTGCCACCTCTTCTTAATATCTTCTGCTTTTGTTAGGTCCATACCATTTCTTTCCTTTATTGAGCCCATCTTTACATTTCATGCAATGAGTCTTTCCCATTCTATTTTTTCCCTCCATTTCTTAGCATTAGTCACTTAGGAAGCCTTTTTTTTTTTTAAATCTCTCCTTGCTATTCTTTGGAATTCTGCATTCAAATGGATATCTTTCCTTTCCTCCTTCATCTTTCGTGTCTCTTCTTTTTCAGTTATTTGTAAGACCTCCTCAGACAACCATTTTGCCTTTTCTCATTTATTTTTCTTGGAGATGATTTGCATCACTGCTTCCTGTATAAAGTTATGAACATACATCCATCGTTCAGGCAGTCTATCAGATCTAATCTCCTGAATCTTTTTGTCACTTCTACTGTATAATTGTAAGGTATTTGATTTAGGTTCTACCTGAATTGTCTAGTGGTTTTCCCTACTTTCTTCAATTTAAGTCTGAATTTGGCAATAAGGAGTTCACGATCTTACCCACAGTCAGCTTTCAGTCTTGTTTTTGCTGACTGTATAGAGCTTCTCCATCTTCAGCTGCAAAGAATATAATCAATCTGATTTTGGTGTTGACCATCTAGTGATGTCTAGAGTCGTGTCTGGTGTTGTTGAAAGAGGGTGTTTGCTATGACTAGCGCGTTCTCTTGGCAACACTCTATTAACCTTTGCCCTGCTTCATTTTGTACTCCAAGACGAAATTTGCCTGTTACTCCAGGTATCTCTTAACTTCCTACTTTTGCGTTCTAGTTCTATGATGAAAAGGACATCTTTTTTTTTTTTTTTGGTGTTAGTTCTAGAAGGTCTCGTAGATCTTCATAGAACCATTCAACTTCAGCTTCTTTGGCATTAGTGGTTGGGCCATAGACTTGGATTACTGTGATACTGAATGGTTTTCTTTGAAAGCAGAGATCATTCTGTCGTGTTTGAGACTGCACCCAAGTACTGCATTTCAGACTCTTTTGTTGACTATGATGGCTACTCCATTTCTTCTAAGGGATTCTTGCCCACAGTAGTAGATGTAATGGTCATCTGAGTTAAATTTGCCCTTTCCTGTCCTTTATAGATCACTGATTCCTAAGATGTCAGTGTTCACTCTCACCATCTCTTGTTTGACCACTTCCAATTTACCTTGATTCATGGACCTAACATTCCAGGTTCCTATGCAGTTTTGTTCTTTACAGCATCAGATTTTACTTTCACCACCAGATACATCCACAGCTGGATGTCTTTTCCACTTTGGCTCAGCCTCTTCATTCCTTCTGGAGCTATTTCTATGCTCTTCTCCAGTAGCATATTGGGCACCTACAGATCTGGGGAGTTCACCTCTCAGTGTCATATGTCTTTGCCTTTCATACTGTTCCTGGAATTCTTTGTTATAAAGAATGTGTTTCTATCACCTCTATTTTATCAAAAAAACAAGTAAAATCCTTCTCTTTTCTAGAGAGATATTAACTAATTCCTTCAACCTTCCCTAATATACTTGAATCTGAGTCAGTTTAACACTCCGGTCTTTCTCCTCTGTGTGCCCCGATTCAGTGTCATTCCTTAAGATCTCAGTTTCTGGTGGATGGAGCAGACACACTTACTTAGGCTAGACTGTATTGTTCTATATAGACTTCTGTTTGGTTAGGTAAAGTTCAACTGCTCTGGAGAAGATGTCAGGATTAAACCTGTGGAAATTTTGACTCTTTAAAAACAGCCACTTTTGAAAAAAAAAAGTTCTGCGGCTAAGCTGCGTCCCACTGCATGTACTTCTGCCATTGCTTTTTGTAATCTAAGTGCTGAGTCTGCATCTCTGTCAAACCCCCTTTTGTTAGACTTGGCCAATTGTTCCACGCTGTTGCGATCGCCTAGCATTGAATTTATCTGGCCCTGTCCCAGACACGTATCTTCATTCTGTCAGGTCCACATCCAAAGAACTGATATAAGTGGTGAGTGAGGCCGCTTTTTCCTGATATCATTTGAATAAAGGAGAATTGAGTTATGCATATCAAAATCGATTATATTCTAATATAGTCTAGCATGAAGAGCCCTCAAAAGACAGCTTGGAGCTGTGTTCTTGCCTTTGTTCTCTGAAAATTAGCCTATCTCCTCTTCAGCCACTCACAGCTTCGTTTCCCGGACTATAAAGTAAAAGGGTCAGAACTAGATGAGTTCTAAGGTCCTTTTCATGCCTAATGCCCCAGGGTTGTCTAAGGTATGACCGTCAGCAATCACTGAAAAGACACACTGGCAATATATCATAATTGCTTTTTCATTTTGGCCATGTCCTTTAATTTAATTTAATAAATACTTTTATATAAAAAGAGAAAGCTACAGGACTTATCAAATGTTGATAATTGGTCATAAAGAAGTATTGATATTAAAACTCAGAGATGAAGTCACTGACAAATGCCAAATGATGCTTTCTGTATCTTGTTAGAGGTCAAGGACAATGTTTAAGAAACTGGGAGGTGCAAATAATTTGTCATCAGATAGATTTTAAAATGTATCCATAGAGTTGCAGCTAATGCAGAATTTTTGAAACGTCATAATTTCAATTATTATCAGAAAAAGCTGCCAATGGCTTTTCTTCTCATCAGCTTCCACTGTCTGTGCAATGATGTTAATTTCTCATTTTCCCTGTTCTTGGAGTGTTTTGGTTTTCTTTTGAGAATAGAAGCTTATGACAAGAAACAAATGTCTTTTTAACTGTTGTTTCTCTAAGTTATGTTGAATTGTGAATTCAGAAGACTTAGAAGCAGAAGTATATTTAAATCTGATATTTTGTATACAAAACATTAAAGGGGAAATGCTTATTTATCCTAGTTTCATCTGTTTACACAAAAGAAGGCTGAGACGTTCTGAAATTGCAAGAAAAACGATAACAGAGGGAACAAAAGAACATGAACATGCAGTTCAGAAATCCCTTTTATACACATGCCCTTGTTCTCATATAAGCTTAATAATAATAATACCTTCCTCTAAGTAGACCGACTGTGATTTCACAGTCATTATTCATCGGTTCACTGCAGAACCCGACAAAGTTGGTATTGTGTGGCTTGCTTCATAGATGAGAAAACTAAGTTTCCAAGATGATAAAGGCTTTTTGGAAGAAAGGTAACAAGATTAGGAACTGAACTCTGGTTTTCAGCCTTCGAGTCTAAAGATCATGCCACCTGATCATGACTCCTTGTGTTTACTCGCCTGCTGCCATGTAAACAACGCAAATTCTAAAACACAGCCCACCAAAACCAATAGCCAGTCATGTCTGTGTCCGCGGATATCCTGCCGGCAGGTGGCTAGGGAAAGCTGTACACTCTACTCTGCGCAGGAATGCCGGCTGCCGCTGACCCGTGCGCTCACAGGGCCCAGGTTTTGATTTCCAGCTCTTTACCTGACGTAATAGCTGTATCATTTTTCTTGATAATATAAAATGGAATAATTGAGATGAAAGCACTTAGTTCATTGGAGGGAATCTAGTAGCAGCTTGAGAAAGGGTGGCTCCTACTTTGCTACTTGTTGTGTCTTCGGGTCTCTTTCCTTATCTGCAGAATGAGAGAGCTGGACTAATGTCATTTGCTCAGTCTTTCTTTCATGCCAGACATATTCATTCTGTGTCTACTGTGGTCTAGGCCCTGAGGTAGCTGCTCTTCTGGACAAATGACCCAGAAAATGCAAAGGCTGCAGGGCAAGGAGAGAGCATAACGAAATAAAAGGAAACTATCTTTATGGTATGAGTAACCTCCGATTTATCTTTGTGCCCTAAACTACTGTGTCTCTACATCTATTTCCTCTACTGAGGATGTCAGTGACCTGCCGTTAGATTCTTTTCTTCACTTATGTCCATTTTATCTGCATCATCAAGCACAAAGCAGTATTTACAGTGGAGTATTCACGGAGGCATTGCTGTGATTTGTTACTTCTTCTAACAGGAGTCTCAGTTTAGCCAACCTTCACTAAGCATATAACTTGTGCTAGATTATCATGGTACATAGAGATACAATTCTTAAAAAGCATAGTAAGGCTTCGGTATATTAATATCATATACATAAGTTAGAGGCACACACACGTAAGGAGCATAAATGAAGCACACATACAGCTCTCTGAGGAAATCCATGAGAGAATTATAGATTCCACCTGGTGGGCAGGAACGGAGAAGGCTGGTTGACACTTGGGCCAGCTTCTGAAGAAGCAGGCACTCACCCCGCAGACACAGGACTTGAGGACAGGCACGCCGGGCAGACGTGGGGACTCAGTCACAGAGATGGAGACGGGCATCTCGTGGCAAGACCTGGGTACGCCTTTGGGATCACCAGGCCACCGTGACTCAGTCACCCCTCTATAACTGCTGATCAGACAAAGGAATTCGGCCTTTATTCTGCCGGCAACAAGGAGCCATTTGAACACGATGAGTGACTGGAAATGAGGTGTTAGGATGAGTGTGAGCTAGGGATACGGCCCAGGTTTCTAGCTTAGGCAACCGGAGGGTGGGCGGGGGTGGGGGCGATCACTTGATTCTACAAAAGGATAAGAAAGGCACGATGAGCAGCAGCGAGTTCAGATCTGGGGTTGGAGAAAAGACGCGAAAAATAAAATTATTTCAGTCTTGCCCATGAATTCATAGACAGAAGATTCATTAAAATAACACTTATAATAAAAATGTCTCATATTAGAGGCTATTTGTAAATGAAATGTAATTAATCATTTGTGAACACACCATAAATATTAGACCTAGTCCTGATGATGAATAGCAAATCCATTCTCTAGGAAGAACGTTGTCACTTTTCATAAATTGCTGCTTCACATGTGCTATGCACATTACAAAGTATCCATGGTGCTCTGAGATAATAACTCTCCCCTAGGAAGTGAGTTTCCCAGCATGCCAAGTTCCAATTAGTGCTAAACAACTGCTAAATGAGAATAACTGTATGATGGTTTTGCTTCTGCTTGTAAAGGAGACAGACCTTTCCTCTCTGATGTGAGTAAAACTGACAAGCAGAGAACAAAGATATTATTTATCAGAGCTGAAGGGCACAGGCCTTACCCCCCAGAGGAAGCTCTCTGGGTCACAGGGAGCACAGCTCTGTGAGACTCATAAGGCATCAGGTGTCATTGCACTCATCGCATGGATGTTACTAAGGATCATTCCTAAATACGGCTGTATTGCTATTATAAAGCTATTTTTCATAGCAACCTTCTCACCCCACAGAGATGGCCATGGAAATTGAGATTGCCAATTCAGTCACTTTCAAGAGCCTTCAAGACTCCCTAAGATGGTCACAGAGTAACCTATAGTATTACCACTTTAAGATCACCAAAACTAGAGGTGAAAGCCACGAATGCAGGTTACACTAAAGGAAAATCAGTGATCAATAAACTTTCAAAGTGTGGGCCGAGTAAGGTGACTCTGCAGCAAAATATCTGTGGTGCTTTGTTTACCACCTGACCTATTGAGTTCTACTACCATTCCTCACAGTGACTCTGAAACATCACAGCAAAGAGGGACCCTAGGGTGATCCACAATGTCCTGCAGAACCTTAACAATAGAAATGAAAGCAACAGGAGCTAATTTCAGCTAATGCTAAACACCAGAAATCAATGTGAAGGAAAAGCAGTCTGGATATCTCCACTGTATTGATTTGCTCTGTTTGCTAAAAAGATGTTTACCAGTTAGCTATTGATCATTTGTTTTGCGTCTTCTTGTATAACTTCAAGGATAATCCACATTCACTTTCAGAAGCTCAGTCCTTCCAGCATCAATGCCCCCTTTGCATTGGTAAAGGCATCTATTTCACCTGCCGAGTCTGGTGAACCCACTCAGAAATGGGCTCTGGGGCTTCTAAATGGACTGTACAGAGAACAGGGAAATGTATTCCTACCCCCTGTACTAATGTGTCCTGTCCTGAAATGGATACAGGCCCAGCCTTGATATGCCTCCAAGGTTCAATTTGAAGGCAAGTTGTCTTCAGGGCTGTGTAGAAGTCACTGTCTCTCAAGTCACTTTCTCTTTTTCTCTTGTTCCTAATCCAGTCTTCCCTGGGCAACCAGCTTACTATCATGGAAGAGTGCAGTTGCCAATATCCACGAGAGAAAATACACACCGAACAGTGTCCATGTCTAAAACTCAAAGCTGAGCCTCCATATATCTGGGTAACTGAGGGTGACTTTCCTTTGATTCTCACTGCCCAAGTAAACATAAAATGCTTTTGAGCCAGAATAGGTTCCAAGCACTTACTTTGTGGTTGCTTCAAAATTGTGTATAAAATTGTGTTTGGTGAAGAGAGTTTTAGGTGGCCTGGATCCTAAAACTGGCAGAGCATAATCACCAGTAATTCAGCTAAACTAAAATCACCAGTAATTCAACGTGGAAGCTCTTATTCTTTGTTCTTTTCAGCTTCATAAAGGAAGAGGAAAAGTTTTCTGAAAGATAATACGTGTTTGAAGAGCCTGGAACACTGATAGATGTTCTCCGTATCTTAGCTATTTCTCATTATTATGATAATTTTAAAAAGTTCTATAACTAAGTATTTTAAGAAGCTATTTAAAATGAGCTGTGAGCTATGATAATGCTGCTAAAATTCACAGTTAACTAAACAGGTTAACATTTCCTTTAACTGCCTAAAGAGGAGACTTAAAAATAAATGATTATGGTTACTTATAGTATATAGCTCATATTTCAACATGAAGCAAATATAATTTATAAACCTTTTAATGTAAGATGTTTAAAGAAATGCTGACACAATACCCATTAAAATAGTTCTGCTGCAGGCAATTCTCTGCTAGGTTAAAGGATGACCTATTTGCAGCCTTCTGTTATGTTCTTAATGCATAAATATCCATGAATATATTCTTGCTTATAGAAAAAAACATGGTACTGGTACAAAGAGGCTGAATAATACAGTTCCTTGATGCATAAAATTCATCTTTAAAACTTTTGGAAAGACTATAGTTGTATTCATTTGATTTGAGGCAACCTATGATAAAATCAAAGGAAGCAAAAATCATACAATCAATTTTAAGAAGTAAGAGCCAAGAACAAGGTAGAAGTTGGGAGTGTGTGGGGGGCGGGGAGCGGCGGGGTAGGATCAGGAAAATTATACTTAGCAAAAGTATGCAATCCTAAGATATTAAAAGTGGGCATCAGACTTAGCTATGAGATTCCTAGCAGTCAACCCAAAAGGGAATGCATGATAATCTATTAATCATCTATTAAAGAGAGTCCTCCAAGCCATGGTAAGAAATTGATTTTTTCCCTAACTCTCTCTTCTCAGAGGATTACTATTGCACGTGAAATCATCTGAACAGCATAGCAGACACAACCCTCAGTAACAGTTATACCACACACACACACACACACACACACACACACACACACACACACACACACACACACACACACACACTATTTTGAAACTAATGGGAGTTTTCTCATGAAGTCTCTCAACAAAAATCAAGGCTAAATGGCAGTGCCACGAGCCACACAGTCTCCGTCCCTGCTCCTCCCAAAGCAGTTTACCACCCTGGGACGAGCGCGTGACCCTCAGGAAGGTGCCCAGCTCTGCAGACCAGCCCCGGTTCCAGTCGGTCACGCAGCTGCCGGATGGGGGGCCGAGAGCGAGGGTGGGCGCCGGCGCTCGGCCGCTTGGCACCTTCACGCGGGCCCCCTGACCTGCCGCGTGCCACCCCTCCTCTGGAGCCGGGAGAAGCGGGAGAGGAGGGATGCGCCCGGCGTGGGCGGGCAGGGACTGGAAGGCCAGCCTCGTTCGGGCAGGAGTGCCGAAGACCCCCACTCGCCTTCTCGCTGCCGATTTTGCTTTAGAACCTCCTGCGTGTCCGGAAACGGTGGTTTTCTTTCATTTGTAAAAATAAGGTTTCCTGTTGATCAAAAGCCTCCTGAAAAACAGGACTGGGGAGTTGCCGCCTTCGGGTGATCGTTCTCGGGTCTCACTCTGTGGTTTTCATGCTTTGCGTGATGAGCGATCCGGACTTACAGCGCCAGCGCTCAGCAGGGAGGGGCTCTCTGCCTGAGCGGAACTTACTGTGGGGTTTTTCTTTCCAAAAGATCGTGCCCTGGCTTGGAGTGTATTCACTATCAGTACTGATTTCTTCATTTATTCCCATTTTTAACAGTCTGGGATCTTGCTGCTTACTTTGTCATCCAGAGAGTAAAAATAAGGCATAGGTTCTTCATTGTCAGGTTGATGCTTTTATTCCTTCATTCTCTACCCAGTATCTTAAAATATTCATATCTTTTGGCTTAGTAACTCCATTTCCAGAAGTATGTCTAAGTGAATAATCCCAAACATTTTAAAACATAAAAAAGTGATATTATTTCCAAGATGTTCTTTGCAGTTTTATTTATGATACTGAATAATCTGATTCAACCCAAGTATTATGCAGTAATGTATATGACACATCCACTAGATAGAATGCTCACAAGGTATTCAAGTAACGAGGGAAAAGATGTAAGAGTTGAATTAAAAAAATTATGTAGACAGCATATATAATAGCATCTAATTATACAAACAGTATGGATTATAGACACAGAAAAGCAAAATTACCTACAAATGAAACAAATGTATGAAGAAAAAAAATAGAGATCAAAATATTAGCTGTAATTGTCTTTGGACAGTGAGAATATGGATAATATTTTTATTGCAACTTTAATACCTGATGCATATTATCTCTAATGAGAGTTTTACAGCCAAAGAGAGAGACAGAGATTTTAAAAGCAGATTTGACCAGTGGTGGATGGTAAGCCCCAAAGCACACACGCAAGCAAGAATGAGGACTTCCTGTGCTCAGTGCTGAGTGAAACCAGTTCAACAGATAGAGCCCTTCATCTTCAGAGCGAGACTCTCAGTCACTGTGGTTATTAGAAAAGTTAATTTTCGGAAAGGGCAAGCTTCATTAACATTTGTCTTACATGTCAGCTCAGGCCTGCAGCCCACGTGGAGAAGGGTCCCTGCAGGGGCTACACGCAGGATTAGGAGCTCGGAGTGCAGAGAGGAGTTGGGTGGAGGCAGGGACGCAGCTCAAGTCATCCGATCTTCAAAAACAAAAAAGTCAAGATGCATGAGCCCTTCAAGTGGTGCGATAAAATAGCCAATCAGGGACTCGTGGGGGTGGCAGTTCTTCCGACTAGAGACTAGTGAGCCAGGAATGGGGCGGGCGGTGACCGCCCGGCACTCACTGTCCCGTCGTATTTAACGCTACCTTCCAGCCACTTTGCCCCCGCTGCTGTCACCGCTGCTTTGAAAGGGCACAGCACAGCGAGCTACAAATAGCAGCGGAGCAGTTTTGAGTAAAGCACGGGCTATAGCCTCGGTGCGCAATGTATGGTCCATGCAGAGACAGAGGGCAGAGGGTTTGTGTTCCTGAGTCTTCACAGAGAAAATCTACCACTGCCGGAGAGCCGGTCATCATGAGTCCAGAGAGGGTAAATGTACTAGATGTCCCTTCAGGAAAATAATACATCAACCAGCAGCTAGTTTTGAAAAGGAAGTGGGGGGAAAATACAGATGAGCATGAGGGAAATAGCGTTTTGAGTTGCCTTGCCTAGCAGGTGCCTTACTAAAACTGTCCACAACATCAAGGTGAGGGCAGTTCTAGAAAAACTTAAGGAGAATTGTAATTTCTAATTTCTTGATTTGCTGAAGATTTTGTTTTTCTCATTTGTTTTACTCCTTATTACCTAAGCTCAATAGAGCACAGCTCACGTTTAGAGGGGTGAGAAAAGAAATATCATACAACCAATATTTTAAAATAAGAACTAAATCGAGTGTAAAAAAAAGTTGAAATGTGGCATGAAAAAAAAAAAACATAGAGTACGAAAGAAATAAGTAATACCAGGCATTCATTTTTAACTGAAAAATCAAGCATATTATTTTTAAAGTATAATGCTGAAGAAATAAAATGCAAAAAAGAATGGCTTTGTGTATAGGTGAGAATAAAGTGGGCAGGCAGTTATCAGACAGACGTTCTATACTCAGCCTGGCCAGAGAGAGTTGTCTTCCAGGAGCCAAGCTGTGAGCACTGGCCAAAGACCCGATCCAGAACAAAGCTCCAGTCCGAGGATACTGACCAAAAAAGGATGAGAAGGTGGCAGGGAGCCCAGTCAGCCGGTGTCCAGGAGCGATCTTGAGATGGCACTGCTAGAACCTGTTAGGAGCCAAAAGAGAAACCAAATGTCAGAGACAATGCAGACTGATAGAGATGGAGCAGTGGGGATTAGAGATAAAGGACGAAGTAGGAATTTAACATGGGTCAGTCTTACGAGTACACAGCAGAGTGATGGAGACCTGGAGCAGGCTCTCTGATCCCAGCAATTTTAAATGGCTCACACAGTCTCCAACCTGGAAGAATGACTTATCTCTAAGCCTCTGTAAACAGGACTAGCTCAGGGATTGACCAAATGCAGCCCATATTAGAGACTCTTAACAGATCTAGTGCAAGAGAAGAAAACATAGATTCACTGATACAATCATTCATTAAATAGTTATTAAGCACCGGCTGGACTCGGTTCTGGGAACTGAGAGTGCCAGCTGTTAACTAATTAGGCTTCTTACCCTTGTCCTTGCCTTCCAGCATGACGTAAGTGATGCTAAACAAAACTAAACAACTACATTAACCATAAGGCAGAAGGTAGGAGGTATTAAAGAAAATGCAAAGCAAGGAAAGAGGGGTAAAGAAGTGGAAAGGGGAGAAGTGTCACGATTTGAAATAAGGTTTTCCATGATGATGTAGCTGAGAAGGTAACATTGGAGCAAAGACTTGAAGGAGGTGATGAGCAGGTGAGGATTTACCTGGAAGAAAAGCATCCTCTAGCACCACAAAGGCCCTAAAGCAGAAGCATATCCACATGTTTAAGAGAAAGCAAGGAGGCAGATTGTCTTCAAGCAAATGGTAGAGACTTGATCGGGAGCACCAAGTCATGTAAAGCCTTACAAAAGTGAAGTGAAAGT
The DNA here is from genome assembly GCA_007570785.1 of Antilocapra americana. Classification (NCBI taxonomy): domain Eukaryota; kingdom Metazoa; phylum Chordata; class Mammalia; order Artiodactyla; family Antilocapridae; genus Antilocapra; species Antilocapra americana. The sequence continues at coordinate 7,819,909 of ML661888.1, read as the reverse complement.
CGCTCACTTGTGTCCAACTACACAGTCCATGAAATTCTCCAGGCCAGAATACAGGAGTGGGTAGCCTTTCCCTTCTCCAGCGAATCTTGCCCACCCAGGAACTGAACCCAGGTCTCCTGCATTGTGGGCAGATTCTTTACCATCTGAGCCACCAGGGGAGCCCAAGAACACTGGACTGGGTATCCACATCTGTGAGTCGGCAGTATGTGATGGTACTCAAAGCCGTGAGGCTGGATGGAAACAAACACCAAAAATACAATTAAAGATGGAGAAGAGAAGAATTCCAAGGACCTGGCTCTAAAACACACGAATATTTGAAGCCAAGAACTAGCAGTGGAGACTCAAAAGAAGCAGCTAAGGAGGCAGTTACACTAAGTGATAGGAAACCCAGTGAAGAAAATGTTTTCAGGAAGAAGTAATCACCTGGGTCAGTGCTCTCCAAAGGTCGTGTTAACTAATAATTCGCCAGTGGACTCAGCATTCTGGGGAGCGTTGGAATCTTTAACAAAACTATCCATCAGGTCAGGGGTCGTGGTCAGGAAGTAACCCAGGATCATAAAGGCATGCTCCTGTGAGACAGCCACAGCTGTAGAGTTAGAGGGACCCTAACACGAATCCTTGCCCTAAACACAGCCTCACCAGCCGGGTGGGATTTTCCACACAGTCCAGGAAGAGGTGATGCTAAGTAGCCCAGGTGGACCATTTGCATCCCAGTTGCAACCACTGGGTTCATTAAAGTCTGATATTAAGAGCCAGGTTTTTTTTTTTTTAAACCAAGCCAGTTGGGGAACTATGTCTGAGAGAATCCTAGTTTCCAAAGAGGAGAACTCAGCCAGCAGACTTCAGCCGGACAAGTGTGTTGCTGGGAAGAGCAGGGGCTGACTTAAGCCGCGCAGGTAAACCTGAGCTGATTCCAAGCCTGGATCGGACACGAGCGGCAGCTCAGGCTGAAGGAGCCTCACATGTTTTACGGAGAGAGGGCGGAGGTTGCCCCTGGGACCAAACCTGGTGTGAGCACGGGGCCAGGGGCAGGCGGTGGCAGCCGGGAAGGGGCAGGGCGTGTGCGCAGGAGAGGCCGTCAGGATGGAGTGGACGCGCGCCTCGGCCGGCTGGGGCGGCCCGCAGACCCGAGCGTCGTCCTCCAGCTCCCGTGCTGCACAACGCATCGTGACTGGCAATCAGAAGACCCCAGAGGGACATACTGGCTCTGAGAGCTTCCTTTAAACAGAGGGAAAATGGTAAATACCATTAGAATTCTGCAAAGCGCAGCCTGAGGGTTGCGATGGGAAGCTGGATGGCTCTGTGACCGAGTTTGTGCTCGGGGCAGCTGTACAGGTTCTCTGCAGGGTTTAACAGCTCTTAGCCAGTAACTCGGAGAAGGCGATGCAGGCCACTCCAGTAACCTTGCCTGGAGAACCCTGGGGTCACACAGAGTCGGACACGACTGAAGAGACTGAGCCCCAGCAGCAGCAGCAGCCAGGAACTAAATAAGACAGTGGGAAGAGACAGCCGAGCAACCACTTGCTACCTTCTCTTGAATTTAACTTCCCTTCACTATGTAGGGTTGGAACTGAGAGGAGCAAATCTTCCAATGTGAAAGTAAAGGAGTTTGAAAGTCCCTCTTCTCAGAAGATCATTTTTTCTTATTTCACTAGAAACACCCCGAGTTGTGTGCCTTCCCCTGCCGTGTGAGGGGTGATGAGGTTGATTCTGAAATCAGAGCAGAGCGGTGTTTGGACACTTTGCTAAACATCGCAGGGCTGTTGAAGAAAGCACTTCAAGTCTCCCAGGGGAACTTGCCCGTGGTTGATGGTCTTTCTTAGCAGGAGATTCCTCTTCATTCTTTACCTCCATCCCTCTTGCCATGGCTCAAGCCTCTCGGGACAGCTAGCAAAGCACATTATGCCTGGACAGGGAGATGAGCCCCGCAGCCTCCATTCCCAAGGTGGCAAAATCCATCACTGTGAGTGTCAAAGCTGCCCCTGAGATTCTTGGTTGACTCCACAGCCATCCATCAGCTTGTCCCCGGAGTCAGCCACACAGACGGTGGTGACTGCGAGTAGAATGTACCAAGGAGCCTGAGAGCCTAAGCAGAGATTTCAGCTGGGCGTGAAAGTCCTGGGAAAAAGCATCACAGGAAATAAGGAGGAACGCTTTTTGTTTTTGTTTTTCAACCCCCAGAGAACAGGAATCCAGTGTAGGCAAATTCCACCAGAGGATTAGAGGAGCCTGGCTCGCTACAGCTTTGAGGTGAATTGGATGGCTAGCTGGTGAAGAATCGCCTGCAACACCGGAGACCCTGGTTCGGTCCCTGGGTCGGGAAGATCCTCTGGGGAAGAGACAGGCTACCCGCTCCAGTATTCTTGGGCTTCCCTGGTGGCTCAGCTGGTAAAGAATCCGCCTGCAATGCGGGAGAACTGGGTCCAATCCCTGGGTTGGAAAGATCCCCTGGAGAAGGGAAAGGCTCCCCACTCCAGTATTCTGGCCTGGAGAATAACAAGAAGACCTTAGAATGATGAAAATGTCATGTGGATGTGTTTAGATTACAAATGTGGTGTCCGAATCTTTACAGCCCTATGGATTGCAACACACCAGGCTCCTCCACTAACTCCTAGAGTTTGCTCAAATTCATGTCCATTGATTTGGTGATGCTATCTAATCATCTCATCCTCTGCCACCCCCTTCTCCTCTTGCTTTCAAATTTTCCTATGATCAGGTCTTTTCCAATTGACTTTTCGCATTAAGTGGCCAAAGTTTTGGAGCTTCAGCTTTAGCATCAGTCCCTCCAGTGAATATTAAGAGTTGATTTCCTTAAGGATTGACTGGTTTGATCTCCTTGCAGTCCAAGGGACTCTCAAGAGTCTTCTCCAACAGCACAATTTGAAAGCATCAGTTTTTTGGTGCTCAGCCTTCTATTTGATCCAAATCTCACATCTATACATGACCACTGGAAAAGCCACACCTTTGACTAGACAGGACTTTGTCCACATACGTTTTGTCTTTTAATACACCAACTGGCTTGTCACTGCTTTCCTCCCAAGGGGCAAGCATCTTTTAATTTCATGGTAGCAATCACTGCAATCACCGTCTGCAGTGATTCTGGAGCCCAAGAAAATAAATCTGTAACTGCTTCCACTTTCCCCTTCTATCTGCCATGAAGTGATGGGACCAGATGCCATTATCATATCTCTCTCACCTTCATGAAGAGGCTTTTCAGTCCCTCTTCACTTTCTACCATTAGAGTGGTATCATCTATATATCTGAGGCTGTTGGTAGTTCTCCCAGCATTCTTGATTCCAACTTGTGATTGATCCAGACTGACATTTTGCATGATATACTCTGCAGAGTGGAGAAGGAAATGGCACCCCACTTCAGAATTCTTGCCTGGTAAATCCCATGGACAGAGGAGCCTGGTGGGCTGCAGTCCATGGAGTTGCAAAGAGTCAGACATCACTTCACTTCGCTTCACTCTGCAGAGAAATAAAATAAGCAAGGAGCCAATATACAGCCTTGCCATACTCTTTCCCCAGTTTTGAACTGGTCAGTTTTTCCATGTCCAGTTCTGTTGCTTCTTGACCTGCATACATGTTTCTCAGGAGACAAGTCAGATGGTCTGGTATTCCTATCTCTTTTCCACAGTCTGTTGTGATCCACACAGTCAAAGGCTTTGGTATAGTCAATGAAGCAGAAGTAGATGTTTTTTTCTGAAATTCTCTTGCTCTCTCAATGATCTAACAAATGTTGACAATCTGACCTCTGGTTCCTTTGCCTCTTTGAAACCCAGCTTGTACATCTGGAAGTTCTTGGTTCATATACTACCAAAGCCTCACTTGAAGGATTTTGCTCAATTACCTTGCTAACATGTGAAATGAGTGCAACTATGCAGTAGTTTAAACATTCTTTGGTTTTGTCTCTCTTTGGTATTGGAATGAAAACTGACCTTTTCCAGCCCTGTGCCCACTGCTGAGTTTTCCAAATTTGCTGACGTATTGAGTGCAGCACTTTATTAGCGTCATCTTTTAGGATTTTAAACAGCTCAGCTGGAATTCTATCACCTCCGCTGGCGTTGTTCCTAGCGATGCTTCCTAAGGCCCACTTGACTTCACATTCCAGGATGTCTGGCTTTAGGCAAATGGCCACAGCATCATGGTTACCTGGAACATTAAGACCTTTTTTGTATAATTCTTTTGTGCATCTTGCCACCTCTTCTTAATCTCTTCTGCTTCTGTTAGGTCCTTACCATTTCTGTCTTTTATTGTGACCATCTTTGCCTGAAGTGTTCCCTTGATAGCTCCGATTTTCTTGAAGCGCTCTCTAGTCTTCCCCATTCTTTTTTTCCCTGTATTTCTTTGTGTTATCCGTTTAAGACAGCTTTCCTATCTCTCCTTGGTATTCCTTGGAACTCTGCATTCAGTTGGGTATATCTCTCCCCTTCTCCCTTGCTTCTCACCTCTTTCCTTCCTGCAGCTGTCTGTAAAGCCTCCTCAGACGACCACTTTGCCTTCTTGCATCCTTTTTCTTCGGGATGGTTGTGGTGGCTGCCTGCTGTGCGGTGTTATAAACTCCCACCCATAGTTCTGCAGGTGCTCTGTCTATCATATCTAATCCCTTGAATCCATTCATTACCTCTACTGTATAATCACAATAGATTTGATTATAATGATAGATTCAATGTATCTATTATAATAAGAGACTCAGTATATCTGAATGGTCTAGTGGTTTTCCTTACTTTCTTCAGTTTAAGCCTGAATTTTTCAATACAGAGCTCGTTACCTGAGCCAGTCAACTCCAGGTCTTGTTTTTGCTGACTGTATAGAGTTTCTTCATCTTTGACTGCAAAGAACATAATCAATCTGATTTCGGTATTGATCATCTGGTGATGTCCATGTGTGGATTTTTCTCTTAAGTTGTTAGAAGAGGGTGTTTGCTATGACCAGCATATTCTCTTGACAAAACTATTACCTTTCCCCTGCTTCATTTTGTGCTCCAAGGACGAATTTGCCTGCTACTCCAGGTATCTCTAATCTGCCTACGTTTGCATTTCAATCTCCTATGATGAAAAGGACACCTTTTTAGGTATTCGTTCTAGAAGGTTTTGTAGGTCTTCATAGAACCAGTCAAGTTTATCTTCTTTGGCATGTGTAGTTGGGGTATAGACTTGGATTTCTGCGATGTTGAATGTTTTGCCTTGGAAATGAACTGAGATGATTCTGTCGTTTGTGAGAGTGCATCCATGTACTGCGTTTCAGACTCTTTTGTTGATTGTGAGGGCTACTTCATTTCTTCCAAGGGATTCTTGCCCACAGCAGTAGATACAATGGTCATCTAAGTTAAATTCATCCATTCCTATTCATTTTAGTTCATTGATTCCTAAGATATCAAAGTTCAGTTTTGCCATCTCCTGCTTGACTCTGCCCAATTTACCTTGATTCATAGACCTGAAGTCCAAGTCCCTCTGCAGTATTGTTTTTTAATAGCGTCAGACTTCACTTTCACCACTAGACTCATCCACAACTGAGCACCATTTCCACTTTGGCCCAGTCGCTTCCTTCTTTCTGCAGCTATTAGTAATTGCCCTCCATCTCCCCCAGAAGCATATTAGACACCTTCCAACCTGGGCAGCTTATCTTTCCATTTCATGTCTTTTTGCTTTTCTGTACTGTTCCTGGGGTTCTCGCGGCAAGAATACTGGAGTGAGTTGCCATTCCCTCCTCCCACAGTTAGTCGGAACCCTTCACTATGACCCACTCTTCTTGGGTGGCCTGCGTGGCATGCTCAGAGCTTCATAGCTTCATTGAGTTATGCCAGCCCCCTCACCACTAGCAGGCTGTGATCCATGAGGTGCGATGAAATGTAGACTAAATTCTAAGTACCAAAACAAGATTCCGGTAATCCTTCAGAAGGTTGTTAAGCTGTTTATAAAGTAACGTATCAAATTATTTCGTAAGTTAGGAATAGTTGGCTAACAATTGTTAACTCGCAGTGACTTGGACAGCTCTGTGTCCCGTGTGGGGCCAGAGAGACCAGAGGTGTAGCCGGCAGAGCATTCATTGTGTCCTCTCCCATTTCTTGGAGGATGGAGCAGAGGCTCAAATACAGATGTGGGAGACAGGCCTTCAATTGAATTCAGCCTCTGTAAATTTTCTGTGTGACTTTGAGCAAAATAGTTAACATTTCTGAACTTTAATTTTCTCATCTGCTCTTGTCAAAGTGAAATGTGTCAGAGAGCCCAGTGTCGGTTATTTCTAATCAGCCATTATATATATACAGAATGAAATAGAGACCAAAAAAAAAAAAAAAGATTAGTGTCTTCATTGTTTAGACTTGTAGAAAAGTAAAGATGTTTGGCTTAATTCTAAAATAGTCCCTTTAGAGTTGTCCATGTCAAAACAGAATCATCTGGGGGTCAGCAAGTACTTGGTACAGAATTACATTTCTTGACATTTTCCAACAACTATTTATACATCAATAAAATAGTTTAAAAGATGAAAGTTTCTTAAAATGTTTAAACACTGGGGTTTAGATTAAAATGTCCTCAATATTTGCCTACATTTGACCCCTAACTGTAAGTTGAAAAACTTACATGAAAATGAAGTGATCCATATACACTTAGCAGCTGGTCTCTGTAGCTGTTAGTTAGGGAATATTTAGAAGTAGATCCTTTCCTGATTCATTTACCTTTCGCACACAGTTAACTTATGAAATCAGAACTTCAGCTAGGAGCAATCCTAGCCTGTATTATAGTGGCAAAAGTAAGCCCTGGAAGGTTTGCAATTGGCATGCACAAGATGCCACAAGTAGGCAGAAGCTTCAGGACTACAATTCTCCTTCAGGACATTAGGAGAGCAAAAGGCAACTAGCTGTTAAAAACACAGAGGAGGCCCGAGCACCCTAACTTGGCTCCTCCTGCCCTCAGAGGGGTTGCAAAATATTCACTGAAAATAAATTATTCAGTCTATATTTAACCAAATGCCTTATAAATTGCTTCACTACAACGACAACCATAAACAAATGTATTAAAACTTCCACAAATTACTCTTAAAAAAGAAAATAAGCAAATGTAGAAAGTACAAATCAGAATTAGACTAACAATATTATCTTAATGTATTATTTAAATGCTACATTTCCATTCCATGTCTCTCCTATCTTATTTAGCTTCTGCATTAATCCAGCCAGAATTTGAATTAGTCTAGATTAGGTCTTAATATATTATTTATGGTGTTTTAATGGAATTAAATTGTGCATTTTCCTCCAAACAAGTATAATAATTCTGTCATTCATGTAAAAGTAATTTTAAGTGTATAGAAATTGTTATATTAAAATAAGTTTTTCATATTTTTTTCATAGACTTGAGTCAAAGGAGCCGTTCCTGTCAGTTGGGTGAGTATGTCTAAATTTTCAAAATCTCAGTTCTCTAATTGATCTTTAATTCAAATTAACAAGGTTTTCTGAGATAATATTTTCAGTCATCAAACCCCATATTCAAGGTCATAACTTACCACTGATGCATCATTTCCTCAGCCATGTGGCTATTTACCTTTAAAAGACAACTAAAATGCTCCTTGGATTGCTTTATGATCTCAGAAATTTAACTATCCAGTGCATATGAAATCCTGTATCCTCTGTAAGAGCTAAAAAAACGTTCACAGTGATTATCTCATCAGATGAAGGTATGGTTTGATGGTTTTAAACATCCCTCTGAACCACAGCTTCATTCTTCCCAATCACTCTGCTCATTTTTTACTGTTGCTTTCCTCTACCCCAGTCAGTGTTTCTTCCCCCTTTTCCTCTAAATCTGTCTCCAAAATCTTTATCTTTTGCCCTGTCTCTCATTTCACTTTTATTTCTCCACTGCTTACACTGACTGCTTCTTGGAACACAAAGCTTAGGAACCCTGGAGCAGATAAAGTAAGACTAAGCTTGCCCTTTCTGATAGTATCATTCTGAATCCTAGAACATGGTCCAATAATAATATACTGTTCACAAGAATACGCATGTACTGTTTTTAGGCATTTAGCTAATTGATACTCTGCAAAGATAATTTTACTGATCTACCATGTAATCGTTCATTGACATACCAAAATGTCTTACTAAAGGACTTTTGCAGCATTATGGTGGATGTTATAAAATATCAGAAAGTACTGGAAAATGTGACATCTAGTTCAGAACAAATCATGCTGTTATTTGATAAGAAAAAAAAAATCACATGTGGGCAGTCAAGGCCAGAAACGTGGGATGGCGTTAACAGTTTTCAATGACGGCATTGGTTTTCTTTTATTACTTTGTTCGCTTCCATTGACCATTTCTCTCAGGCATTGAACAGCACGGTTCCCTCTGTCCTTCCAGTCCTCCTAAAAGCATTTCAGGAGGCCATTTGAATCAGAAGAATCACAGTAATTGTTGGGGCTTCTGGGAGAGGAAAATGGAGTATAGGCACTTATTGGAGGACTTCATGAAAAATGAAAGGTCAAGATGATCTGGCCCCCCAAAATCGTTAGAGCATGCTTCTTCCTTCCTTCATCATCAGCTCCCATTGTTAAAAACCTTTAAGCCTGAAGTAACCTTTTATTTTGAATTCATCTGTGTCCGGCCCTCAAGCCTGGAGGTTGAAATCGCTTTTCTTCATGCCTCACTTGACACAGTTGTTCTGCAGCATTTCCTATTCTCCCTACTACTTTGAGACAAAAACCCATCTTTTTTTTTTATTGCAAACTTCTATTTTACAAGGGCAGACCCTGAGTAATTTTTGTTTTAAACGTCTCAGAAGTTTAGAACTCGGTATGAGAGGACTAAGAAAAAGTTTCCCGTAAAGAATGATCTATCACTCTGCAACTACTAATCAAAATGGGAAAACCAGAGTGGCAGCAAGAATATATTGCTTTCTTTAGATATGTTTTAAAATAAAGTGGGGTGAAACAAGCAACCCAAATAGTCCTGCTGACTGGCATTTTGATTTATAGCAAAATGTCTCCATTCCCCTCCAAGAAAATGATTTTAAATAAGACCATTCAAAAGTATATATGAATCTCACTCCTTACCCTGTTCAGTAAGAGGAAGGGTGATAATGAGCATAATGGACGCTTATGAGCCTACGAGGCAACAGGCAACCTACAATAAGAACCATGATGCAAATGTATGACTGAATTAATCCAGTCACTTGCCAGAGGGAGTAAATAATCTGATGTACTGTCTGTGGTATCAGCTGACATGTGAGTATATATGATTGAGTTTTTATAGAGCCCTGCACTCCTTACTTACATTAATTTTAATTCTATATTCAATAAAACTGTATACTGATGAATAAATCGGTACTAAATATTGCATGTTTCAATCCATTGCCTGACAGAGTCTGAAAGCACTTTAATGTATATATGTACTTCTAGAATTTGCTTTTGCCTTCATAGGCTTTGACGTTTATAAGCTAGTTTTATTGGTTTCTGCAGTTACTTGAACTCCCAAGCCTAAGTTTCCTAATTTGTGAAATGGAAATTGAAAAAGAAAATTTAGCTCAGGGATTTAGCATTCTTCTTAGCACTGTTCATAGCTCTCAATGAGAGAGCTCTGAAATAGCTCAGAGAATAAACCTCTACTTTTACAGATTGTCCCTTGGCTTACATATGGAAACCAAAAGAACTTTTTATGTTGCTGTTGTTCAGATTCCAAGTCCTGTCTGAATCTTTGCTACCCCATGGACTGCAGGCTTCCCTGTCCCTCACCATCTCCTGGAGTTTGCCCTAGTTCATGAAACTCCAATACTTCGGCCATTTGATGCGAAGAACTGACTCATTAGAAAAGACCCAGATGCTGGTAAAGATTGAGGGCAGGAGGAGAAGGGGATGACAGAGGATGAGATGGTTGGATGGCATCACCAATTCGATGGACATGAGTTTGTGCAAGTTCTGGGAGTTGGTGATGGACAGGGAGGCCTGGCCAGCTGCAGTCCATGCGGTCACAAAGAGTCGGACACGACTGAGCAACTGAACTGACTGATGTCCATTGAATCAGTGAATGCCATCCAGCCATCTCATCCTGTGTTGCCCTCTTCTTCTTCTGCCCTCAGTCTTTCCCAGCATCAGGGTCTTTTACAGGGAGCTGGTTCTTTGCATCAGGTGGCCAAATTATTGGAGCTTCAGCTTCAGCATCAGTCCTTCCAATGAGTACTCAGGGTTGATCTCCTTCAGGATGGACTGGTTGGATCTCCTTGCAGTCCAAGGGACTCTCAAGGGTCTTCTCCAGCACCACAGTTCAGAAGCATCCGTTCTTTGGCGCTCAGTCTTCTTTCTGGTCCAACTCTCACATCTGTACATGACTGCTGGAAAGACCGTAGCTTTGACTAATTTCCTGCCAAAGCAGTGTCTCTACCTCTCGATACTATACTCTCTAGGTTTCTCATGGCCTTTTTTCCAAGAAGCAATCGTCTTCTAATGTCACGGCAGCAGTCACGATCTGCAGTGGTTTCAGAGCCCAAGAAGAGGACATCGTCACTGCTCCCACATTTTCCCCTTCTATTTGCCATGAAGTGAGGGGACAGGATGCTGTGATCTTTGCTTTTCTAATATTGAGTTTTAAGCCAGGTTTTTCACTCTCCTCTTTACCCTCATCAAGAGGCTCCTAGTTACTCTTTGCTTTCTGTCATTAGAATGGTATCATCTGCATATCTGAGGCTGATGATATTTCTCCCTGCAAACTTGATTCCATCTTGTAACTCATCCAGCCTGGCATTTCACATGATGTGCTCTGCATATAAGTTAAATAAACAGCCTTGTCGTTTTTCTGACATAAAAATTATAAATGGAATAAATATGAATACAAATATTGTTTCATATTTCAATGATGAATACTAATGATTATTATTTAAATTTTAATGGAAAAAATATTGATAAAATTTCAATGTGCATCTCTTCTTAATGTAAATTAGGGAGCAAAATTCCTCCTTTGATAAATGTGCTACAGTAATTATGAATAAAAATTTTAAATATTACAAGCATAAATTCAAGCCAAAGATTCCAGGGGAAAAATTTGTCACAGAAAGTTATAACACAAGGAAATATTTGCTTATGGAAGAACGTTAGGGAATTATGAAAGGAAGTTAAATGAAATTTCAGATCTTTGACCTTCAACTGTGTGGTGATATGAGAGGAACTTTCTGTCATATGCACCAGTGAAATATTAGTAAAATAATGTCATTAGGAAAAATTACACTTGAGTCTAGAGTGAGACATGAAGGCTCACCCCCGAGTCTGAGTCAGTTAACTGAGGTAGGCCAATAGGTGCAGCATTTTCCAAAGCTGTCTAGGCAGTTCTGGTACCAGCCAGGCCTGGAACCACCCTCCACGTCGTGGTTGCAGACCCCTTATCCTGTCCTTGCAAATGTTCACAGCTTGTTCGTGCAGACATTTAAGGTTGGTGGACCCTCTTCAGAAAATCTCTGAAACACAGCTTCCCCTGGGTCTCTTCCTGCCTTTGAGGTGTATGGCAGAGGTGGGCATATTGCTCTAGAATTGTCCATCAGAGACCAGGACAGACGTAGAGAGGCCAGAAGGCGCGCCTCGGCGGCCTCCATGGCTCGCAGGGAGCACACCACCTGTGCTCAGTGGCATAAACATCATTCTGATGTTGTAGACCTAAGGTTAGGATATTTAATAAATATTTTGTTATATGAAAAGCAAATGCTTTATATTTAAAATCATAAACATATTTAATATAAATATACTGTTTATATATGACATGTATTACATATGTAAACTGATTTAAATATATCACATAAAATACATCTTATTATAAATATAATAAATTTAAATAACAGATTCAAAAATTCCAGTATTTTCCTATCTCACTCACCTCTCAATAGTAAGAAAAAAAAAAAATCAACTGTTTTTAGAGCAAAGCTTAGCTTAATTGCTAAAAAGTACTAGACGGCTGGTAGTCTGTTCATCCTCGAAACATTACATTTTAGAGTGATTAAAAAACTCTTCTGGCAAATGTTTTCTCGTATGTGGCATCCATTAGATTCTGATTTTGGAAATCAACTGGGAGAGAACAGCCGTGAAGCTTGCATTCAGAAAAGTAGGAACCCGGTGATGGTCTTAATTAAGAATCTAAGATGTAAATCTTAGCTTAAAACGTCTTGCATTAGAAAAGTTTTAAAGCTTTTTAATGAAGAAAGAGATGAGGGGAAAGGAAACTCTTGCTCGTTTGACATTTGAGATTCATGGTGTAAAAGGACATGTCAAGACAATGCATGAATTAATTGCCTTCAAGCCCAAGCGGCTATGTCGACAGTTTGCAGACCCTGAGCCACTTAAAGTATACTCGAGGCACTAAGTGAAATTTTCCATGTGAATTATTTCTTTTCATCTCTTTAGCATGAAGTTAACCTTTTTCAAAGAAAACTCTTAATATGAATGAGCTGTATTTTGGAATTGGAATTTTGAATCATACCAATTTTTCGGTTGATGAATTTTCCTATAACTAGCTTCATTATGAGGATGGTTGTTTACTGCATGGGTAAATGTTTTTTTCCAGCTTTTTCCACTGTATTAGAATAACTTAAATAACTCAGAAGAATTAAAATTTTTTTATTCATATAGCTCAGAATGCATTGCTTCTCAGGCTTGGCTAAGAGAGATTCAAAAACACATCAAGGATAAAATTATCAAAATTATTATATTTCTCTGTTAAAGCACTGGCTTTAAGAGTGAGTCGATTGTGCCCCAGCAAAACCTGGGGTTCCTGCACCCCCTGAGTGGTCCCTGACCTATTCTACTAAGTCCAACTGAGAAGGCGCTTACACCGTCAAAAGAGCAAAGCTCTGGACTGAACCGAAGCTCTGGACCCTGCAGCTAGAAGTATTCCTCATATAATTGCCAACACCTGAATTTTGTCAAATAATTTTCCTTGGGGAGTGGTTTTCCCTTTTCTTCTCAGTCTTGGAACTGAATCTGGAGCTTCAGTGTACTTCTGCTGGTGTTATAAAGATGCTATTACCCTTTGACATTCTTAGTAGGTCAGAGGTCTACATTAGTTCACTTCTGTCCACGTTTTGTTTGAAACTTTGTGTTTACTGATGCTTTACATTATTATACCCGAGCTGCCTAGTTCAAGAGACTAAATTCTGCCATTGATTTCCTTGATTTGAATTCCATTCTGTCATTTCCCAGCTAGGTGCCTTGGGCAACTTAAGTCCTCTGAACCTTCATTTTCTCCCTTGAGGTAATAACTAACTCTTAGGGATGTTGTGAGTGAGGTAATATGGAAAAGTGCTTAGAACAGTATCTGACATGTAGTAAAGAGAAAATAGATATCATTTGTCATCAACAGTTTGTGCCACAACTAAGTTACATTATAAATCTTTCCTAAAGAAGTGAGTTCTTCTGAGTGACAGAAATTCCAGCTCATTAAATCCAAAGGCCTGAATATTTTAGAACAGTGGTAATGGAACTGAATTATTGGGAAAGAAGATCAGTAGAGAGTTAAATCAGCAGAGTCGTGAACAACGACTTTACCTTGGAGATCTTTGAGGAAGATAGACAAGAAAAAATTTGCATGAAGACAGGACACAATTTTGGAATGTGCTTACATTTATATGAAATAACAAGTACACTATTTAAAACTTCAGTAAGAGCATGAAAATAGGAAAGCAATGCCACCTTAGGGATAGTTATAAAAGAGCTTCAAAAAGTAAACAGGAGAATTATTTGACTACTGTAAAATGACTGGCATTGACCAATCACTTAGGTATTAAAATGTTGTTTGATCTAGGAATTGAGACATTAAGGAAATTGGCCATTTGTCCGGGAAATTTTTAAAACAAAAAGTACAACTTGAGTCTATCCTCCATGTGAACTAAAAATTCAATAGAGAAGCATTTAGAATCGTGTACCCTGCAGAAGGAATTGGAAGGAAACATTGGCAGCAGGGAGAACTGACTGCCCCAAGCACATCAGGTACCCCAGTCTAGCAAACTTGAAGGTTCATGAAAAGATAGGAGAGGTTAAGATTGATGGGTTAAATTAGCGGTTGTTTACAGAGAAATTATACTAATGCAAGGAACTTTCTCTACCTTCTGCGGATTTAGTAGAGTCATTGAATTATTTTGGGCTTCCTTGGTGGCTCAGCTGGTAAAAAAAATCCACTTGCAATGCGGAAGACCTGGCTTCGATCCTTGGGTTAGGATATTTCCCTGGAGAAGAGAAAGGCTAACCACTCCAATATTCTGACCTGGAGAATTCCACGGACTATTCCATGCGGTCGCCAAGAGTCGGACATGACTGAGAGACTTTCACCTTCACTTTTCAGTTTGAATTATTGCATGTGTATTTGTCTGTTTTGCTTTTAACCGAAGAATGTTCTCCAAAGTGAGGTTGTAACAGAGCCACTTAGAACACTGCTGCAGTAGCTCAGGCAGGACTTGAAAAGAATCAAAACTTGAGCAGAATGACATCACTTTCACCTGTTACGATTCAGTTCAGTTCAGTTCAATTCAGTCGCTCTGACTCTTTGCGACCCCATGGACCGCAGCACGCCAGGCTTCCCTGTCCTTCACCAACTCCCGGAGCTTACTCAAACTCATGTCCATAGAGCCGGTGATGCCATCCAGCCGTCTCATCCTCTGTCGTCCCCTTCTGCTCCTGCCCTCAGTCTTTCCCAGCAGCAGGGTCTTTTCAAAGGAGTCAGCTCTTTGCATCAGGTGGCCAAAGTATTGGAGTTTCAGCTTCAGCATCAGTCTTTCCAATGAATATTCAGGACGGATTTCCTTTAGGATGGACTGGTTGGATCTCCTTGTAGTCCAAGGGACTCTCAAGTTTCTTCACCAACACCACAGTTCCTCTGTCCATGGGATTCTTCAGGCAAGAATACTGCAGTGGGTTGCCATGCCCTCCTCCAAGGGATCTTCCCAACCCAGGGATCGAACCCAATTTCTAATGTCTCCTCATTGACAGGTGGGTTCTTTACCACTTAGGGCCACATGGGAAGCCCTTCATAATGTGTACATAATTTCAAAACATCACATTGTATACCTTAAATGTATGCAATTTTCATTTGTTAAAAATAATCAAATCTCAAAGAAAAAAATGGAAAAGAAATGCCTGAAGAAATATCATTTTCTTTAATAGAATCAGTGAGTGATTGAGTGATGTCTTAGGGAATTTCAGCTGAATGTGGCGGGATCGTGGTGACAGAATGACAGGCTAAAATCCAGGTGTAACATTGAAACTAAGGAGGAGTTAACAAGAAACCATCTCTAAGCTTTAAATACACCCATCAGACATCATGGGATCACTAATGCCAGTTCAAAACCTATCTTTTGATGGTGTAGATCCAGTTTTCTCTAGGTCTCCAGGGAAAAGGGGATAAGGGGATAAAGTCAATTTTCTTCCTCTAAAAATCTATGTTTTAATTTTTTTTAGATGCTGTGCTACCACAAAATTAATGATTCTTTTAGCAACTGCACTTGTTTCATTTTCTCCAAGGTCCTCCAGGCTACTTCTCTGGAGAGGACACAAAGTTTCCACAGTGCTATTTTTGTAGTCTAAAGCAGTTGTGCTTTCAGGCCTGATGCTACAACTGTAATTTTAATTTATCAACCTGCCACTCAGTAAAATGCTGTAAAAACATTTGAACGCTTAAACCCATCATTTATTTCTGCACTTGTCAATGACAGTCTTCTGTACTTTTCAAAGTCATTTAAACTGCACTATGATAGCATATACAATATCACCAATAAATTGGATAATCAATCATGTATGTATATATTTTGACAGTGGGATCTTGAATGCATGGGTTCCAGGACACACTTTTAAGAAGCAACCATTATGCTCCAATACTAAAATACAGTACAGTCATCAAAGAGTCTCCCTCAATTCTTACAGTTTAAAAAATGTCTTAGGAAACAGAGAGGCTGATTGTGACTGAGACAGCTTTTACTGCTTCAGTGAAATGTTCTCCTTGGGGAAAAGGAAGTAATTGTAGATTATCGCAGGCAGGAATATAGTGTTACTTGGAGGGAAGAAAATACATAGGCTCATTAAGTAGATTTATTTAAGTTCTGCTTATAAAGAAAGCAGTGGTGCGGGACTTTATAGCTGATGATATTTCAAAAGAGCGCTATCAGCACTTTCACTACTATCTAATTTGTTCATATAATAAAATGTCACATTAAGCCAAATGTCACAATTCATATCAGTTTTATCTTGAAATTGTTGTCATTATATATCACAGGGAGCATCCCTCCAAAATTTGGATGAGATCTTTGATCATGATTGTCACTTAAAATTAATTTATCATTTGATATAAATACATGTAGAAATAAAAAGCACCTGTTCAGGCATTAAGTCCATTCAACCCAACAACAAATCTGGTATAATACAGGCTATAAGACTATTTAACATAAACATTAAAATTGTAAAGATAATATTGACCAATCTAACTGTACCATCTAAACTCTCAGCCATTACAAGTTTCACCAGTTAATTATTTTTAAAAGGCAAGCCTAATGAGACTGCAAAATCTGTGGAGGATTTAAAATCATGTCTTTATCACAAAATTCTAACTTACCCAAGCAAATTTATAGACATCAAATACCTATATATAAGAAAATAAATTGCTAAACATGGCACACATAAAAGTCCACAATGAGAAGAACTAGTCTTGAGTGATGTTATGGAATCAAATCAAAACAATTAAGGCTTTGACAGGTATGATAACTAACACAACTACCACTGTTTGCATATTTCCATTAATACTGTTTTTGAGGAATTAGTTTTTAAAATGTGAAGCCACATGGGAAAGGGTAAGCATGTACTCTGATGGGTGATAGATATGTTTACTGAATGTGTTTATGAATCCAGTAGAAATGGTGGCTCAGATAGTCTGGGTGTCATCTCTAGAAATACTGCATGGAGAGTGCCGTTCATCCAATTCGAAATAAAATCTTAGTCGCATGTGCTTATTGAATCTGTCCTGAACACAATCACTCACTTGAAATAAGTATGCAAAGTAAAGGGCTTCGCTTTCAATTCATCTGAAATCAACCCAGCTCAAAGGAAAGAAAATTAGTTAAGCTTATTTGAAGAGAATAAGTTCTTGCTTTTTTTTTTTAGCTCCCTAAAAGATACCTAAAGCTAGTTGAATCATACCTGATTATCTAAATAATTCCCTAGCAGTAAATACTCTCCCTAGAGGGCTCAAGGTATTGATTAGCCTTTATTTTTGTCGCTCATTGAATCATTACTAATTCTCATGTAGATAAACAGATACTATAGACACTATAATTCTTTCAATACAAGAATACAGAGAGAAAGCTGATATAATGTCCGTAAAGACATACAGCACATTGGTAGCCATTGAAATGCAATCCAGCTTAGGCTTTTTGTTTACAGAGCTGGCAGTTTCATGCATACTAACACTTCAGGCTCTCTTCCGAGTTTCATATTCATCTGAGTCATCATGAAGACCTAAACAATACCCTTAATTATTCAGAAAAATACATTAAAAGATCTTTATTGCTTTCAGAGGCATTACAAATCCCAGATTTGCATTAAAAAAGCACTGGCAAAAGTTTCAAAGCCTCACTTTCCAATTAAATTTTGTTCATCCAGCCAAGAATGGCTGATCTTTATTTCTTCAATCTCAAAGTTGTGACCTTTTAAACATTTTTAATAACATTTTGAAAATACAGAATACTTTTTGATTCAAAAGATTTCCTGCTTAACTCTGCAGAACAAATCAGTTATCACAGCATAATCAGCAGTGGCCAAATATTAGCATAAGAGATAAGAAAGCCTTCCTCAGTGGTCAATGCAAAAAAAAAAATAGAAGAAAACAGTAGAATGGGAAAGACTAGCTATATCTTCAAGAAATTAGAGCTACCAAGGGAACTTTTCATAAAAAAATGGGCAAAATAAAGGACAGAAAGGGTATGGACCTAATAGAAGCAGAAGATATTAAGAAGAGGTGGCAAGAATACACTGAAGAACTATACAGAAAAGATCATCATGACCCAGATAATCACAATGGTTGATGACTCACCTAGAGCCAGACATCCTGGAGTGTGAAGTCAAGTGGGCCTTAGGAAGCATCACTACAAACAAAGCTAGTGGAGGTGATGTAATTCCAGTTGAGCTATTTCAAATCCTGAAAGATGATGCTGTGAAAGTGCCACACTCAATATGCCAGCAAATTTGAAAACTCGGCAGAGGCCACAGGACTGGAAAAGGTCAGTTTTCATTCAAATCCCAAAGAAAGGCAATGCCAAAAATGCTCGAACTAATGCACAATTGACCTCATCTCACATGCTAGTAAAGTAATGCTCAAAATTCTCGAAGCCAGGCTTCAGCAATACATGAACCATGAACTTCCAGATGTTCAAGATGGTTTAAGAAAAGGCAGAGGAACCAGGGATCAAATTGCCAACATCCGCTCGATCATTGAAAAAGCAAGAGAGTTCCAAAAAAAACATCTACTTCTGCTTTATTGACTATGCCAAAGCACTTGACTGTGTGGATCACAACAAACTGTGGAAAATTCTGAAAGAGATGGGAATACCAGACCACCTGACCTGCCTCCTGTGAAATCTGTATGCAGATCAGGAAGCAACAGTTAGAACTGGACATGGAACAACAGACTGGTTCCAAATAGGGAAAGGAGTACGTCAAGGCTGTATACTGTCACCCTGCTTATTTAACTTACATGCAGAGTACATCATGGGAAATCCTGGACTGGAAGATGCACAGGCTGGAATCAAGATTGTGAGGAGAAATATAAATAACCTCAGAAATGCAGATGACACCACCCTTACGGCAGAAAGTGAAGAAGAACTAAAGAGCCTCTTAACGAAAGTGAAAGAGGAGAGTGAAAAAAATTGGCTTAAAGCTCAACATTCAGAAAACTAAGATCATGGCATCCAGTCCCATCACTTCGTGGCAAATAGATGGGGAAACAGTGGAAACAGTGACAGACTTTATTTTGGGGGGCTCCAAAACCACTGCAGATGGTGACTGCAGCTGTGAAATTAAAAGACACTTGCTCCTTGGAAGAAAAGCTATGACCAAACTAGACAGCATATTAAAAAGCAGAGACATTACTTTGCCACCAAAGGTCCATCTAGTCAAAGCTATGGTTTTTCTTTTAATCATGTATGGATGTGAGAGTTGGACTATAAAAAAGCTGAGCGCCAAAGAACTGATGCTTTTGAGCTGTGGTGTTGGAGAAGATTCTTGAGAGTCCCTTGAACAGCAAGGAGATCCAACCAGTCCATCCTTAAGGAAACCAGTCCTGAATATTCATTGGAAGGACTGATGTTGAAGCTGCAACTCCAATAGTTTGGCCACCTGACAAGAAGAACTGACTAATTTGAAAAACCCTGATGCTGAGTAAGATTGAAGGCAGGAGGAGAAGGGGATGACAGAGGATGAGATGTTGGATGGTGTCACTGACTCAACAGAGTTTGAGCAAGCTCCAGGAGTTGGTGATGGACAGAGAGGCCTGGTGTACTTCAGTCCATGGTGTCGCCAAGAGTCAGACATGACTGAGCGACTGAACTGAACTGTAACATTAGCAAAAGCCTGGCATTTCTTGTACTTCTAAAGCGTATCAGGAAAAAAAAAAAAAAAAGAAATGCACTGATGAGCTATATTTTGGCATGCTAACTAAGGTGTAATTTTAAAATGAAAAGCCAAGTCCCAAATATTTTATGTTTTTAAAAACCTTATTATTTATTTTGTGTAGTTTTTGCTGGGTCACATTTAAAACTCAGTGTTTACAACCTGAAGACCATGTTCAACTTCAAAATGATATAATGGTGCCTATGGATTGACTCAGTGGTGGGCAAACTTTGACAATATCTTCTCTTTAGCTTCAATAAAAAGCATATAAAAGATGTAATACTTGATGAGACATTTTTCTCAGAAATCGGCTAAAGTGTCATAACATGCAGGAGGTATTTCGATGAAGTATATGTTATAGCCCAACTGGATAATAACAATTTTGAAAACCTTTTTTAAAAAGTGAGGGTCTCTAGAGAGGTTATTTTAAAACTGTGTTCCTTGACCACAGGCCCCTGATTAGCCACATTAATCTCTGTAGGCCCATGGCAGTCTAAGTTCTTCAACTTTCTGTGTAAGCCCAAGTCACAGATTAAGGGTCTGCCCAATAATTTGGAGCATTCTAGTCCTAATTTTCTTTAGTCATCAGGTTTTGGTTTGAAGCTTGCAAGAAAGAATTTTATAGCATCTCTGCCCTTTGTATAATGAATAGCCATTCAGTTCCAATAAGTGCATCAATTCATTATTTGAAGGGCACTGTAAGAGTGTGTGCAAAATATTATGTGATAACAATGTCAGCTGCTGTTCTACCAGCTACACAAGAATAGTTCCCATTGTTGTGACTGAATATTGAACTTTCCTTCCATGCAAAGATCACACCAAATTACCATTGCTGGAGAACTCTGTAACATGTTTAGACATTTATTTTTGACAATGAGAAGTAAAGGATGGTGACAAATTATTTAGATTTAAATATCTAGTATGCTGAAAATATTCTGCAGTTCACAACACTGTTGAGCAGTGTTAATTGTTTAACATTTAAACTTTCAAAGTGAAAGTTAAAAACAAGAAGTGGATGTTATGATATCACTTCATTCTAATCAAGACTTCATTTCCAATGTTTTTATCCTTAGTTCTGAATATCAAATCAGTTATACTTGGATGAAATGTATGCAGTGTAAAATCTGTTAAAGTCGTCTTGCCAGGTGCAAAGCAAGATAAAAAGGTAGACTAGACTAATGTTTCTCACCATCATCTCAGTAAACCAGTGCCAATCCCTGAGTTGGTTTTGACCAGTTTGTGGCTAATTAAGGTACAAAAGAAGAGGAGTAAGCATTTAGAAACTTTTATAGCATTTTTGATACTACTGTGACATCTAATTATATGATTTTGCATTTTCTGAAATTATCAACTTGTGATGGATTGGTAATTTTAAAATTAAAGACCTAATCCCTCAATACAATAAGCTAAGAAGCCTTGAGTAAAACTAAGCCCTTGCTTCAAGGATGTTATTTAATAAAGAGGATAAAGCAAATGAGCTGCTATCTTTAATGTCGTACGTTGCTTGGTAACTCTAATCTAAAGAAGATAACATAGAGTAAAATAGGAGGAAACAGAATTTGCTTCTACTCACATCAAGAGTACATCTGCAAAGGGAACAGTTCTCACAGGCCACCAGCCGAACATGGCAGAAGACCTGAGACAGCGAAAAGCACAAGAAAAATCTCCACGCAACAGAAGGAAGGAAAAAGAAAACAGAAAACTGGAAGGGACCAGAAAGCCTGACAGGCAGCTGAAGATGAAAAGGAATCCCCACACTTGGGAAAGGCCCTCCGCAGGGAAGCCAGCTGGCTCCGCGGGCAAGGCCGCAGCCGGTCAGCGGAGGGCGGGCCGGTGAGAAGCGCACGCGGTCGGCGCTGCAGGCCTGGCCGTCTGAGCGGGTCTCCTGGTGCGGAGGGGACAAGCGCCGGGAAGCGGGGTCTGGAGAGCAGGCCCAGGGGCCGCCGGAGAGGCGCGGTGCGCTGCTGCCCCGCTGCGATGCATCCCCTCCTGCAGCCCCCGGCCTTCAGAGACCAATGGGATGGCAGTAAATGCGCCAACATTTGAGTTATAGGGACCCCAGAGGAAGAGGAAAAAGAGAAAGGGTCTGAGAAAAATATGTGACAATCTTATAGTTACAAACTTCTTTAACATAGGAAAGGAAACAGTCAACCAAGTTCTGGAAGCACAGAGGATCCCATTGAGAATAATGTTGAAGACAAACAGAGCAAGGCAAATATGGATCAAACTGGCAAAAATTAAATACAATGAAAAGTATTCAGAGCAGCAATGGAAAAGTAAAAATAACATACAAGGGAATCAGACTGAAAAGGGAGGAAAGACAGACTGAAAGTGAGGAAATAGAAAGCAGTTTGCCATACAAATGGAACAAAAGAAAGCTGGAGTAGCGACTCTCTGTCAGATGAAATAGACTTCAGTACAAAGAATACTACAAGAGTCAAGGAAAGACTGCATGTCGATGATGGAGTCTACCCAAGAAGGTAACATTTGTAAATGTTTATAAACCCAACACAGGAGCTCCCCATGCTGAACCTGAAACTCCAATGCTTTGGCCACCTGATGTGAAGAACTGACTCGATGGAAAAGCCCCTGATGCTGGGAAAAATCGAAGGCAGAAGGAGAAGGGGACGACAGAGGGCGAGATGGTTGGATGGCATCACCGACTCAATGCACACGAGTTTGAGCAAGCTCCAGGAGTTGATGATGGACAGGGAGGCCTGGTGTGCTGCAGTCCATGGGGTCACAAAGAGTCGGACACGACTGAGCGACTGAACTGAACTGAGAGCCCTCAATACAAAGGCAATCACTAACAGTCATAAAAGGGAAAATCGGCAGTAACACAATACTAGGAAGGGACTTCAACACTCTAGTTATACCAACAGATAGGTCACCCAGAGAGAAATTAATAAGGAAACACAGGCCTTTAATGACACATTAAACCAGACAGACTTAATTGATATTTATGGGGCATACCATAAGAAAGCTATAGAATACTTTCTTCTCAACTGCATATGGAACATTCTCCAGGATAGATTACATCTTGGGTCAAAAATGAAAAGCTTTGGTACATTTGAGAAAATTGAATTCTTATCAAGCATCTTTTCCAATCACACTACTATGAGATTAGATATCAGTTACAGGGGGAAAAATGCAAAAATGCAAAAACATGGAGGCTAAACAATATGCTGTTATATAACCAATGGCTCACTGAAGAAATCAAAGAGGAGACAAAAAAATATCTAAAAACAAATAACAATGAAAACATGATGATCCACAACCTATGGGATGTAGCAAATGGAGTTCTAAGAGGGAATTTTATAGCAATACAATCTTACTTCAAGAAACAAAACAAAACAAAAATCTCAAATAAGTAACCTAACCTTCAATGTAGAGGAAGAACAAGCAGCTAGAGGAAAAACAAGTGAAACTAAAAGTCAGTAAGAAGAGAGAAATCATAAAGATCAAAGCAGAAATAAATGAAATAGAAATGAAGAAAACAGTAGTAAAGATCAATGAAACTGAAAACTGATTCTTTAAGAAAATAAGCAAAATTGACAAACCTTTAGCTAGATTCATCAAGAAAAGGAGGGAGAGGATTCAGATCAATAAAATCAGAAATGAAAAAGGAGAAGATATGACTGACACCACAGAAATACAAAAGATTATAAGAGACTACTGCAAACAATTATATGCCAATTAAATAAACAACCTAGAAGAAATGAACAAATTGTTAGAAAGGTACAACCTACCAAGACTGAACCAGGAATAGACAGAAAATATGAACAGATCAATCACAAGTACTGAAATTAAAACAGTGATTTAAAAACTTCCGACAGAAACAAAAATCCAGGACCAGATGGGTTCATGTGGACATTCTACCCAACATTTAGAAGAGGGCTAACACATGTCCTTCTCAAACTCTTCCAAACAACTGTACATAGAGGAAGAGTCCCAAGATCATTCTATGAAGCCATCAGCACCTGAAACCAGACAAGGATATCACCGAAAAAAAAGATAACAGGCCAGTATCACTGATGACCCTACGCCATAATCAAGGGGGATTTGTCACAGGGATGCAAGGACTCTTCAGTATATGCAAATCAATCAGTGTGATGTGCTAAGTCACTTTAGTCATGTCTGACTCTTTGCAATCCCATGGACTGTAGCCTGCCAGGCTCCTCTGTCCATGAGATTCTCCAGATAAGACTACTAAATTAGGTTGACATTTCCCAATGTGATACACCATATTAACAACCTGAAGATCGAATACTATATGATTATATCAGTAGATTCAGAGAAAGCATTTGACAAATTTCAACATTGATTTATGATGAAAGCTCTCCAGAAACTGAGGCCAGAGGGAACCTACCTCCACATAATAAAGGTCATATATGACAACCCACCGGGAACATCTTTCTCAACTGTGAAAACAGTGGGAACCTGAAAGCATTTCCTTCAAGACCAGCAACAAGACAAGGAATTCCACTCTCGCTACTATTATTCAACATAGTTTTGAAAGTCCTAGCCATGTAAATCATAGAAGAAAAATAAATAAAAGGAATCCAAATTGGAAAAGAGGTAAAACTGTTACTGTTTCCAGATAACATGATACCATACCTAGAAAATCCTAAAGATGACACCAGAAAACTTCTAGACCTGATCAGTGAACCGGGTAAAGTTATAGTACACACGATTAACATACAGAAATAGATTGCATTCCTGTACACTAACAATGAAAGGTCAGAGAGAGATAGTAAGAAAACAATCCCATTTACTATTGCCTCTAAAAGAATAAAAAAATATCTAGGGATACACCTACTTAAGGAAGCAAAAGACCTATACTCAGAAAACTATGAGGTGATGATGAAAGAAGTCCAAGATAGCACAAACAGGAGGAGACATATACCATGCTCTTGGTGGGATCGTATTTGTTCTGCATCCATTGATGTGATCATATAGTTTTAATTAATTTCCATATGTTGAAAAACACTTGCATCTTTGTGATAAATCCCACTTGATCATGGTGTTTGATCTTTTTAATGTGTTGTTAGATTTGGTTGATAATATTTCGTTGAGGACTTTTGCATATATATATATATATATATATATGTAGCTGATACAATTTGCTGTACAGCAGGAACTAACACATCATTGTAAAGCAGCTGTATTCCAACAAAAAATCTTACCCAGCATCAGGGTGTTGTCAGATGAGTCAGCTCTTCGCATCAGGTGGCCAAAGTATTGGAGTTTCAGCTTAAGCATCAGTCCTTCCAATGAACACCCAGGACTGATCTCCTTTAGGATGGACTGGTTGGATCTCCTTGCAGTCCAAGGGACTCTCAAGAGTCTTCTCTAACACCACAGTTCAAAAGCATCAATTCTTTGGCGTTCAGCTTTCTTTATAGTCCAACTCTCACATCCATACATGACCACTGGAGAAAGCAAAGGTTTGACTAGACGGACCTTTGCTGACAAAGTAATGTCTCTGCTTTGTAATATGCTGTCTGGGTTGGTCATAACTTTCCTTCCAAGCAGTAAGCGTCTTTTAATTTCATGGCTTCAGTCACCATCTGCAGTGATTTTGGAGCCCCCCAAAATAAAGTCAGCCACTGTTTCCACTGTTTCCCCATCTATTTGCCAAGAAGTAATGGGACCAGTTGCCATGATCTTAGCTTTCTGAATGTTGAGTTTTAAGCCAACTTTTTCACTCTCCTCTTTCACTTTCATCAAGAGGCTCTTTAGTTCTTTTTTGCTTTCTGCCGTAAGTGTGGTACTACACTGATATTTTTTTAATGAGATTAAGACTGAATTTCTTTCTTCTTCATCTTTTGTCTTTTACAGTGAAACATCTAAAGTTATAAGTTTTTTGATCAAGTTCTTACTGTGACCCATAGGTTTTGGAAGAAGCATTCCTTTTTATTTCTTTCTAGATAATATGAAAGTTAAATGTTTATTTGTTCTTTAATCCTGCATCAGTTTGATTTAAGAGAGTGTAGGAGTCTAGAACTGATGCCAATAAGAAAGTCAGATTCAAGTCACCAGCTTCCTGAAATATATATGTGAATAGCTAAATGTTACATTTTAGCAATATAATTTGACTTTAATAAAAATCATGAATTCTCAGCTTGGCAGGTAGCCCAGAAACATGTAATGCATTCATTCTCTATAAAATCCCTAACAAATCTCCTTTGGGCTCTTCTGGAAGCATATGCGTTTGTTACACTGTCGTGCTAGATCACGATGGCTCAGATGGTAAAGGATCTGCCTGAAACGCAGGAGACCCAGATTCAGTCCCCCGGTCGGGAAGGTCCCCTGGAGAAAGGAATGGCACCCACGGCAGCATTCTTGTCTGGAGAATCCATGGACAGGGAGCCTGGAGGGCTGCACTGCAGGGGCTGCAGAGGCAGACACTGCTGAGCAGTTTGTCCCACGCGCTAGATCGTGCAGTGTTTTGTCACGGTGTTTTCCTTTTTACGATTCTTTTCTTTTTCATAAACTACTAAAATCTCAAGATATTTGGAACTCAACATTCTATTTCTTTGTTATATTTAACAGTAACATTCTTTCTTGTAATTACTACCCTTTAAAACGTCTCCTACCTTCTGGAGTCACAGTGAATTAATTCAGTACCCCTTCCACTAGATAGCCTTTCACATATTTGAATAAGTTAGCTTCCTTCGTTCCCAAAGGCTTTTCTCTCTAGACCAAATATTCTTAATTAATTCAACCATTCTTATGCAGGGGTGTTGTTCTGAGATTTCTTGCCATTCTTTTTTCTTTCACCTGTATGGGTGCCGTTGGTTGAAATCCTTCTGAAACTTCACTGAAATACACTGAACTAAACATTTACAGAGATGTCTCAAAAGTGAAAGTCCAGTAGAATTGTTACTTCCTTTTGAAAATAAACTACAGTTCATTTAATGCCTTTGAAGATTGCATTAGCTTCATAGTAGTGGTATCACTCTTCTGGTTTATACTGAGTTTGCAGTTGGAAAAACTACCTAAATATTTCTTACAAAAATATCTGGCCATAGACAAAGTGATTTATGCTCTGGACTTTAATTGGTCATATTGATGATGCCTTGGTTCTCTCATTTATGAAATCAGGATAATATTAATACTAAGAGGATTCTTAAGACAATTAGATGATCATTCAGTAAACATTATCATTGATGATATTGTTATTATTATTACTATTATTCCCATTTGACATCACTCCCAAATATTTTTATGTTAGTTTCCACCAGGTAGAACATGTACAGCTGATACATTTACCTTTGAAGGAAAACCATTTATAAAAATTTTAATTTAATGAATTAAATAATAGTAAAAATAAAAATATCAACTGTACAAGCTATGAAAACAAGGTTCACTCACAAATAAACAATGTGCGCCCTTTGACTGTATACCCCATGTGTCACTCTCTTGTTTAGTTCTGTTGGAGAGGTGCTGATTTATAATGTGTTAATTTCAGGTGGACAGCAAAGTGAGGGCTTCCCAGGTGGCACTAGTGGTAAAGAACATGCCTGCCAATGCAGGAGACAGAAGAGTCACAGGTTTGGTCTCTGGGTCAGGAAGCTTCCCCTTGAGGAGGACACGGCAACCCACTCCAGTATTCTTGCCTGGAGAATCCCATGGACAGAGGAGCCTGGCAGGTTACAGTCCGTGGGGTTGCAAAGAGCTGAACATGGCTGACCAGCTACCATTTTCACTTCCTGAGTGTGAATAGCTAAATGGGGATATACATGGTTTCTGAACAGCTAAAATGCTAACAAGTATACTTACTCAAATGTATTGCAATTTTATTCCAAAAAGACCCCAAAAGCAAAACTGGAACTTGCTATAGGCTGGGAATTATTATATAGCATTTACATTGTATTAGATACTGTGAGTAACCTAATGTGTGTGTGTGTGTGTGTGTGTGTGTGTGTGTCTGTGTATTCTTTTTCATACATATTACCCATAGGTTATTACAGAATGCTGAGTAGAGTTTCCTGTGCTCACAGTAGGTCCTTGTTAGTTACCCATTTATATATGGTAGTGAAGGTGAAAGTGTGAGCTGCCCAGTCATGTCTGACTCCTTGTCACCCTATGGACTGTAGCTCACCAGGCTCCCCTGTGTATGTTAACCCCAAGCTCCTGATTTATCCCTCCCCCAGCATGTTTCCCCTTGGGTAGTCATGGGTTAAATCTGTGAGTCCATTTCTCTTTCATAAATAAGTTTTTACCATGTTTAATTAGTTTCCACATTATGGATCATGTCATATGATACTTGTCTTTCGCTGTGTGACTTACTTCATTTTGTATGATAGTCTGGGTCCATCTGCATGGCTCCAAATAGCATTGTTTCATTCTTTTTTTATGGCTGAGTAATAGTTCATTGTGTATATATGCCACCCATCTCTGTCAATGGACATTTAGGTCACTCCCATATCCTGAATATTGTAAACACTGATGGAGTGAACATTGGGGTGCATATAGTGGTTTTCCCTGAATATAAGCCAGGAGTGGGATTGCTGGCTCATGTAGTAATCATATTTTGAGTTTTTCTAAGGAATTTCCATACTGTGCTTCATAATGGTTTCACCAATTTGCTTTCCCATCAGCAGTAGACAAGGGTTCCCTTTTCTCCACACCCTCTCCTGCATTTATCATTCGTAGACTTTTTGATGATGACCATTCTGAACAGTGTGAGGTAACACCTCACTGTAGTTCTGACTTGCATTTCTCTGATAATTAGTGATGTCGAGGATCTCTTCATGTGCTTTTTGGCCATCTATATGTCTTCTCTGGCAAAATGTTTAGATCTTCTGCCAACTTTTTAATTGGGTTGTTTATATCTTTAACATAGACCAGGATGAGCTGTTTGCATATGTTTAAGATTAATTCCTTTTCAGTTGCTTCATTGGCACATATTTTCTCCTATTCTATGGGTTGCCTTTTCATTTGGTATATGTTTTCCTTTGCTGTGCAAAAGCTCTTAAATTTAGTTAGGTCCCATTTGATTACTTTTGCTTTTATTTTCATTACTGTAGGAGATGTATCAAGAAAGATCTTGCTGTGATTTATGTCAGAGAGTCTTCTGCCTATGTTTTCCTCTAGGTATTTTATAGTGTCTGATTTTACACCTGGGTCTTTGATCCATTTTGAGTTTATTTTTGTGTATGATGTTAGAGAATGCCCGAAATTCATTCTTTTATGTGGAGTGTACCTTTGTCCCAGCACCACTCGCTGAAGAGACTCTCTTTTCTCCATTGTACATTCTTGCTTTTTGTCATGTTAGGCGACCGTAAGTCTACGTGTTTATCTCTGGACTTTCTCTCCTGTTACACTGATCTGTCTTCTGTGTTTTGTTCCAGAACCATACTGTTATGACTACTGCATTTTGTGCCAGCGCCAGCACAACCAAATGAGCAATGCCCCACTGACCCATCTTTCTGAATTTTGTGCCAGCACAATAAAAATACTGTTTTGATCACTGTAGCTTTGTAGTATAGTCTGAGGTCAGGGAGCCTGATTCCTCCAGCTCCATTCTTCTTTCTCAGGATTGCTTTGACTATTCAGGGTCTTTTGTGTTTCCATACACATTTTACATTTGTTTTGTTTTAGTTCTGTGAAATATGCCATTGATAGTTTGATAGGTATTGCATTGAATCTCTAGATTGCTTTGTGTAATACAGTCATTTTCACAATATTGATTCTTCCAAACCTAGAACATAGTACACTTTTCCATCTCTTTGTGTCATCTTCGATTTCTTTCATCAGTGTCTAATAGTTTTCTGACTACTGGTCTTTTGCCTCATTAGGTAGGTTTATTCCTAGGTATTTTATTCTTTTTTTGATGCAATGGTAAATGAGATTGTTTCCTTAATTGCTCTTTCTGACTTTTCCTTTTTAGTGTATAGTAATGTAGAGATTTATGTGTATTAATGTTGTATCCTGCAACTTTACTAAATTCAGTAATGAGCTCTAGTATTTTTCTGGTAGCATTTTCATGATCTTCTATGTATAGTATCATGTCTTCTGCAAAGAGTGACAGTTTTACTTTGTTTTCCAATATTGATTCCTTTTATTTCTTTTCCTTCTCTGATTGGTGCAGCTAGGACTTCAAAAACTATGTTGAATAAAAGTAGGGAAATAAACATCCTTGTTTTATTCCTGATCTTAGAGAAAATGCTTTCAGCTTTCCACCACTGAGCATGATGTTAGCTGTGAGTTTCTCATAAAATAAAGGAAGTGAAATCACTCAGTCATGTCTGACACTTTGCAACCCCATGGACTGTAGCCTGCCAGGTTCCTCCATCCATGGGATGCTCCAGGAAAGAATAGTGGAGTGGGTTGCCATTTCCTTCTCCAGGGGATCTTCCCAATGCAGGGATCAAACCTGGGTCTCCCACACTGCAGGCAGACTTTTTACCATCTGAGCCATCAGGAAATCATAGATGATCTTTATTATGTTGAGATAAGTTTCCTCTATGCCCAATTTTAGAAGCTTTTTTCTTACAATTAAAGGGTGTTGAAATTTGTCAAATGCTTTTTCTGAATTTATTGAGATGATCATATGGTTTTTTTTTCCATTTTTTTTAATTAGTTTTGCCATACAATGACATGATATCGCCATGGGTTTACATATGCTCCCCCTCCAGAACCCCCCTCCCTCCTCCCTCCCTCCTCCCTCCCCCCAGGAAATCTCGATGCACCAGCCCCGAGCATCAATCCTGGGCTGGCGATTGATTACACATATGATAATTAACATGTTTCAATGCCATTCTCCCATATCTTCCCACCCTTGCCCTCATCCACAGAGTCCACGAGTCTGTTCTATACATCTGTGTTCCTTTTGCTGTCTCGCATGCTGGGTTCTCGTTACCGTCTTTCTAAATTTCATATATATGCGTTAGTATACTATATTGTTGTTTTTCCTTCTGGCTTGCTTCACTCTGGATAATGGGTTCCAGTTCCGTCCACCTGAGTAGAACTGATTCAAATGAATTTTTTTTTTAATGCTGAGTAATATTCCATTGTGTATATGTACCACAGCTTTCTTATCCATTCATCAGTTGATGGGCATCTAGGTTGCTTCCATGTCCTGGCTATTGTAAACAAAGCAGCGATGAACATTGGGGTACACGTGGCTCTTTCAATTCTGGTTTCCTCGGTGTATATGCCCAGCAGTGGGATTGCTGGGTCATATGGCAGGTCTATTTGCAGTTTTTTAAGGAACCTCCACACTGTTTTCCATAGTGGCTGTACTAGTTTGCATTCCCACCAACAGTGTGAGAGAGTTCCCTTTTCTCCACATCCTCTCCAGCATTTATTGCTTGTAGATTTTTGGATTACAGCCATTCTGACTGGTGTAAAGTGATACCTCGTGGTTTTGATTTGCATTTCTCTGATAATGAGTGATGTTGAGCATCTTTTCATGTGTTTGTTAGCCATTTGTATGTCTTCTTTGGAAAAGTGTCTGTTAAGTTCTTTGGCCCACTTTTTGATTGGGTCGTTATTTTCCTAGAATGGAGCTGCAGGAGTTGCTTGTATATTTTTGAGATTAATTGTTTGTCCATTGCTTCATTGGCTATTTTCTCCCATTCTGAAGGCTGTCTTTTCACCTTGCTTATAGTTTCCTTTGTTGTGCAGAAGCTTTTAATTTTAATTAGGTCCCATAATTTCACAATTTGTATGGAAATACAAAAAACCTCGTATAGCCAAAGCAATCTTGAGAAAGAAGAATGGAACTGGAGGAATCAACCTACCTGACTTTAGGCTATACTACAAATCCACAGTCATTAAGACAGTATGGTACTGGCACAAAGACAGAAATATAGATCAATGGAACAAAATAGAAAGCCCAGAGATAAATCCATGCATCTATGAACACCTTATCTTTGACAAAGGAGGCAAGAATATACAATGGAGAAAAGACAACCTCTTTAACAAGTGGTGCTGGGAAAACTGGACAGCCACTTGTAAAAGAATGAAACTAGAACACTTTCTAACGCCATACACAAAGATAAACTCAAAATGGATCAAAGATCTAATCATAAGACCAGAAACTATAAAACTCCTAGAGGATAACATAGGCAAAACACTCTCTGACATAAACCAAAGCGGGATCCTCCATGACCCACCTCCCAGAATATTGAAAATAAAAGCAGGAATAAACAGAAGAGGTGATCATATGGTTTTTAGTCTCTAGTTTGTTAATGTGGTCTACCATGCTGATTGATTTGCAGATATTGAAGGACACTGCATCCCTAGTATAAATCCCACTTGATATGGTGTATGATCCTTTTAATGTGTTGTTAGATTCGGTTTGCTCGTGTTTTGTTGAGAATTTTTGTGTTATGTGCATTAGTGATATTGGCCTATGATATTCTTTTTTTACAGTATCTTTGGTTTTGTTATCAGCATGATGGTGACCTCGTAAAAGGAACTTGGGAGAGTCCCTTCCTCTACAATTTTTTGGAAGACTTTCGGAAGGATAGTTGTTAACTCTTTTCTAAACGTTCGACAGAAGTTGTCTGTGAAGTTGTCTGCTACCGGACCTTTCTGTCTGTTGGAAGGTGTTTAATGACTGTTTCAGTTTCAGTGCTTGTGATGGGTCTCATGTTTTCTGTTTGTTCCTGGTCAGTCTTGGTAGGTTGTGCCCGTCTAAGACTCTCCTCATTTCTTCTAGGCTGCCCCTTTAATTGGCATGCTAGTTGTTTGTATCAGTCTTTTATGATCCTTTGTATTTCTATGGTGTCTTTTGCATCTTCTTTTTCATTTCTAATTTTACTGCCAATCTTTCCCCCAAAATGAGTGATTATTAACTAGCAAAATATGGTTAACTACAGAAGAAGGATAAAAGAGACTGAAAAGCAGTATGAGAGGAAAAAACGTAGGGAACAACTAGTATCTCTGTGGCTGAAGGAGACCATCTAAGGAAGGAATATCCTAGAAGACCCTCTTTCTCCTCAGCTAAGATGCACATCTTATTTGGAGAGAGGTGTCCTCAGCCCTCTGCATGTCAAAGAGTTTGGGTGAAGTATTGATGGTCTGGGGATAACACGTAGGCACTCACTTTCTGGGTGCCAGTGAGCTTCAGTGGGTGTCCTGCATGGTGTGAACAGCTGTGCTGAAAAAGCAAGGAAGAAAACACATGGGAATTTGGAAAAAGAAGCCCCTATCTCTTCAATGCCTTTCCATTTTCCTCCATAAAGACTCTGCTAACAAGCTCTAACATGGTGAGGGTATGCTCAGGGGCTCGGTTGTGATGCCAGCTGTCAAAGGAAAAATGTTTACAAGATTCAGCTCCATTATCACAAAGCAAGAGCAAAAAGGAAGTAGACTTAGAGCTGAGAGGCAAAAAATTGATACTTACTGGCAAAAAAGTTCTAACCCAACATGGTCCAACCTAACTGTAATGATCTGTATGTTCTAATATTAATCTTCAGGTCTTTAAAATTCTAATACAGACATTTTATTTCCTTATGAAGAGCAATAAAATAAATATTGTAGTGAAAAGTTCCACAAAAATCAACTATTCAATTGAAAAAATTGAATCTGCTGGGTGCTACAAACACCCCGTGTCAAGAGGAAGGGCATATATATATATACATATAATATATATACACACACATATATATATATGTAGTTATGACTGATTCACTTTGTTGTGCAGCAGAAACCCACACAACATTGTAAACCAATTTTCATCCAATTAAAAAGGGAAAATAAGAACCCTGTGTTTTCAAAGCTCACAGTGTTGTGAGATAGAGTCATGTATTGTCAGTTACAATATAATATGTTCAGGCTGAAGTATGTATAAGAAGCTGTAAGAATAAAGTCCACACATTGGTGAATAAATTCTCCTAAAACAAAAAGATGTATAATATGCTGCAGGATTTTGACATGGGTCATCCTGGAATATTTTACTCTGGAAGCTTCAGTGTCAAGAAAATCAGACAAATTCAATTAAGTTCAAAGATGGAAGACAGGAATGATAAATGGAATAGAGAGATTGGTTTGTGAAGGCAGGTCTAAGACAAATCTATGTATTAGATTAGCTATATGGCAAGAAAAGAAGAGAACTAACAAGCATGAGTCTGATGTGAATACAAAAAACTGTAATCAAAGAATAGCACAGTAAGTGTAATTTAGCCTAAGCCTACAAACTTTTTAATTGGGGAAGCGTTAGGCCCCAAGTATGGATACATATTCAACATGTGTTGACAAACAGAGAGCTTGAGCAGAGTCCCGTAACAGGGAATTTCTGCTGAGCTGCCAGTTGGGCTAATGCAGAAGATTGTGGAGAATAGAGAAGGGTAATAATCATACCCCATTTAAGATGACATTTCCAAAATCAGAATTCCCAGCAAGAGAGAGAAAAATATTTTTCTTTTTTCCCTCTTCTTTCTTATCCCTAGAATTTACTCTTCACACAATCCTTCAATTAATCATCCTTGAAATGTGTGAGACCGTAAGTCTGACTCACAACTAAGAGACTAGAACTCTTAAATGAACTGAGTGGATTGTTTTAATCTTTGAACTTCCTAGTCGCTTCCTCTTTCTAAGCTGTCAGGTCCTGATCCACAGTTAGCCAGACATTCTGTGGATGTGCCATAATCCTTGGGTCCCTGCCAGCCTCCTTCCCCACTCCAAAATCCTTGGTAGTCAATCTGAGTGTTTTGCCAATGCAGTGTCAACTTAATAGCTTATTCCATTGTTTTTGCATCTTGAATCTGTGTCTTTATGTGTATCCACAACACACACACACACACACACACACATACCAACACACACTCCAAAGTAAATATACACATTTATTTGTACTCCTTAATGAAAATAGACAGATTTTTGTCCACATATTATCTTAGCAAAATTATAAGTCTGTTCAACTGTATATACGATGACAGTTAGAAACCCACATCAGATTTTGTAAGTCAGAAGTAGAATCCTGTATGTATCTCTGAGGAAACTTTCGATTCACCAGGAACCTCAACCATAGGGAAATTCACTCTGGAAATTCAGCCATCCAACATTATAACGTTTGCATTCACAACCTCTATAGGTATTCTGAAGAACAGCTGTGATAAACAGAGAATCACATCATAAAGTGTTGTTCCCCATACTTGATCCACATTTTTCTACCACTAAATCTTGCCATTTAGAAGGACTACCTTCTAAAATTCACTTGTCAAATACCTATATCCCTTTTCAAGGACTAATTAAAACATCATCTCTCTTATGAAACCTTGTGTGAATCCTTGTCCCAACCACATCCTATTTCTTCTGCCTATAAGCCCTCATAGTAGTTTTAATTTTTATTTTAACATTCATCAAATTTGACTTTGAATTATGTACATCTGCGTATTTGCCTATCCCTTAAACTTTGATATTCCTTGAGGTTAGAAGCCATGCTTTGCTGATATGATATCATTATTCACAATTCCCAAGATTGAATTTAAAATAAATTTCAGTAATTGATTATTTGATTTCATTTATGGATCCAGATATAGTAATTGAGAAGGATTCAATCATTATTTGTAGGATGTCTGCTAATAAATAATTAAAATGCTACCTCCTTGTGCTAAGAAACTTATTATTCTTAAGATTATATTTTAATGACATTCTATGATAAAAAATAAAAAGTACTTCTGTGTATTAGGCTACTCATATGAAACTGGTTTTATGAGTTCAAAAGGGGTATAAAAAATGGACCACATATATTGCAAAACCCAATGAATTGTGATTTCTTCTTCTATAGATGAGACAGTTTCAGTGAAATTCCAGGAAAGTCACTAGGTCTCATTTAATCTCCAATAAATAAAGTAAGAGTGTGAGTGTGCAACGCTAAACAATC
The DNA here is from genome assembly GCA_007570785.1 of Antilocapra americana. Lineage (NCBI taxonomy): Eukaryota > Metazoa > Chordata > Mammalia > Artiodactyla > Antilocapridae > Antilocapra > Antilocapra americana. Next base: position 7,784,461 of record ML661888.1, on the reverse strand, counting down.
ATTTTACCAATTCCTATTTCCCATTAAATTTCTAAGGGGTCTGAGCAAATAGAATACAGATGCATTGAAAAGTAGAATAAATGTTGTAAATGTGTACAAGATCGTACATTTCAAATATAAACTGTGTTAAATTCAAAGCTATTGTTTCACTTTTCTAGAAAGTCAAGTACCTGCCCTTTGTCACTGACCATGCCCCCAGATGACAAAAACATTTTTAATCTCTGGAATGAACTTCCTTCTGGACAGAGTCCTAAACATCTCTTCTATTCTCATTTTTATTTCAATGGCCTGAGAACTGGATTGTCACACAAAACTACCACGATGAAAGTTGCAAAAGTTCCTCGTCTAAAAGCCAAAATATGTGAAAGAGATGACCAATCCAGGTTCGGCGCATGAGACAGGGCGCTTGGGGCTGGAGCACTGGGATGACCCTGAGGGATGGGATGGGGAGGGAGGTGGGAGGGGGGTTCAGGATGGGGACACATGTACACCCGTGGTGGACTCGTGTCAATGTACAGCAAAAATCACCACAATATTGTAATGCAATTTGCCTCCAATTAAAATAAATTAATTAATTTACCAAAAAGAAGTCAAAATAGATTAACTCACGAAGCATAACAGCATCACTCTTAACTTGTATCAGGGAAAGGGGATCTTTTCTAATGTAAAAGATAGGCTTTTCCTGGCACCACAATTCTAGGATACATAAGATACTTACAGTGCTGGACATGACTCCTGGAAATGTCACTTTTTGACAGCTAATTTCAAATAGAGATTTACACAGAAAGAAAAAAAGAAGGGATTTTTCTGAGGGAGAATCTGTGAGAGGAAACAAAAAGACAAAAAGGAACAGAGAGCAGGAGGAATCCTGAGGAAGGCACGTGGCAGTCACAGATCAGACTTGCTCTGTGCTGCTCTCTTTCCATCTCCTGGACTCTCTTCCTCTTCCTTGGAAACCCAGCTTGATTTTACAGCTTGGGCCCTGACCCAACGGCAGCCGCGGCACTTTTGCAAAAAGTCCCGACCATTAAGGCAAGAGCAGCCTTGTCAAGGCCACACAGAACTGTTTGTACATTTTATTCCGTTTTTAACTTGACAGGTGAAATTGAGTTTATGATGGCAGAAAGTGCAGCTTGGAGATCAAACAGTTTGGGGTGCTTAGCTATAACTTGTCCTCGCAAATATGCATCACCAGTCAGAACTGAACAAAAAATGAGCAGATTGGACAAGATAATTTAAGCATCAACTGAGAAAAATAAAAAGGAACTTTTTTTTCTCATGCACTCTTCAATTTCCAGAACGTTGGTAAATTATTGAAGTATTTCTTAAAGGTGTTAGAATTCTGAATAGAATCATCACTGACATCCACGGGAGTAACATGTCATATTTTCATCTTACTCTACTCTCTGATATTATAATATTTTAAAGAGACGTTCAGAATAAAAGATAAAACAATGTAGCTACATATTCTCTCTATTCAGTCACATCAGAAAATATTGAGAATTTTCACCGTGTCACAACTACTGTCCCATTGAACAACAGCTATTTAAAGCATCTAAAACGTCTATCACCATGGCTGATACTTAAGCTGATATCAAATTTATCTACTCAAGTAAATAGCTTCTCAACATTATATAATTGTTATCATTAGCATGACTGGTATTATTTAATTTCAAAGATAGTTTCTAGGTCCTTAAGAAAGACAAGGCATGAGACTGGGAGAAGATTTACCCATGCGAGTGGCAGAGAATTTACAACTACAATTTGCAGAGTGTTCTAAAGTAAATGCTCTAACAAAAGGGAGGTCAGAGGCCCATGTTCAGGAAGAAATCTGCCTATAGTTCAGTCAAGATGGACAAGCTATCAAGGACCATCTTAATCACCATGAGACTGTGAGATTTGGGAGCGAAAAAGAAACTATTTCACTCCTAAACCTAAGTGCCTAATATAGTTCCCGACTATAGGTCCTAATCACATTTTGGTAAATGGGCATCTGAAGCACTATGCTAGAACACTAGAATACTTATCTGTGTTAGAATACTTGTGTTATTTAGGGCATTTTATATCTCTAGGCCTCAGTGTCCTGTAAAATTAGAGACATCCTACATCTTATAGGTTACTGTTAAGGCTAAACCAGATTCTGTATGGAAAGGCACCAAGAATATTGGTTCAGTACCTAGAATGCTTCTTTGTTCAGGTACCATGCTTCATAAACTATGCCTCAACAAAATTCTTAAAACGATATACTGCTTTAATTGTCTTTTCTTTTTCCTTTGCTTTGGCTGGTGGAAAACTCTTTAGCGTCATCCAGACCTGAATGATACTACTCATATATTTGTGTTCAACCCAAGTACTCTTTTCCCCCAGCTTTGCTGAGGTACAGTTGACATAGAACATTGTCCAAGTTTAGGTTACAAGATATTTGTTTGACACACTTACATACCACGAAATTCTTGCCACTGTGGAGTGAGTTAACAGGCCCATTACAACGCATAATTATCACTTCCTGAGGTGTCTGTCATCAACTGAATGGATCAAGAAGACATGGCCTGTATATATAATGGAGTATTATTCAGCACGACAAAGAAGGAAATCTCATCATTTATGAACACATGGCGGACCTTGAGAGCATTATGCTAAGTGAAATAATTCATAGAAAGACAGATCCTACGTGGTGTCACTTACATGCGGAATTTGAAAAAGCTGGACTCGTAGCAACAATAAAATGGTGACTAGCTGGGACTGGAGACGAAGGAAACGGTGAGGTGTCAGTCAAAGGACACAGACTTTCAGTTGTCAGATCAATAAGCTGTGGAGATCTACAGTGTGCTCTTCAAAATAATCAAACCTAAGAGACAACAGTGATTACTTATGACAAATGTGTATGCAAGTAGCATAACCTTAGACTTGAGATATGCAAAAAGTTTGGCTAAGGTGCCATCTTATCTCTTCACAATGAAAATTATATGCACTGCTATATCAGGAAAGCTTTGAGGTGAAATTTATCCCTTGAATTTGATGACAGCCAATAGATTGTCTCTAAAACCCCCTGACTCAATGCCATAGTTGAGTCTAACACCAGTAATATCAGCTAGAGCACAAAGCATCATAACTTTAACAATCTGCAGCCGTGGGACCGACGTGGCTGCTCTCATTCTGACTGCTTCGGCAGTGGCCTCATTGTCTTCTCTGGCTAGCAGGCTCAGACAAACAGCAGGCTGCTCTGGCTAGACGATGCTCAGTCTTCCATCCAGACAGTCACAGGAAACAGGTCTGCACTTCACACTGCAGAACTTGGGTTGAAACTCGGTGTGTTCAGTCAGGCTGTGTTGGACAGGAACCAACCCTATCTGACAAGCCAGTTGTGCTAGGTCAGTACCCCTGCCCTGTCCACAAAGAGTGTGAGGACAAATACGTAACCTATCCTGAAAACCAGGAATGACAAGCCCTCCTCAATATGTTCTTTCAATTTTCCTAACAAAAGAAAAGTTATCAAAGACCATTAAATTGATATCTGGGGAATATAAAATTACTTGCCTGTAGTATGGTACTTAGATCCAAAATTATCATATGACTCAGAAATTCTACTTTTAGGTATATACTCAAAAGGGATGAAAGTGGAGCCCCCCAAGAAATGGTTGCTCACCAAAGTTCGTAGTAGGATTATTCACAACAGCCAGGAAATGGAAATAATTCAGATTCTATCAACAAATGAACAGATAAACACAAATTACACACACAGAGTGGAGAATTATTCAGGCATAAAAAGGGATTGAAATTCTGATATGTGCTAGACCATAGATAAGCCGTGAAGAATTACACCAGGTAAAGTAAGCCAAGCTAAAAAGGAAAAACAGTACATGATTCCACTTCATGTGATACCTAGAACAGACGAGTTTACAGCTATAGTAAGTGGAATAGCAGTCACTGAGCTTAGTAAAGGGGCAAAGGAGAGAGGGAACCAGGAAATATTGTTTAATGGTCACAGAGTTCTGTTTGAGATGATAACAAATTTTTGGAAATGGTTAAGTGCACAGCATTGCCGTTGAATTTTGACGTTTAAAATTGACTTAAAATGATTAGAAATGTAAATTTAGTTATGCATATTTTATAACAGCAAATAAATGAATATTAAAAATGATTACTCCCCTGTAATATCAATACTCTATTTAGCATAAGATTAAATTTCTTCCAGAGAATACCAGACCACCTAACCTGCCTCTTGAGAAATCTGTATGCAGGTCAGCAAGCAACAGTTAGAAATGGACATGGAACAACAGACTGGTTCCAAATAGGAAAAGGAGTATGTCAAGGCTGTATATTGTCACCCTGCTTATTTAACTTATATGCAGAGTACATCATGAAAAACGCTGGGCTGGATGAAGCACAAGCTGGAATCAAGATTGTCGGGAGAAATATCAATAACCTCAGGTATGCAGATGACACCACCCTTCTGGCAGAAAGTGAAGAAGAACTAAAGAGCCTCTTGATGAAAGTGAAAGAGGAGAGTGAAAAAGTTGGCTTAAAGCTCAACATTCAGAAAACTAAGATCATGGCATCTGGTCCCATCACTTCATGGCAAATAGATGGGGAAACAGTGGAAACAGTGGCTGACTTTATTTTTCTGGGCTCCAAAATCACTGCAGATGGTGACTGCAGCCATGAAGTTAAAAGATGCTTGCTCCTTGGAAGAAAAGTTATGACCAACCTAGACAGCATATTAAAAAGCAAATACATTACTTTGCCAACAAAGGTCTGTCTAGTCAAGGCTATGGTTTTTCCAATAGTCACGTATGGATGTGAGAGTTGGACTATAAAGAAGGCTGAGTGCTGAAGAATTGATGCTTTTGAACTATGGTGTTGGAGAAGACTCTTGAGAGTCCCTTGGACTGCAAGGAGATCCAACCAGTCCATCCTAAAGGAGATCAGTCCTGGGTGTTCACTGGAAGGACTGATTTGGAAGCTGAAACTCCAATCCTTGGCCACCTGATGCAAAGAGCTGACTCATTGGAAAAGACCCTGATGCTGAGAAAGATTGAGGGCAGGAGGAGAAGGGGACAACAGAGGATGAGATGGTTGGATTGCATCACTGACTCAATGGTCATGGGTTTGGGTGGACTCCGGGAGTTGGTGATGGATAGGGAGGCCTGGAATGCTGGGGTTCATGGGGTCACAAAGAGTCGGACATGACTGAGAGACTTAACTGAACTGAACTTCCAGGCTGAGGAGAGTTGCATGGTGATGAAAACAGCTCCAGATATGGATTCTGAAGTCTTTTCCTCCAGTCTCAGCCCTGTCACTTACTAGATATAAAATTTGAGCTAGCCAGTGAGGTCCCTTGGACTTTAATTTTTTCCAGTTATAATAACCAATAGAGTTGTTCTGAGAGCTTAAAATTATTAATAAAAGTTAATAATGCATATAAAGTGTTTTGTAAACTCTAACAATTATATGAGTGGATGGGGGAAATTTTTATTATTCATTCATTTAAAGAGCTTAGTGATAATCTTATCCCTGAAATGTACCTATTAAGTCTTCTTTAAGTGCCCTACAATATTATTATTGTTGGTAAGATTCAAAGTTTCTTTTTTGTTAATTTTTCTGTACATCAAGTACTGAATAGCAAGTTTTTAGAATAAGAAGAAAATGCTGAATTTCTGAAGAAACCATGTTTGTATTTACATTTCTTACATTAAACGTTTCCATTTATATTATTTCTATACCATTTATTATTTATTTAGCCTCACTATACATACCTTAGGAAGAAGAAATAGCTATATTATATCTTGTCTAGGGACAAATGGTTCTATAAGTATTCCAAGTACTTAATTTTGCTATCTGTTCTCATCTTCATTCCAAAACAAGTCAATCCATCATCAGTGTTTACATTATCAAACATATAATAAGAGTTTGACATGGCATCACATCCAACTGGACACTATCTTGTAAAATCCTTTGGATATATAATTGCATTGGAAAATAAATATGCAAAAATAATATAAATTTATTGCCCTTACATTATAGATTAATGCCAAAATTACTGCGATGTCAACAACTAATTTCTTGCTTCCCTCCTCAGTGGTTATGTCTTTGACTACGATTACTACAGAGATGATTTCTACAATCGGTATGTAAATTTTTCATCCTTGTTTCCCTTTGATTTAAAGTATCTTTTAACTCTTCTGTACCTTTCATTCATAGATATTATTAATACATTTAAATAATATTTTACAGTAAAAAAGTAAGTCTCAATAAAATATAAGATGGGCAGATTTTCATCTTTTGATTGTACCTACTGCAGTATAGATGATCTTGGGCTTTTAGGTTTTGGTGGTGCTTAAGCCTAAAATATGGTTTCTGATATTTGGATAATATTCTAAAGATTTATTAACCAATATTATTTTCCAGATCTTGAAACTGGAATTCTTGAAGACTGAGAGATTTATAAATTTAGACAATGAGTCCAACCTTCTAAAATATATCTACTTTCATACAACACACAAATTCAGTAAAAATTATGGATAAGTCTTGCTCTGCATGGTAGTGTGGGAGTGTAAAAGAAAACCATGTAGAGTGATGTTAATGGTCAGTGTGGGAAATAGGATTTTCCATGACCTTTAAAAAATTTTTTTGCTATTTCTATGTTATAAATGTATTTCTATATAAAAAATTTCTATGTTATAGATATATTATACATGTATACATATATAGAAATTCCTCATGCATACATATAGGAAAATACAGTGAAACAGTTATTTAGTATACTAATTTAGAATTTGAACATTGTAATGTAAAAATACTAAGAGTTAGTGTGCTTTGTTTCTTGTAAAAATGACTTATCAAAAGTAATTTGAATAGTACTAGCCTTCTTTTATCATGATATGGGGTGAGCACCTCTTTTACCCCTCAATGAATTGTTATACTACTAATACTGGATCAGCTTTCACATTTTATCAATATTGTGAACTACCTCTAAGATTTCCTCAAGATGATATCTTTTCTTTGCCAGTTTCACTTCCTCTGGGAAATAGTCCTCCCTTCTCAGCACGTCATAACCACTTTCCTTATTTATGTCAGTATGTTTTATTTTGCTAAATTCCCGTCTCCGTCTCTGAAGTCTCTTGAGTGGAAGAGTGTCCACATCCCTACAATCAGCTATTTCTCTTATAATTCCGTTTACACATTTAATTTTAATTTTATCCCCAGTTTCACTCTTCAGTTCTTTGCTGTACCAATTCCTTCTTGATTATCCATTCTTATAAAATTCCACATGGATTCATCACCAGGAAGCAAAGAGATCTGTGTGTGAACTAACAAATATGCAATGACAAATCACCAACAGACTTTGAAAGAGGTGATGCAATCGATCACTGATCATCATGAACATCTGTTAATTAGGTAGAGATTTGTGGGCTGAAAAACCAGCAGCAAAGCTTGGACTTTATGAAATTACTCACAGTTAATATACGTGGTAAAACAAATTCGGCTTTTGCTGTGGGGGGGACTGGTGTTATTTAACTTAGCACTGGCAAATGAAATTCTCAGAATAGAGGTATGCAAAGCAAGGACTGGCTGTGTGTAGGTCACTGGACTGTACACACACATACAAAAACAGGGTAAATATTGTTTAAGCTTAACTGTAAGTTCTATTCAAACAAACAAATATCCCAAGGCATAAAAATGCAAAGTTAGAGAAACAGCAGACATTTTACGTAGGGAAGAAACTACGTAACCTCTTGTAAGGGCCTCATTCTCTGCTCAGCCCTGCCGGTCCTCTTCTGGTCCCAGGGGAAGTCTATGCTCCTTCCTGTCTAGGACCTTGCTCTTCCAGTCCCAGGGGAAGTCCATGCTCCTTCCTGTCTGGGGACCTTCCTCTGCTCGCTCCTCCTCCTCCTGCTTCTCTGCACCGTCTAGTTAAGGACACCATTCTTCAGGTCTCAGCATGAACTCCTCTCTCAGATTAAATGAAGTTCTTCTGTTTCCCTCTCAGCACCTGTTACTGTTCCTTCACAGGACTGCTCCTCGTTTATATGGCTAAATTTCTCTCTGCAATGACAATATTTGGTTTATTTCTGCTTGCCTTCCTTCTTCCCAGAGGGCAGGAAAGATGCTCAGCTCTGCTTACTGTATCCTCAGGCACTATCATTAAGTCCCACGCATACCGGAAACTCAATTTTTGTTATCAATTTATCTCCTTAGATTTGGAGACATTTTGCTTCCTCCAAGGTCACACAGTTAATTAGTGGCAGCACCACAATCATGAAATAGGTTTCCATTTATATTCAATAACCAACTGTGCAGATTCACAAAACAGAAGGGGAGCAATATTGGCCTATGGTTTCACATAAAAGGAAATAGCCTTATCTACACAAAATCAAATCCACAGCCATACCTTTATCACCACTGTGTTCAAAGCTAAGCAAGTGATTTCTCTAGTCATCCTTTTATGACCAAACATAAATTTTTAAGGATGACTTTCTCAAATAATTTTTACAGTTTATATAAAGTATAATATTTAATTTTAAATATTTAATAGCTTGTAATAACCCATCCTAACAATGATGTGAAGATCTGGCAGCATTAAAATAATCCCATTTACTATGAAAAAAACATTTTAAGATAACATAAATGTTATATAAGATAACATTTAAGTAGTCTTTCAGTTAATTGAATATTTCAATTTTTGACAATTTCAAAACATTTCTGAGACTCTTTTGTGTTTCAGGATGCAGAACACTGTCTTCATTGCTATGAATAAGGTTGCCGACTAATATACATTGTCTTTTCGAGTGTCGATATGAAGCTGTTTTCGCATTGTTATCTCCTAAGTATTTTCTATCATGTGACTCCCTTACACCTTTAAAGCATTTCTACCTAAAATGGAGTAGATGGTAGGAGACCCAGGTTCTGGTAATCAGCCTGTAAACTTTGGGGAACTAGTCAGGTTTATAGTTTTCTCAGCAACCCAGGTGGCACTCACGGTAAACAGCCTGCCTGCCAGTGCAGGAGATGTAGGTTCCATCCCTGGGTGGGGAAGATCCCCTGGAGGAGGGCATGGCAACCCATGCCAGTATTCTTGCCTAGAGAAGTCCGTTGGTAGAGGAGTCTGACAGGCTACACTCCACAGGGTCACAAAAAGTCAGACAGCAACTGACTCGGCTTGGCACTCACCCGATATTTACATTTTACTGTGGATATATTATAGCTCAAAAAATTGTAAGATATATATATATAGTTAGACGATAGATAAATATATTTTCCATGCAAATGATCAAGAGCCTTAACCAGCAAGTAATTACAGAGCCTGAAGCTTTCAGATGGCTCTCCATCACACACAAAAAAGCTAACTGAATAATTTCCAAAATTATTTGTTTGTCTTATATAAACTCTCTTTGGTTTATAGGTGTGCAGAGACCAGGATGGGTGTGTTGCTAACAGACTGAGCGGTCTGTGCTCTCGCTAGTTAATTTTTACTCTTCTGCATTTGGCTAAGAGAGAGGAGCCTCTGCCATCATAGACATAGTCAGGAGTTGCCCGTGAACACAGATTCCCCAGGAAGAGAAAAGAGTGGAGAGGCTGGACAAGGCCAGCGCCAACAGCTTTATCCACAGTAATCCCTCCTTGGTTACCTTCTGCTTGTGTTTATGGTTAACTTTTTGCTCTTTTTACTAATGGCACAAGTGTGGGCAATTTATTTAACACCACAAAAACTTGTCTCATCTATGACATGAACACAAAATTAATGCCTACCTCATAATATTGTTCTGAGGATTAAATGAAGTAGCATATTTTTATGACCTGCATTATGCCCGGTGTGTTTTTTGTACTCAATCAATGTTAGTTACTGGCAGCTAACAGTAACCATTAACAGTGATAGAGAACATGTTTCTTACACTGATATTCGAGTAGCAGTGTCCCTGTGGCTGGGGAACACACTGACTGATCAGCCGTCCTTCCGTAGCAAGTCCGTTCTGACACCTCTGGATCATTCTGTTTGTATCGTTTTCCGTCCTTCTGCACCCTAGAGCATTCCAGTTGCAGCTGAACACTTATCAACACTCAGCTAGTCCCATTCACTCCATACCGCTTGGTTTTCTGTCAGGAACACAGAAATCATATAGTTATGCTGAACAAGGGGAATTGCTTGAAAAATTTTCTATGTATTAAGGAACTAAAGAGGCAAAAACAAAGAAACAACACAAAACCCACAATGGTATGATGGAGTCAGCAAACTACTTCTACCTCTACCGTCTCCAGGGTTGGAAAACAGGAAAGGATGGGATTATCCAGAATCGCTCTAGAGAAGGGGACGTACAGAGCCCACATGGAGAGTAGGAAGTCCCGCTTAGCTGCGGCTGCTGCATCTGAAACCAGGGAAGAAACCTGTGGGGCTGGAACCCAGGCCTCTAGGGAAGCAGCACCAACCGATGCCCAGGTCTCTGAGGGAACGTGGAGACTGTGCTGCAAACATTGCGAAAGCATCCAAATGGGATTCAGCTGCTGCTACTGGAATGCGCTGCTGCTGTCAGGGTGAAGAGACAGGCTGGGGGAGTGCTGGGAAAACAAGACACCAAGCAAACCAGGAAGGGTCAAGTCCTCGCTTCTTGTTCCATTCTTGGTCTTCTTCTCAAGCCTTTAAATGGCTGAGCCTAGCAAGGAGCCAGTGGGCCCCCACAGGAGTGTGGCTTACCGAGTCTCAACTCCAGATGTTACTAAATGCCTCACATGAAGCTGACGGATAATATCTCGATAACTGACATTCATTCACATCCTATTGTTAGCCTATTTCTGCCAGGTTTGGGAATGCTAATAGAATTGGTGAGTTTCAACTCTTGCCTTGTTTTAGCTTAGAAAACTTCTCTACACAAACTTCCATCTTAATGGGATTGTTTCAATACATTTATCCAAAGGTAATTTTTCCAAAAACTAATTTAGTGTCTCTAAACCATGATTCCATGGTTTCAGGAATCATGAAGTGTTAGTCACTCAGTCGTGTCCGATTCTTTGCAACCCCATGGACTGTAGCCCTCCAGGCTCCTCTGGCCATGGAATTCTCCAGGCAAGAATACTGGAGTAGGTAGCCATTCCCTTTTCCAGGGGGTCCTCCTAGTCCAGGGATCAAACCTGGGTGTCTCACATTGCAGGAAGACTCTTTACTGTCTGAGCCACCAGGGAAGAGTACCACTAAATATTAGACTTGAGTGATTATCCTAAACAGTTATCCTCATGTGTTACACAAAAAATTGCCCAATAAATTACTACATTCGATGGCATTTTCTTTCAAAAGGTCAAGTATGACTCTAAATGAAGGACTTTACATGTTATTAAAATGAAACAGAAAAATGTGTACCATCCCAAGTAAAGTAAAAGGAGAAGTATACCTAAAATTCTATTGAATATCACCAAGGAATGTTTTCAGTTTCTGAGATATCAGCAGTTTTTATCCAGCCTCTCTTCAATAGTACCAGGAAAGCCACTGAGCCATTTATAACCTCCAGTAATGAGCAAAATTCTATTGATAGAAAAAAAAAAAAAAAAAGAAATGCCGGAGCTGCTTGACCATAAATATATATGTGTGTGTGTGTGTGTGTCTGTGTGTGTGTGTATTCAAATGGGGCATTGCTCAGATCCGGATCCATTTTGACATTGAGTAAATTAACAAAGGAAAAGCTACCAGAGTTTCAGTTAATGAGAAAAACCTCTAAGTCAAGTTGTACTTGTCTCAGATCATTGATTATAGAGCACGGTATATATTCATGAATATTGGAAAAACATATTAGCAAGAAGCAACGTCTGTTTCATTATGCAAATTTAAATTACCATCTGGTAGAATGGGATCCCACTTAAAGCGTTTGGAAGCCTTAGCATGGCGCGGCTGACAAAGGACGTGATTCGGAGTCAGAGGCAAGCTGCAGCCTCGACGTGCCGGTGTTGACTGGTTAAACCCGGGGGGCGCAAGTTTCATCCCTTTCCCGCAAGTTTCCTTCATGGGCAAAGTGGCTTAACAACACACATGTAACAGAATTATAAGAATTAAATGGGAGAATCACTGTATTGATTTATAACCTCACAAGAAGGAAATGGCAACCCACTCCAGTATTCTTGCCTAGAGAATCCGGTGGACAGAGGAGCCTGGGGGGCTGCTGTCCATGGGGCCACACAGAATCAGGCTCAACTGAAGCGACTTAGCATGCATGCATGCACTGGAGAAGGAAACGGCAACCCACTCCAGCGTTCCTGCCTGGAGAATCCTATGGACAGAGGAGCCTGGGGGGCTGCCGTCTATGGGGCTGCACGACTTCAGTTGGACACAACCAAAGAGACTTAGCAGCAGCAGCAGCGGCAATTGCTACTTGAATCTATTCACTTTAATTCACCAAAGCTGTTTACAAGATATAGAGACAGCAAAATTGTATAAAATATAAATATTAGATTAAGGTCAAAATATTGGTAAAATAGATCATTGATGATTAGAGTCAACCCTTTAAAAGCATGTTCAAGAAGCATTTGTAGAAGACCAGGGCTGGGGCTTGCTGGTAGAGGGTGGGCTGTTGGCAAGGGTGGCTTCCCGGAAAATCATAGAAAAGTGTAGTGACGAAACAACAGAAATGAGAATTGCTCATTTACTGGTCTCAAGTGAAGTGTGCCTATAAAAAGCATTTTTTGGACTCAGCTGTAACCAAGAGCTTATTTGAAGTCAAGGTAGACGTTATAAACAGATTTTATGAATTCCAAGTAATTCAAACAGTACAGAAAGCAGATATTCTAATAGGCTAGAATCATTCATGTGGATTTCAAATATAGCCTTTTAAAAAAGTGAATAGGCATCTTGGTTTGGTTTCATAGACTCTGTTTATCAGAAGTCAAATAAGCTGAAGACAGAAACCCTTCCTGTCATTCAACAAGTTGAATGAAGACATAGCCAAAGAACTCCAATCTTAGAATTATTGATCTTCATGTATCTGCTAAAAGGGTCCATGGCCCTGAGTAGATGGTCAGATTCTGGTTCTGGACAAGCCAGTTGTTTAACCAGAAGTCCAAACTATATTTTTTGGTTAACACTTAATCACATAGTGACTGTAAATTTGGGTTCATAAGTAAGGAAAATTAAAAAGTATTTTTATGAGGGAAATTTAAAAGAAAACAGATAATTACTGATTTTTAAGTTATTAATTATCTAAATGATAATCTAGTGTTCAGTGACAAAATAATACACAAATATTACATTTTCAATCTTTTTCATGAATTTTAAAATCACATTGGTTGACAGTGAAAAATGGGCATCAAGTTAAAAGTCCAGAAATCAAATAATGATTTATTAGACTGTGGTATATCTACTTGTGAAAATGTACCACAGAACTTAAAATAACTCATGTTGTGAGTGAGTGAGTTCGCTCAGTCATGTCCAACTCTTTGTGACCCCATGGGTTATACAGTCCATAGGATTCTCCAGGCCAGAATACTGGAGTGGATAGCATTTCTCTGCTCCAGGGGATCTTCCCAACCCAGGGATCAAACCCAGGTCTCTTACATTGCAGGCAGATTCTTTACCAGCTGAACCACAAGAGAAGCCCAAGAATATTGGAGTGGGTAGCCTATCCCTTCTCCAGCAGATCTTCCCTACCCAGGAATTGAACTGGGGTCTCCTGCATTGCAGCTGGATTTTTTACCAACTGAGCTAAAAATAAACATTAGAAAGACCATTTATCAAATGTGGGAAATGTTTTTAATATAAACCAAAGAGAATTAGCCAGGATACATTACTGTACATACATTATGTTTTCAATTACATAAAAAATGTAGAAAAAAGATTAGAAAATGACAGTAATTGTTTTAGGGTAAGAGATAGGTTATTTTTTCCATATATAATTTCTGAAAATGCATTAAAATGTTGCTTTTTATTGTTGAAGTTTAATAATAAGAGGCTTTTAGTAAAAACAAGAATTCAAAATTATATTCATTTTATGCATCAATATACCATTAAATTGTCTTTGTCCAAAAAGCAACTGTTAAAAAATAATATCCTTATTCTTTCTAGACACAAGCTGTGTCTATTTTTATCAAATAAATCAATATTAAAATTGCTTATCACTTTCCAGCTTTTGTTTGATAGTGAAATTACACATCTCAGATATTATTAAAGCAAACAAAATTCCCAACAGGAAATGATCGCACAAAAAGTAGAAATGTTTATTAAATAAAATAGACCCTCAAACTTCCTCAATCTGTTGTTTTTATTAAAGTCTGACATTTACTTTATTTATTGCTTGAGAGTAGGTCTTTTAAAGTCTTCGTTTTAAAATAGGCATTAGAGAAAGGAGAAGTATGTGTCTGACTTCATTCTAAATCATTATTTGTTTGACCTGTAAACATAATGGGAAAAACAGTATTCTAATAGTATTAGGGAAAATGAAGGCCCATTAAAGGTAAGGAAAGGGAATACAATTCTGAGAGTGGAAGAACAAAAAACCAAGAAGTAGGAAAGAATTTGAAGTTTTCAAGTGACCTTGGAGATTTGAATTCCATTGCATTCTATCAGATGGACATTTCTCTTGGACTGTTTTCTCTGATTTGCTGTAGACAGGATTCAGATGGGAAAGCCAGTGCTCATGTCTCCTTCATAGGCTGCCTTTCACCTCTTCCTTCTGTATTTGGAAGAGCTCCTATACCTTGCAGGCCCAGAAAACAGCCTTGCTTCCCATCCTTACCTTGTTATTAATATTAATATGTTTTCATGCTTGAAAACAACTCCCAGTCTTCCTTCTCTTGGCTTCTGGTAAGCTCAACTTTGCCCAGTGAAAAGTAACAGACATCCAGCTCCACTAAAATGTAAAATCATGCTCTCGTATGAAATGCCCTTTTAGCTTTGTCTGTGTGTCGCAATGTCACTTTTATCAAAATCAGGTTCTAATGCTGCATATCTTCCCAACAGAGTGACAGAATGAATTGACAAAACCTCACCTGATTCTGTAACGGGAAAAGAGTCATCTTTCTTTGAAGTAACACATCCAAACACTCAGAAAACAAGGACCTCTCCCTGTAGGAACTTACAACAAAGAACACAACGCATACTGCTTTACTAAAATGTACATCCCCTGTTAAAAATATATCACAAATATAGTGAACAAATGCAGCTGTCTTTCTTCAGCATGAGATCATACCTGGCCAACACTGGAAGCTTTGTAATCCTTGTTTGGAGGGAAACAACAGAAATATTGATGAACAGCACAGCTCTGTATCAAATCTTATTGAATTGCACTGTCATTAAAGTAGTAAAGAGTGCAATGTCTTTACTTGACCTGATATCCAGTAAGCACTCTTACACCATCTTATATTTCAGTTGTGCTTTAGAGATTTTCTTAACTCAATGTGTAGATTAGTTTATTTCATGAGCCTGCTAAATTGCATTTTGAAGTCCTGGGGAAATGGTTCCTCCACAAGAGCTTCCCTTTCATCGCAAGCAGCAACTTCCACCCTGGAAGAGATGGTCAATTGTCACATTTCTGTTCTTTCATTAACTTTGGGGATGGTACCTCGTGAAAAGCACCTTTTGTGTTTTGGTTCACTGACTTAGGCGGCTCTGTGAATTCAGCTTATAAATAAATAATGTAGGTCCTGTTTTGTGATTGAAATGAGGGGCAGGCTTAGTTGACCCTTCTGATTTTCGAGCCCCTAGTGGTATGAATATGATTCACCACGCCTTTCGGCCTCATCAGCCTCTACCCTCTGAAGTAAACTATAATGTGTTGACATCCGTGACCTGTTCTTGGCCGGCAGTTCTTCGGCTCTAATGGACTTTGCTTATGCACAGAGGATGACCCCTCTCTTGAACTCTGTCTCGTTTAATTTCTTTTCCTTTCCAGACGTCTCTTAGTATTTCACTAGCATGTTCCCAAATCACTTTTGGATCCTTTAGCTCTCTAATATAAAAGACATTCTCAGTACCAAGTTCTGCTTCAAATGTGATTTGTGTATATCCAACTTTTCTTTCCCCTAGTGTCATGGTATTCAGTGTTTCTGAACGAATATTTGGAAACCAGCCTATCTTAATTATTATCTTTCATATGCTATTTTCCAAGATGAGATTATCACATTTCCATCTGTATATACAAATGAGATGTAATTTTATGAAATAACCAATTATAGGAGGTTTTAAATATTTTAAAAGTTAAAGGTGTTCTCATTTCTGTCTTTCACATTAGATTTTTCTATTGACTATTTTAAACCAATTATGAGAATCCATATAATAATGTCATAATAAAATAAATAATAACCATCATTCTTAGTCAATAATGCTATTGTATTTATAGTAGACAATGCAATAATACCTCTGGTTCACTGGCAAATAGTTCTAAAAATAAATGAGTAAGTATATCTCATTTTTCCCTCTGGTCCTTTAATGCTGCTCAAATGTGCTTAGTCACACAAAAATTTGTTGTGCGTATGCAGTATAATATGAGATTTTGAATATATTAATTACATATTTATATAAATATGCAAATACTCTTATACTTTTATCCCGTTCATTGTGTAATGCAAATACATTGGTAATAGTGAATATCATTTTTCGCTTTTAAGCAGAAGCTTCAGAGTTTTATTGGTATTCTTTGTTAGAGAAATTTTTAATAGCTAACTGCCAGTATCTCTAGTCTCAATTTCCACATCTACCAAATGATCAGAAAAATACAATATCATCCTGATAAACATTTTCTATCAGTTCTTTAGTCAAGAAAGTTTTGTCCTCCCGCTACCAGCTTTTCGTCCAAGTCCAGCTCGTTTTTTTGTAGTCAGACAGACTTTCCATTACTTAAGAAAGTCCTCACCTTGATTCTCCTCTCACAGCTACCCTCTTTAAACTAGGCGTGCTTATATTTTTCCCCCCCTTCTGAGCTGTTTCCTGATCATACACTAATTTTCTTTGCTCTGTCCCTGATTCTGCACCATCTCTTCCTCCTTTCAAACTAATGTCTTGCTAAGCATCCGATGTGGGAAAGGAAGCCTTCTGTTCCTAAGAGGACGGGTCCGTTAAATCAAGCAAAGACGTATCCTTGGGATGGAGGTCAGCATCCCTCCGAGCCCGCCCGCCTTGAGACCGCGCCGGCAGCGGGGCCCCGCCTCGCCTCCCCGCCGCCCTGCCGCGCGGCCGCCCTCAGCCGCCTCTGTGTCCCCAGGTTGTTCGACTACCACGGCCGCGCGCCCCCGCCGCCCCGCGCCGTCCTCCCGCTGAAGCGGCCCCGGGCGGCCGCGACGACCCCGCGCCGGGGCAAGGCGGTCTTCTCCGTGAAAGGAGCGTCGCGATCCGCCGCCGGCGGGGCTTCCTCGTCGGGCTCCAGACGTGAGTAACCCCTCCGCCGCCCCGCCGAGCGGGCCGGGCTGGGCGGGCGCCCCGGGAGCGTCCGGCGCGGTGGGCTGACCCGGGTGGGCGGTGGGGACCGCGGCGAGACGGGCAGACCGGGCGCCCCGGGGGCGGCTCGCCAGGGCCGGGAGGATGCTCCTGACCCCCGGCTGTGACACGCCCCGGCCTTGCAATGGAACGTGCTGCTTCTGCTGAGGGAACACGTGTCGCTTCCCAGAGGAGCCGCAGAGTATCTTTTCAGAGAAGCAGGATGCAAAATCAGTGCATGCTTTGAGTATCTGAGCACTGGGGCAACTAAGAGGAAAATAGTAGAAAGGCTAAAAGGGTAACTTTCCATACTATTTTTAAAACAGAGAATGGTGCCTGAAACCATACGAAATGCCGTAAAAAATAATACAGATGTAATCTCACATGAATTAGTAAAAAGTAGAGCTACAAACTTCCCAAATAAACACACTGGTAAGTTTTTATGTGGACAGATCCAGAAAAAATATAATTGGTTACTGGAATATTATTCCTAAGGTAAAGAGAGCGGTTTGTCTTGCATTTCTTGAGGTTACAGTCTACAGAGAAGAGAGACAATAGCAAGCAAGGTAAAATCCGAGGCTTTCCCCCGGCAGATCATCACTATGCCAAAGAGTGAAGTAGAATGGAAGCAACAGAGAGAGGGGAGTTGTGTCCCATGGGCCAGTGTGGCCACCTCTCTAACAAGGCACTGCTTGAGCAGAGGCCCTGTGGAAGCTGGGGAAGGGGTGTGCACATGAAGCTGTCAGGGGCAGAGCGTCAGAGCAGAGAGTGGGGTCCGTGACCTTACCCTGGAGCAAGGAAACCAGGGCCGCAGAGCGAAGAGGAAATGCAGTAGGAAAGAAGGTAGCGTGAAGGCGAGTCCCAGGGCAACCTGTCAGGCCCCTGTAGGGGTTTCCTAGTTACTGTCCTTCAAGACAAGGAAAGCAAATCCTTTATCCTAATTTTACTGATGGGTAAGCACAGAGAAGCTAAATCATCAAGAGAAGAACTGACTCATTGGATAAAACCCTGATGCTGGGAAAGGATGAAGGCAGGAGGAGAAGGGGACAACAGAGGATGAGATGGCTGGATGGCATCACCGACTCAGTGCACATGAGTTTGAGCAAGCTCCCAGAGTTGGTGATGGGCAGGGAGGCCTGGCGTGCCGCAGTCCATGGGGTCGCAAGAGTCGGACATGACTGAGTGACTGAACTGAACTGAACTGAAGCACAGAGAATGTTACATAGTTAGTAGATGGTAGAGCCAACACTAAACCCACGTTCCTTCATCCTCATCCCTATATATGCTGTCTACTCTAGAACGTTGCCTTGTACCTTAGTACCATCAGAAATACTAAGAAAGAACACTGTTGAGATACTTTGTTTTTATACAAAGAAGTGTAAAAAATAGCTACCCTCGGCACTGATGCTTCCGTTAACTAAATTTGGTGTACTTGGAATTTAAATTAGTTAATCTAAACTAAATAGCAAATTACATAGATTTACATTTATTTACCCATGTACTGACTCATCCATTTGTCTAATTCTTCTATGGATAAAAAAAAATGTGAATTCCCTTTTTGAATCTAAGTAATAAAAGAAGATGAGCTTCTGCAGCAATCTCTAAACAATCTTATATGCTGTCTGTTTTCAAAAACAAAGAAAGTTCTTGAATTTGTTCTTGCTGTGGAAAATTGAGCATTGAATTGTCTGCTTTGTTTATAGAAGAGTTTTTGTTTTTGTTTTTACCATAGTAGTGTTAAGTTTGGAGAAGGCAATGGCACCCCACTCCAGTACTCGTGCCTGGAAAACCCCATGGACGGGGGAGCCTGGTGGGCTGCAGTCCACGGGGTCACTAAGAGTCGGACACGACTGAGCAACTTCACTTTCACTTTCATGCGTTGGAGAAAGAAATGGCAGCCCACTCCAGGGTTCTTGCCTGGAGAATACCAGGGACGGCAGAGCCTGGTGGGTTGCCATCTACCGGGTCGCACAGAGCTGGACACAACTGAAGCGACTTAGCGGGATTAACTTAATTTCAAATAGAAATATCTTGAGCATCTGTGGATGCTTTGCCCTGGAGTCGCTTTTAGAACACTGCTTAAAGCAATGGAGTATTGCTGATGCCTTGGCCGTGGCAGTTCTACACTGTGTAAGCGCAGTCCAAGCTTTGCAGAGCGTTCAGGATCCCTGACTTTCAAGCCTTCAAGGCCAGCAGCACTCTCCAATCTTTTTGACAACTGTATGCGTGCTTATACGTTTCTAAATTTTCCCTAAGGAGGTGTAACCACCCTGGTTTAGAACCAGTGGTTTCTGGCCATTCTTGGGCAAGGGCAGCTTTGTACGACTCAACCACTTGGCTGCTGTAAACTTCAGTGATGCAGAGAACAGTGATAGTTTCCAGGGGTTATTTTGGTGTAAATATCTGATCTTCGAATGGTAAAGTTGTTTCTGGCCTTTTATTTTTGATTTCTAATCCTCTTGGGTCATAGAGAGAGAATGTGAATTATAAAATCTTTTTTGAGCACCTTAGAATTCCTCTTTGTTTCGTAATAATGAGATTTTGTGAGTGGGAAACAAGATATATTTTCTGCCTTTTG
Organism: Antilocapra americana; assembly: GCA_007570785.1. Classification (NCBI taxonomy): domain Eukaryota; kingdom Metazoa; phylum Chordata; class Mammalia; order Artiodactyla; family Antilocapridae; genus Antilocapra; species Antilocapra americana. Next base: position 7,764,500 of record ML661888.1, on the reverse strand, counting down.
TGTAATACTATGTGTGGCTTTTGTCTTGTTGGTTTGATCATCCAATCCTCTGTTGACTTTGTTCTTTTGTGGCATGTTGATAAGTGAAATTTTGAAAGTGATTATTTAAAATTCTCTACCAATTAGTGACCTTATAATGTTCTTCTTTCCTTGAGGTTTTCTTTTATATTCCATGTTGCTTGGATGGTATTTATAAGATGTTTTACAATAATAGTTAAATAATAGCTAACATTTTTTTGATGTTTGTTCTATGGTAGCTATTGTTTTAAACACATACTAATACATACATTTTCATATATAAATCATTTTAAATATATTAATTCATTTGTTTTTCATAACTGTCAATAACTGAAATATTATTATCATTCCCATTTTATAGGTATAGAAAATGGGGCTTAGAAAGGTTAAGTAATATCCCTAAAGTCATAGAGCTGTCGAGTCACAGAGCCCGGAACTACAGCCTGATCTAGAGCATCTGTTTCTAGTGTATAGGATCCTGTGTCTGCGCCCTTTTTAGTACTGTTTCTCTAAGACTTCTTGGAGAATTGTAACTTTCACATTTATGTAATATTTCACTTTCTATCTGTACCCCAGAATTTTGCTTTGTTTGATACATTGCTTGGTCCTTTACTGATAAGACTCTCTTTTGGTTTGTATTAAGACTTCCCTGGTGGCTGGGTAAAGCATTTGCCTACAATGTGGGAGACTCAGGTTCGATCCCTGGGTCAGGAAGATCCCCTGGAGAAGGAAATGGCACCCCACTCCAGTACCCTTGCCTGGAAAATCCCATGGTTGGAGAAGCCTGGTGGGCTACAGTCCATGGAGTGGCAAAGAGTCGGACATGACTCAGCGACACTCACTCTCTTGCAAAAAGCTACTGTTAGTCATTTGCTTTCTTGTATAATTCCCTGACATTTGTACACCTCAAGCTACTTTTGTCCCTCAGGAATGAGGAACTGAAAGTCAGTGTGATTTCTCATTGCCTTGACCAGCAGCTGTCTCTGTTCGCCAGCACAGACGGGCTGATGTCCACTCAGCGGTGGCTCTCCCCCAGGGAGTGCTCTAGTGAAGCTGGCGCTCGGGCTCTCCTTGACGATCCGTGGCCAGGTGCTACGTGTGGCCCCATCACTCTAAGAGGGTACATGGTGGCTTCCTCTCTTCCTGCCCAGCCTGCCCAGGGAACATCACCATTCTTTCCAGGCTTCCAGGAGAGGCATCTTAGCCCTCCTCTGAACACCTATATACTTAGTGGCTTTTCTTGTCCCTGCATGTACAGACACTCCAATCTCATGTCTTTTTTCAGAGGGTATGAGGTCTTATAGGTATATATGGATGCTCCTCCCATTGCCATGCCAGCCACAACTTATTTTACTTTATTATTTAATTTAAAATTATATTTTGGGGGTAGAGTCATCCAGGCATAACGTGTTTCTATCCCTCAGAAATCCCCAAGGACTGAAAAAGCTAATGGCTTTTTTCTTACATTGAAATAAATCAATAATGAAAGGACATTTGCAGAAGCACAAATTGCCACTCAGCTACTTTTAAACATAATCCAAACTAGCTTTCTGTAAAGACCATCTAATAAAAATAATTATTTGAAATTTATTATGGATGTATTAATTCTCAAATATGCTAATTTAAATAAAATTATTAATATTTAAAGGCAACAGACTGATCAATTCTGTGTATGTTTCATATGGTTCTATATATTTAAAGATTCAATTCACAAAATCTGTAGTTTAGTGTTATTTTAGTGAAACATAAATCTAAACAAGATTTGTATATAATTAATTGGCAAGATTATTCTCTCACAATTGCACATTCTCTCTAAAATTATATTAGCTGGCTATATTATATATAGAAGTATATGTATGTAAGTATATATGAGTGGATACAAATATTAATTATTTGATAATACTTTTACAATTAGCCTGGTTCAAATTCAAATCACACATGAAAAACTTCAGTGAAGTGTGAAATGTACTATGTTAATATTGGCTTAAGTGAATGACTATTTACTGAGGTATATATTTTGCTCTTTTATTAATAGCTCTTTCCCAGTACTAAATGACTTGGTAACTTTAGAGGAAGAAATTAATGTTAAAGCTTAGGCAATTTGTCATTTCTTATTTCAGAATTTTTAATAGTGCTTAATTCTACTGAGGAAAAAAACTATATAAAGAAAATATATTAGTGCTGTAATTTGCCAAGGTTGAATACTAATAAGCTTTTTTGATGGATTCCTCTTTCAAGAAATTATATCACCACTAGGTGTTTCTGAATTTTTTCAAGTTAACCTGAGCTAAAACTATAACCAGCTTGTCCTGTTCCACATCATGGAATAATAAAATAAAGATGTGATGTTGCTAATAAACTCTTTATAAAAGAGAAGACATAAACATCTATGAGCTTTGGCAGATGTTCTTAGTAGAAAAAATAATCAGCCCTCTGAAGAAAGTATAATATTAAATAATTTCTTTTAGTAATTAGTTTAAATCCTAAGGTCTAGCGAGAGAAATCCCAGTAGGTTTTCATGCCTTTGGAGTTCTGTTGGGGCAAGTTTTCAGTGACATACAACTATAAGATTCCTGAAGCACCTAAGAGGCAATTAAAGGCAGTTCAATTAAATTTAAGAAGTATAGTTGAGAACTTATCCTCAACACTAAGGAAGTGTTGTTGTGTTGGTTTTTCCCCCCAAATCCATATGATTTTAGTATAGAGTTGAAGCATCCATCAGAGAAACAAATGTTAATATCCAGCAAAGTCTAGTCAAGGTAATGGTTTTTCCAGTAGCCATGTACGGATGTGAGAGCTGGACTATAAAGAAAGCTGAGTGCAGAACTGATGCTTTTGAACCGTGGTGTTGGAGAAGACTCTTGAGAGTCCTTGGACTGTAAGGAGATCCAACCAGTCCATCCTAAAGGAGATCAGTCCTGAATATTCATTGGAAGGACTGCTGCTGAAGCTGAAACTCCAATACTTTGGTCACCTGATGCAAAGACCTGACTTATTGGAAAAGACTCTGATGCTGGGAAAGATTGAGGGCAGGAGGAGAAGGGGATGACAGAGGACAAGATGGTTGGATGGCATCACCAACTCAATGAACGTGGGTTTGGGTGGGCTCCAGGAGTTGGAGATGGACAGGGAGGCCTGGCGTGCTCTGGTTCATGGGGTAGCAAAGAGTTGGACACATCTGAGCGACTGAACTGAACTGAACTGAATCAGTAAATATCCCTTTCCATGCATTATTTTGGCCAAGGTATTTATTGTGCTTTCAAATATTTGGCCAGCAGGGTTAGAGACGTCTTAATAGTATCGAGAATACTGATTTGAGTCTGGAAGGATAGGTGAGTTTGGAAAGAAAGTACAAGAGACCTCCATTTTCCTGAGTGGAGAAGAGCAAAGGCTTTATTCTCAGATTGTCTGGGATGGAATTCGTATTGCACAAGGTACTAACTTGTGGTCTTGAGGAAATCCTCTAATCCATGTATGCTTCTATTTATTTTCTGTCTGTATAATGGAAATGATAATACCTTATGTATAACACTTTGTCATGGGAATTAAATGACTGATGCATATAAAGTTCTTAGGCAAGTTTTGTCCAACAGCGAGTGGTCGCTGAGGCTTGTTCTCACTGGCAGGAGTAGCTCAGCAGAGTGTAGCAGGTGAGAGGGTGCAGTGTGAAGCTGGCGAGCCTGGAAGCCGGGAGCGGCTCTGCCGTGGGCGGGCTGTGTGCTTCGGGGAAGACTCTTCGTTTGCTGTGGCTTGGTTGCCTCGTCTATAACATGGGGATGATGATCTCACCACCATTTCCATAGAGTTTGTGTGAGGATTAAGTGAGTTAACCCATGCAAAGCTCCTACAGTAGTGTCTCCCATGATGAAAGTCTTCATAATAAGCCTTAGTAATAATAATGCTGTTATTATTGCTGTCCGAAGCAAAGATTTATCACTAGCAGGGTCAGTTAAGAAGCCAAGGATGATATGATTAAACAAAACGAAAGATGAAGACGGTTAACAGGAGAGTGAAAAACTGTGGAGGATGTTGAAGGGTTGAAATTTTAACCAGGGCTGAGGGGAAAGACTCTCAGAAAAACGTGGTCTGATCAAAATGGTATTAGTCGTTTTAGAAACTTGTGCGATGGTTGTGTTCGGTGCAGAGGCTGCCGTGACTAAGTACCACACACTGATGGCTTAGAGAACAGGAATCTGTTTCCTCAGAGTTCGAGAAGCTGGCAGGTGGAGACGCCCCTGTCGGTCACGCTGGCTCCTTGGCAGGGCCTGAGGGAAGCGTCTGGGTAACCGCCTCTCCTCGGCATGCTGGTGGCCGCCTTCTCCCCACGTCTCCGGCCTTCTGTATATGTGTGTTTACGAGGGTTCTAGTCATTCGGGATTAGGGCCTCCCGGGTCTGCTGACCTCCTTTTAACTTGATCACCTCCTGAAGAGCCCTGTGTCTCAACAGTCACACTGTGGATGGCCCTGGGGCTAGAGCTTTCATATGTAAAATTTGAGGTGGATGCAGAACTCACCACACAACACAGGGTTATGTGTGTATAAAACATAAGCTGAAAGTGGAGCCCTCAGCATACGCTTCAGCTCTTTACATTTTAATAATCAACTTCCTGGATATTTTTTTTACTTAGCTCATCCGGGTAAACACACTGAATTTCTCAGACACACATGGCTTCACAGTCTGGACACTGATGAGCACTTTGTATAAACAGAGTAGTAAGTCCTTGCTGAAATCACCACCTGGTATTTAGATACACAGCAGCCTAACCAAAACAATTACAGTGTGTTTAAAATAAACAAATACATCTGTAAGCATCTGTGCTTGGCTTTTCCACTAGGCTTTAAAGTGACTCATTAACAAAACCAGATTTTAAAATGCAGACAGAGAAGAAAGAAAATAAAATGTTCAATAAAATCTTTCTATCAACATAGCTTCTGAGCATTTGAAATGGTTTTCTCAGTTCTACTGTTACTGTCTTTGTATCATCACTCAGTCGTGTCCGACTCTTTGTGACCCCGGGGACCGCAGCATGCCAGGCCTCCCTGTCTATCACCAGCTCCTGGAGTTAACTCAAACTCATGTCCATTGAGTTGGTGATGCCATCCAGCCATCTCATCCTCTGTCATCCCCTTCTCCTGCCTTCAATCTTTCCCAGAATCAGGGTCTTTTCTAACGAGAGAGCTCTTTGCTTCAGGTGGCCAAAATATTGGAGCTTCAGCTTCAGCATCAGTTCTTTTAACTCAGGATTGATTTCTTTAGGATTGACTGGTTTGATCTCCTTGCTGCCCAAGGGACTCTCAAGAGTCTCCTCCAGCATCACAGTTCAAAAGCATCAATTCTTCAGTGCTCACCCTTCTTGATGGTCCAACTCTCACATCCATACATGACTACTGGAAAAACCATAGCTCTGACTATACAGACCCTTGTCCTTTGTTAGCAAGTAATGTATGTCTCTGATTTTTAACACGCTGTCTGGGTTTGTCATAGTTTTTCTCCCAAGGAGCAAGTGTCTTAAATTCATGGCTGCAGTCACCATCTGCAGTGATTTTGGAGCCCGAGAAGATAAAGTCTGACACTGTTTCCACTGTTTCCCCATCTATTTGCCATGAAATGATGATCTTCATTTTTTGAATGTTGAGTTTTAAGTCAACTTTTTCACTTTCCTCTTACACTTTCACCAAGAGGCTCTTTAGTTCTTCTTCACTTTCTGCCATAAGGGTGGTGTCATCTGCATATCTGAGGTTATTGATATTTCTGCCAGCAATCATAATTCCAGCTTGTGCTTCCTCCAGTCCAACTTTTTGCATGATGTATTCTGCATATAAGTTAAATATGCAGGGTGACAGTATACAACCTTGATGTACTCCTTTCCAAATTTGGAACCAGTCCATTGTTCCATGTCCACTTCTAACTGTTATGTCTTGACTTGCATACACGTTTCTCAGGAGGCAGGTCAGGTGGTCTGGGATTCCCATCTCTAAGAATTTTCCAAAGTTTGTTGTGATCCACACAGTTAAATGCTTTAGTGTAGTCAATGAAGCTAAAGTAGATTTTTTTTTTCTAAAATTGTCTCACTTTTTCGATGATCCAATGGATGTTGGCAATTTGATCTTTGGTTCCTCTGCCTTAACTAAATCCAGCTTGAACATCTGCAGGTTCTTGGTTGATGTACTGTTGAAGCCTAGCTTGGAGAATTTTGAGCATTACTTTGCTGACCTGATATGAATTTAATTGTGTGGTAGTTTGAACATTCTTTGGCTTTGTCCTTCTTTAGAAATGGAATGAAAACTGACCTTTTCTAGTTCTGTGGCCACTGCTGAGGTTTCCAGATTTGCTGGTATATTGAGTGCAGCACTTTCACAGCATCATCTTTTAGGATTTCAAATAGCTCAGCTGGAATTCCATCACCTCCACTAGCTTTATTCATAGTGATGCTACCTAACACCCACTTGACTTCACATTCCAGGATGTCTGGCTCTAGGTGAGTGATCACAGCATCATGGTTATCTTTTTTTTGTATATTTATTCTTGTATTCTTGCCACGTCTTCTTAATATCTTCTGCTTCTGTTAGGTCCTTACCATTTCTGTCCTTTACTGAGCCCTTCTTTGAATGAAATGTTCCCTTGGTATCTCTAATTTTCTTGAAGAGATCTCTAGTCTTTTCCATTCTCTTGCTTTCCTCTATTTCTTTCAATTGTTCACTTAGGAAGGCTTTCTTATCTCTCCTTGCTGTTCTTTGGGATGCTGTGCTCATATGGGTTTATCTTTCCTTTCCTCCTTTACTTTTGCTTCTCTCTTTTTCTCATCTATTTGTAAGACTTCCCCAGACAGCCATTTTACCTTTTTGCATCTCTCTTTTAGGGGATGGTTTTGATCATCACATCATGTATAAAGTCAGAAACCTCTGTCCATAGTTCTTCAGGCATTCTCTCTATCAGATCTAATCCCTTGAATCTGTTTGTCACCTCCACTGTATAATCATAAGGGATTTTATTTGGGTCATATCTAAATGGTCTAGTGGTTTTCCGTACTTTCTTCAACTTAAGTATAAATTTTGCAATAAGGAGTTCAAAATCTGAGCCACAGTCAGCTCCTGGTCTTGTTTTTGCTGCCTGTATCAAGCTTCTCCATCTCAGCTGCAAAGAAAATAATCAATCTGATTTCAGTATTAACCACCTGGTGATGTCCACGTGTAGAGTTGTTTCTTGTGTTGTTGGAAGAGGGTGTTTGCTATGACCAGTGCGCTTTCTTGACAAAACTGTTAGCTTTTGCCCTGCTTCATTTTGAAATCCAAGGCCAAACTTGCCTCATACTCCAGGTATCTCTTGACTTCCTGCTTTTGCATTCCAGTCCCTTATAATGAAAAGGACATCTTTTTTGGTGTTAATTCTTGTAGGTCTTCATAGAACCATTCAACTTCAGCTTCTTTTGCACTAGTGGTTGGGGTGTGCAGTTCTACTGTAGAATTTATGTGTTTTCATTGTGCTCCACTAACAGCAGCAGATGCCAGAAAGAATAAGAAAGTTGGAGAAGGAAATGGCAACCCATTATAGTACTCTTGCCTGGGAAACCCCATGGTCAGAGAACCTGGTAGGTTACAGTCCATGGGGTCGCAAGAGTTGGACACGACTGAGCAAGTTGCTCCAGAGTGGGATCATCAAAGTTTGTGAGCATTACGTCCAGTCAGTAAAGCTTCACATTTCTCACCTCTGTCTCTTCCTCTTCTCTTCTTCCCCCAGGTCTGGTCCTAATAAGCAGATCCTTGACTGCAATAGTAGTCTCTTACAGATTAATTTTCCTGACTCTGTATTCTCTCCCAGTCTCATTAATTGCGTGACCAACTGCAAGATTATTCTAAACTAGATATCTTGTGACTTCCTCACTCAAAACTCAAAACTACTATCATTTAGCAGGTAAGAAGCCAAGCTCTGCATTGTAGTTCTCCAGGCATATCTGGTCTTCCGCTCCTGGTACTTCCATTCCAGGTTTTCAGCTACCCTTCTCCTAGCTTAATCGAACATGTAAATGTTGCCAGACCTGTGTTCATGTACCTCCTTGTGAAAGTCCTTTCCTTTATCACAAGAAATGGGTCACAAACACATTATCTACCTCTTAGAGACAAATAAGTGCCATTCATGAAGTTCCCTGTCTTTCAAACCCAAGCCGGGTAACAGCATTCTTGGGAAACAGGTTTGGACCCTTCTGTGTACAAAGGAGGCGGCAGTCCTCTAAGCCAAACCGGTTATTCATCTTCCTGTTAGGAGACTTAAGCCTTTCTGCTTACTTTTATAGCTATTTCCACAAACATCTAGTCATTCCATTTTAGATTACAAATTTGTCCTTCAAGTCACCTTCGCATTGCACAAAGCATATTCTCAAATACTTATAGAATGTGTGTCATCTGTATTATTTTGGCTTTTTGCATTTTACTTTTTTCTGTACTTGTCATAGATGACCATGAACTACATCTTTAGGATTCTAGGTAGTTATAGAATATCATGTTAGTGAAATAAGGAGACAAATTCTGAGCTACTCTTAAGGGTCTAAAGGAAGCCAGGCGGCTGACGCACCTTTCTAAGCTCAGATTTACTCCTTCCTTTACTTAAAAGAGTGTGCTCGCTTGCTGAAATCCCAGTACCCTTCCAGTTTTAGTTTAAGGCCCTATTTTTTATGACTATTTCCATGACTGGCCATCTAACCATATGGAGATGGATTGTGCTTTTGTTTTTACTCATACAATTGACATAATTTCAATTACTTCCAAGCTGATATTCCTTAGGTGGAGTAGATGTGACCTCTAAGAAACACATCTTAGTGTTTCTAAGTATTCTATAGAAACCTCTAAGTATAGAATATACCTCTAAGTATTCTATAGAAACAAAATAGACAGGCTCTTTCATTCAGGGACTTAGAGTCTGGTGGGGAAGACCAGAAAGTAACTTCAACATCAAGCAATAAACATATTTAACATATTCCTCCATTATTTGACATATTTCATGCTTTTATGCAATATAATAAGTTTCTTACATATTCTTTTTCCTCCATTAGTTCTAAATTCCATGAAAACAAGGAGGCAGGCTTGGGGCAAAAAAAAAATATGAATTGAATGAGCAAGCATAAACCACGGCTAGAATCAGGTTGTCCACTCGAAACTTGATTTTGTGGCCTCTCTGCTAGGCTACCTTAAAAACGTTGCTTCTCTAACATTCATTCCTTTTAATAATATATACTTTGTATGTTTATCTTAAGGATTAAAATGGTATGGTATATGAGCAGTTGCTCACTCACTCAATCCTATGGCTCTTTGCAACCTCAACAGACTCCTATGTCCATGGGATTTTCCAGGCAAGAATACTGGAGTCGGTTGCCATTTCCTACTTCAAGGGATCTTTCAAACCCAGGGATTGAATCCGAGTCTCTTGCATCTCCAGCATTGGTAGGAGGGTTGTTTACCACTGAGCCACCAGGGAAACCCATGTGCGGTTGCTAGTGAAATATTACATGCATGGATGCATACAGCAGGTGTTTAGTGAATAGTTACTCCATAAAATAATACATTCAGTCTCCATTTTCTCTTTCTAAAAATATATGTAAGTAATTGGTATAGGCATAGGTATTATGAATGCATATACATGCACACAATGTAATTGCTTTTTCTAGAAAATTCCATCTGTTAGAGAGGTGACTGCTGCATTATACCTATGTATAAAAATGGAGAAATATGCCAATTGCTTTAATTTTTACCAAAATCTTCTAAAGTCTGACTTTGCAAAAATATTTACAAGGATGGCAAATAATCTTCCACACGTTAGTTTATAGTTGGAAGACCTAAGCTGCACCTTCAGGTTACTACATTATTATAAGGGTTTGGAGAATGCCATGTAAATAATTGTCAGATTCTCAGGTTTCTTATTGGTGAAATGGTGTGTATAAAAGTAATTCATAAATATAAATTCTATGAAAATTATATTTTTTGATATTTAAATAATTTTTCAAAGCCTGGGGGAAATTAAAAAATTAACATAAATTAATGTGGACTGTTGTTAAAGTCCCCATTATTCAAACATTTTGAACATTTCTCAGTGTCCATAGGAAGCTCAGTGTTTGGGAGGGATAGTATGTAGTCCAGGCAAGGGCTATAAACCCAGGCTTCTAAGACTTTGTGCCTCTCTGACCAGGTGATTCTCTGGTGTGGTGGCCAGAGCTAGCCTGTACGTGCTAGAACATTTAGCAGACCAGATGCCCTCTATGGCAGGGGCACCACCCTCGTCAAGTCATAGTAGTCAAAAATGTCTCCAGACATTTTAGAATGTTTCCTGCAGGGCGATGTTACCCTCTGTTAAGGACCAGTGATCTAGAAAGTTAGCTGAAGAGTCTTCAATTGTCTCTAAATAGAGTTTCCCAAAGGTGATAAAAATAAATTGAAACTGAAATATTTTTCACCACGTAAATCAGAGATGCACACATTTTTTCATATAGGCAGATGGTGTCAGCCTGTGTGCTTAATTTCCTGTTTGGATTATACCTCACATCACAGCACTAGGCCCAGACATCGTGTTGTTGACAGTATCAGAATGCAATAACATTTATCACCAAATCAACAAGCTGTTTGAACAGAGCAGGTCTGAAATGATTTAATGTGGCTTCTTTTTTTCTAACTAAAAACTACGATGATAGTTTAAGAAGAATATTTAAGATCATCTGCATAATATTAATTAATAATATTTATCAGTTCAGTCGCTCAGTCGTGTCTGACTCTTTGCAACCCCAGGAACCACAGCACGCCAGTCCTCCCTGTCCTCACCAACTCCCGGAGCTTACCAAAACTCATGTCCATTGAGTTGGTGATGCCATCCAACCATCTCATTCTCTGTCATCCCCTTCTCCTGTGTTCAATCTTTCCCAGCATCTTGGGTCTTTTCAAATGAGTCAGCTTTTTGCATCAGATGGCCAAAGTATTGGAGTTTCAGCTTCAGCATCAGTCCTTCCAATGAACACCCAGGACTGATCTCCTTTAGGATGGACTAGTTGGATCTCCTTGCAGTCCAAGGGACTCTCAAGAGTCTTCTCCAACACCACAATTCAAAAGCATCAATTCTTTAGCACTCAACTTTCTTTATAGTCCAACTCTCACATCCATACATGACCACTGGGAAAACCATAGCCTTGACTAGATGGATCTTTGTTAGCAAAGTAATGTCTCTGCTTTTCAATATGCTATCTAGGTTGGTCATAACTTTCCTTCCATGGAGTAAACATCTTTTAATTTCATGGCTGCAATCACCATCTGCAGTGATTTTGGAACCCCCAAAAATAAAGTCAGCCACTGTTTCCACTGTTTTTCCATTTATTTGCCATGAAGTGATGGGACCAGATGCCATGATCTTAGTTTTCTGAATGTTGAGCTTTAAGCCAATTTTTTCACTCTCCTCTTTCCCATTAGTTAATAACATTTAAGTATATAATATATAATTTTATATAAAATGGTGCTTAATTAAAGCACACATTTCATTACTGGATAATGTTAATTAATAATATTCAAGATTATCTGTGTACTATAACCTGGCTCCTAGTTTCTCTATTGCCTGTCTAAACACAAGCTAAAGAAATCTATCCTAGGAACTTTGTTATTTTTTTCAATTTATCATTTTGCTGATCTTGAAGAATAATTCTAAATTCAAATCTGGTAATCTCCCGTACAAAAACAAACTATTATACTCATCTGGACAACCAGAGATTTGTATGATAATATATTTTCTTTCATGTATAATTTTTGCAATTTTTGTTGTTTTAGAACCTATCTAGTGGAAAGAGTAAAAGACATTTTCCTTTGAAGATCATATTACTGATATCTTCTAAAACACCTGTGATGTGTGTATACTCAATCACGAGGGCAAACTCCTCCTCTATTGAACTTGAAACACCATCTCTCTGGTTACTTCCAAATTCACTTTCATACCTATGATCACGCTCATTAAGTCCAGGCTTATATACCCGACTTCCTCCTTATCACATGTATGTGGACACAAATAGGCATCTGACAATCAACAGGTCTGAACAGACCTCTGAGCCTCCTCCTCAGCCTGAACTTCTAGAAGTCTTTACCCCAGCAAATGGCAAGGCTGTACTTCCAAGCTCTACCTCCAGACCCCAAATTCTGGAGGTCTTATCAACTCCCCCTTTCAACCTCACTTTACTTCTTCTGTTTGCATATTTTCCCATTAATCTTTAAAATATATGCAGAATTCATCTACTTCTCACAGTGCAACTGCTAATACTTTGGTCCAATCCAGTCTACTGAGATCTCTCCATTGAATATGTCCACAAGCTTCTTAGTGATCTCACTGAATCCACCCTTACCTTCCACAATCTTTTCACAACATGAAATCAGAAGGATGCTCTTCAAGTAAATCAGTGAGCCCTATAACACTCAGAGAAAAAGCCACAGGGGTACTTTGGCCAGCAAGACTGTACAATCTGATCCGTGTCCTTTCCCCTTCTCAAGCCTCTGCCTTGCCCTGACTACTTGTACTTTTCTCTCAGTAGCTATTTACAATCCAGCCAGCCCGGGCTCTTGGCTGTCTCGGGCACACCCAAGTACACTTCTGTCTCAGGCCTTAGCATTTCTCACCGCTCTGCCTCATATCCCTGCTTTCCACGCCACCACCCCTAGACAGTCCCTTGACTGAGACTTTTCCTCCCGTTTGACCTCAGGAGTGAAGCTTTCCCTGAGCCCTGACCACTTTGTTTAAAGTGGCAAATCTCACTTCCTAGCCAGGCATTGCTTCACTTCTGGTTTTCAGTACTTTTCCCCATTCAGGGATGTACATTTCACTGTAGCTCATAACAGTGTAGTTTGTTGTTTAAAATAATATAATTATCAGATGATACATATGGATGCACTCCCTTTAACTAGACTCATCTGTGCCCGTGTTTATCTCATTGTGTTAAGTTTATCCTTGTGGGAAGGGACTTTCCTGATCGTCCAGTGGTTTAGACTCTGCACCTCCAGTGCATGGGTGCGGTTTCAGTCCCTGATGGGGAAACTAAGACCCCCACGTGATACAAAGTGGGACTTAAATAAATAATAAATAAAAGCTGGTATTTCCACTTTAAAAATGTATATTTGTAAAGAAAATTGCTACAAAGATCTCTCTCTCTCTCCCAGACTGTATATATAGTTTATTGTCTTGACTAACCCATGTACATTGTTTATTGTCTTATTCCGCTCCCAGATGGGAGTTCCACAGTTTGAGGGGTTTAAGTCTCTCTCTTTAACTAACACATCTACAGCTCCTGGCAAGGAGGCTGACAACAATAAGCTCTGTCGAGTGAATACCTCTGACACTTGAGTTAAAAAATGAGGGCAGTTCCTGCCCTTGTGGATAGAGACCTTTAAAGAAATGATCATTCAAAGCATCATCGGAAAGAAGCATGGTTGTGAGGAGGATGAGATCCTTGAAGAAGAGGATCACAGCTCGAGGATGACTTTACAGTGTTGGCAGCATTTGGGCCAAATATTTGAGTATTAAATGGCATTTACCAAGTGAGGAAGATGAGAGTGTAGGACAGGCCAGTGAAATCAGAAACAAAGGCATGGATATCTGAAAATGCAAGACGCATTTAAGGGGCCCTGAACAGATGTGGCTGCATAGAGACTAAGATAATTATAAAGACAAGGATAAGATGAGACAAGAGAGAGTGATTTGGAGTGGACTGGAAAATAAAGCAATTTTCTCAAGCTCCAAAATTTGTGATTTTTAAATTGCAGAATTCATTGTTTTTGTTTTAGTCACTAAGTCCTGTCCGACTCTTACGACCCTATGGACTGCAGTCCACCAGGCTGCTCTGTGCATAGGATTTACCAGGCAAGAATATGGGTGTGGGTTGCCATTTCCTTCTCCAGAAGATCTTCCCGACTCAGAGACTGAACTCCATCTCCTGAATTGGCAGGCGGATTCTTTACTACTGAGCCACCAGGAAGCCTTGGCCTGGTGGGTTGGTATTGTTGTTTAGTCTTTAAATCACATCTGACTCTTTTGAGCCTGCCAGGCTCCTCTGCCCATGGAATTTCCCAGGCAAGAATACTGAAGTGGGTTTCCATTTGCTTCTCCAAGGACATAATCTTTAGTAATCAGATCTAATCTTCCCAAGCTTCCAGCTTGCCTGTGTTAGGAACATATTGTACAGAAGGCAGTGAATTGCATAACAGCAAGTTGATTTAAAATGTTATTCTTAGTAAAAGAAGTACTCCTGACTCATGCTACCTGCTACTCTATGTAAAAATAAATAATGGTGTCATATCCTCTGCAACATATCTTTAATGATGAAGATTATCCATGTAGAATACAGAGGTGGAACTGGGAAAAGAGTTTTGCCCAAGTCATGGGTTAGTTTCATATTCCTTCATCACAGTGCTTCTGATGGAGAAAAGGCATATTTTCATGATATATATATATTTGTTGTTTTGTTTTGTTTTGTTTTTGCATTGCTTGTCTGCCTATGTATCTCCCCATTAGAAAGTCAATCGAAAAGTATTGCCAGGACATACATGAAGCTTTTAATAAAATTTGTTGGTCTATTTGAAGTTGGCATGCAGTGGCCATATCTTTAATATATAAGCATGCCTACAGATTTTCTGGTATTTGTTAATTCTGACTGCAGCTCAAATCATCAGCTGCTCATAGCAAAATTCAGGCTTAAACTAAAAGAAGTGGGGAAAATTACTAGGCCTGTCAGGTACGACTAAAGTCAAATCCCCTATGAATATGCTGTGAAGGTAATGAATAGATTGAAGGGATTAGGTCTAGTAAACAGTGTGCTTGAAGAACTATGGACAGAGGTCGTAATATTCTACAGAAGGCAGTGAAGCAAACCATTCTAAAGAAAAAGAAAAGCAAGAAGTCAAAGTGGTTATCTGAGGAGGCTTTACAAAAATACATGAAGAAAAAAGAGAAACAAAAAGCAAGGGAGAAAGGGAAAGGTATATCCAACTAAATTTAGAGTTCCAAAGAATAGTGAGGAGAGACAAGAAGGCATTCTTCAGTGAATAGTGCATAAAACTAGAAGAAAACAACAGAAGGGGAAAGACTAGAGATTGCTTCAGGAAAATTGGAGATATCAAGGGTATATTTCACCCAAAGATGGGCACAGGAAAGGACAGAAATGGTAAAGACTTAGTAGATGCTGAAGAGATCAAGAAGAGATAGAAAGAATACACAGAAGAATTGTAAAACAAACAAACAAACAAAAAGATCTTAATGAACTAGATTACTACAATGCTGCGGTCAGTCACCCAGAGCCAGACATTCTGGAGAGTGAAGTCAAGTGGGCCTTAATAAGCACTACTGCTAATAAATCCAGTAGATGCAATTCCAGTAGAGCTATTCTGAACCCTAAAGGATGATGCCATCAAGGTGTTGCATTCAATATGTCAGCGAATCTGGAAGACCCAACAGTGGCCACAGGCTGGAAAAGGTCAGTCCTCATCCCAATTCCCAAGAAGGGTGGTACTAAAGAATGTGCTGACCCTTGGACAATTGCACTCATCTCCCAGGCTAGTAAGGCCATGATTACAATTTTGCATACTAGGCTTCAGCATTATGCAAATGAGAACATCCAGATGTCCAGGCTCAGTTTAGAAAAGAAACAGGAACCAGAGATCAAATTGCCAACATTCACTGGATCATAGAGATAGCTAGGGAATTCCAGAAAAGCCTTCACCTCTGTTTCATTGACTATGCTAAAGCCTTCGACTGTGTCGATTATAGCACACTGTGGAAAGCTCTAAAAGAGATGGAAATACCAGACCATCTTACCTGTCTTCTGACAAACCTGTATGCAGGTCGAGAAGCAACAGTTAGAACTCAGTATGGGACAACTGATTGGTTCGAGATTGACAAGAAGTACCCCAGGGCTGTCTGCTGTCACCCTGTCTGTTTAAACTACACGCGGAGCACGTCATGAGAAATGCCAGGCTGGATGAGCTACAAGCTGGAATCAAAATAGACAGGAGAAACATCGGCAGCCTCAGATATGCAGATGATAGCGCTGATGGCAGAAAGTGAAGAGGAACGAAAGAAGCTCTTGATGAGGGTGACGGAGGAGAGTGAAAGAGCTGGCTTAAAGCTAAATATTAAGAAAACGAACATCATGGCATCCGGCCCCATTACTGCACGGCACATAGAAGGGGAAAAGGTGGAAGAGGTGACAGATTTCCTCTCCTTGGGCTCCAAAATCACTGTGATGGTCACCGCAGCCATGAAATCAGAACAGTTGCTTCCTGGCAGGAAAGTGATAACAAACCTAGACCGTGTGCTGAAGAGCAGAGACATTACTCTACCAACAAAGATTTGTATAGTCAAGGCTATGGTCTTCCCACTGGTCAAGTCCAGTTGTGAGAGCTGGACCATAAAGAAGGCAGAACACCAAAGAACAGACGTTTTCAAACTGTGGTGCTGGATAAGACTCCTGAAAGTCCCCTGGACAACAAGGAGATCAAACCAGTCAGTCTTAACGGAAATCAACCCTGAATACTAGATGGAAGGACTGATGCTGAAGCTCCAGTATTTTGGTCATCTGATGTGAACAGCCAACTCATTGGACAAGTCCCTGATGCTGGGAAAGATTGAGGGCAGAAGGAGAAGAGGGTGTCAGAGGATGAGATGGCTGGATGGCATCACTGATGCAATGGACATGAACTTGGGCAAACTTCGGGAGATGGGAGGGACAGGGAGGCCTGGCATGCTGCAGTCTGTGGGTCAAAAAGAGTCAAAAACGACTGGGCAAATGAACAACAACAACTGTGTTTAATGCACTGAACTAAGTTCTATTAAGATGCAAAATGATGAAGCAAGGTAGGAAGGAAGGAACTAGAGGTAGGGGCAGAAAGGAGAGGAAGTGGAAGGAAGGAATCTGATGTCCTCTCTTCATTCAAAAAGAGTTTGGTTGTAGCGAGCCTATGATGGGGTAAACCCATTAATATGCATTGCTTCAGACCACCACCCAAAGTTTCTTCTCTTTGAAATGTTGTGTCATGAGAGATCTGAATAATTTAAACAGAAATCTAAATACTTTTCCATGGATGTTGTATCAAAGAACATAAAAATTGTCTTTAGGTACCAGTCTGATATAGAGTCTCTTCTTAAAACTGTTGATGCCATTGTTTAATTAAGGGGGACAGACTCTAAAGCCCAGGACCTCGTGGTAAGCATCAGGAGGCTCATCAGTCAATAAGAGGAGAAAGAAAGTGAAAGTGTTAGTCACTCAGTCATGTCCGACCCTTCGCAACCCCAGAGACTGTAACCCACAAGGCTTCTCTGTCAATGTGATTCTCCAAGCAAGAATACTGGAGTGGGTTGCCATTTCCTCCTCCAAGGGATCTTCTCAACCCAGGGATAGAACCCGGATCTCCCACACTGCAGGCAAATTCTTTACCATGTGAGCCACCAGGGAAGTCCAAGGAGCTTATTATAAGAGAAGGAGCTTATTAAAACACAGAAAAGCATGACCCCTCAAATTCTTCAATGCCTAATTAGATCTTCATTCTCAAAAATCTTGCAATTAAATAGGAAAAGTAGATATAGAAAGGAAAAACCATCTAGCAGTAAATGTGAAATGCTGTTACACAGACTGCAGGTGAGAGATCCACCTTCCAGAGGGCTCAACTGAGAAGAGTTATAGGGCAGGTAAAACCAAAACTAAGCTCCAAAAAGAAGACAGACAGAACAGAGAAAAGGCTCTTCACTGGAAACAGTATGTGAATAACAGTAATAATATTTCCTGTTTCTATCAGGTATTTTACTTAATGATATTCTGGTCATGATGCTAAATGCTTTATGTGCCTTGTTTCATTAAATTCTTTTTTTTATTGTAACAAATTCAAGACTTTTTTCTATACATTATCGTGTTAGTTTTGCCATACATTGACATGAATCCACCATGGCTATACATGTGTTCCCCTTCCAGAACCCCCCTCCCACCTCCCTCCTGATTCCATCCCTCAAGGTCATCCCAGTGCACCAGCCCTGAGCACCCTGTATCAAGCATCAACCCTGGGCTGGCAATTCATTTCACATATGATAATTTACATGTTTCAATGCCATTCTCCCATTTCATCCCACACTTGCCCTCTCCCATAGAGTCCGAAAGACTGTTCTATACATCTGCGTCTCTCTTGCTGTCTTGCATACAGGGTTATCGTTAAATTCTTATAACAAGTCATCAGGGTAAAGGGTGGAAGTTAAAGATAAGGAACCTGAATCTTAGTAATTACAAGTGACTCTCCAATAAACATAGATCCAAATCAGTGTCTATCTGGTTGCACACACTGTTAGATCAAGCATTAAGTTATTCTGTTCAAATGATGTTGCTTTGATAAACAATGGAATATATACCTGGAAATATACTTTAGAGCAGACCCTGAACCAGTTTAAAGAATGGTGCATGTGTTCAGTTCAGTTCAGTTGCTCAGTTGTGTCTGACTTTTTGTGACCCCATGGACTGCAGCATGCCAGGCCTCCCTGTCCATCGCCAACTCCCAGAGTTTACTCAAACTCATGCTCATTGAGTCGGTGATGCCATCCTCCCATCTCATCCTCTGTCGTCCCCTTCTCCTCCTGCTCTCAATCTTTCCCAGCATCAGGGTCTTTTCTAATGAGTCAGTTCTTCACATCAGGTGGCCAAAGTATTGGAGTTTCAGCTTCAGCATCAGTCCTTCCAATGAATATTCAGGACTGATTTCCTTTAGGATGGGCTGGTTGGATCTCCTTGCAGTCCAAGAGACTCTAAGGGTCTTGTCCAACACCACAGTTCAAAAGTATTAATTCTTTGGTGCTCAGCTTTCTTTGTGCTTTTGGTATTTTTTCTGTAGAAATTGGGACATTTTGGAAATTTTCAATAAGGAGGATTTATGGCTTTTATATATATGACTTTGCATTCACTATTTAAAAGGTAATGTGAACTAAAAGCAGAAACCCAATTAAGAGTTCAATGGAAATGGCCAGGAAAAGAAAGATGTAAAAAGAAAAGAAAGGAAAATGGACAAGCATGCTTTACACCTAAGACTGTCCTCAATTCTGAACTGACATTAACTTTTCAAAAATGTCCAGCATCTAAGTTGCAAAATTTAAGAAATTTTAGGTTTGGAAATCTATAGTTGTAGAATATACATCTATTTTGGCAAAGTAAGTGAAAAAAAGCAGGAGCTTAATCCCAGGTTCGGTAGAAACATTGTCAACAAGAGCCCCACTTCCGAAAGTAGAAAAAGGCAGAAGAGATTAGAGAAACACATACTGGACGCAGAGATGGCTTGTCTCAGGAGCATCATGTGGAAACCAGATACAGCAGCCCAGAACCAGACCCTACCTACAGGTAACCCCACTGAACGAGGAAGCTCCAGGACCCCAGGCCAGGTGAGCGGGCAGCCTCTTCCCGAGCAGAGCCCCAAAGGGCACGAAGTAAACAACTTTCCCAGTTGCTCAGGAAGCAGCCAAGATCGTCTAAGCCCTAATTTGCAGGACTGTAATGAGCATCTGCTGCTCACCATCCCAAGCCTGGAGCTGGGCAGTTTGCACAGGGCTGAAGTCTGATTCAGAATTCCCTGGTAAGGACCATGGAGAAGACAGGACATCTGGGCTACATTGTTAGTTTTATCTAAGCTTGAATCGCCTTGACTAAGTAATCCCAAATTTTGTAGTAATATCACTCCAGTCTTAAAAGACATTCTATTATGTGGGGTATTAGTGATTTATCTGGTTATGTTTTATTAAGGAGATAAGTAGTCAGCCTTACTTCTGGGCTGAGGAGTGACCCCACTTACTGAAAATATATATATATATATATATTCTACTAATTTCCAGCCACAGTCCTATTTCTCTTGGCTCAATATCTAATGTTTTAAGACAAAATAGTTTCTATCACGTTTGATAGATTTAAGTAAAACTACATGACATGCTTCCATCAAAGGAAATTAAAGTCATTCTTCAAAGCAGAGTCAATTTGCAATTATGACAGATGATGATTTTCAAATTTAGTTGAGATTCAACAATGGCACTTTGATGTCTTGGAAATAATTGATGTAGGAGTAATTCTCTATTTTAAACCATATTCTCCTTTCAGTCTGGTTCTTCATAATAGAAACTCTCTATGGGGTCACTTATTCTTGCAGTTTTTATTTCGCAAACTACTTTATATCATAAATAAAAATTTACTTGTTATGGAAAATTTCTTATTTTATAATATAAAATGTTCTTTTATGCTTATATTGGAGAAAGTCTGGTGAGCAATTAATGTATATTGATGCATACTTTATTATATAGCTTATATCATATGCCTTAGTTGACAGATAGCTCTGTTTCAAGCAAACATATATTGCATTTAGTCTTTTATTACTTACAAAAATTCCTGAAGACTAAAGACTCAAACTAAACACTCAATTTCATCAGGAATATCCAACCAAGATTACTATAAACTTGAAAAGAAAAGTGAGTGATGGATAGTAGACTGACATCAAGGTCCTCACCCCAGACAGTGAAGCCTGGCTCTCCACTGAGGCATGGGTACCCAAACACTCCCTTAATGCAGGCTCATTGACGAGATAGCTCTTCTAGAGCTATAGTTTTAAAAATTGGTGATCTTATTACTGAGGGTTCGTGACAGAGTTTCCAGTGGTTCTCAGAGAAACGAGAAAATAAGAACAGGGCAGTGAATTCTTCACAAACATAAACATTTTTCATCGAAAGGATTGTCCTTAAATGGGAAACTTACCTTTTCTTAAGGTCATTTCTTTATAAAATAATTGTTATTATCATTGATAGTAGAGTGTTTGTTGTTATTTTTAACATCCTTACTTGGCAAAAATTAAAAATAGTCAATCTTGCGTTAATCCTATTTTTAGTTAGTCCCACTAAACACCCAAAACCTCGAAGAGGAACCACTACTGTAGAAAATATCAGTGGGAACGTCAGTGAATTTCCTTTCCTTCCAGCTGCAGGGCTTAAAACGAGGCATGTTCAACCCACTGCTGCAATTTTTAATAAAGAAAGTAGCACAAGTCCAGCAAGTTGGAGGGAGTGCTCTAGCATTAAAGAGTTTTCTTCAGAGGATAAATGTTATGCTCTGATTTCAATCAGTCATCAAGGAACTGGATTAAAAACACCACTGGCTGCTGAAATGCATATTGCAGCATAGTTCCTCAAAGCAGTGTTAACATACCTGTCATGACTTAATCATTTCTCAGTCTGAATCCATCTGATAGCACAGACTTACTCTACCATTTGCCAAAACTGAATTCAGTATCCTTTAGTCATTGTATAAAACATTCAATAGATTCTTCTGTCCCACCACATAACCTTCAGTGAAAAGATTCAGTGTCAAATGCTGAGAATCACTGCCTGTAATTGGCAGAGTCATCCAGCATTCCAGGGTCACTGGAAGCAATGAGAAACGGATAAGATTGAAAGGTACCCTGTGGGATGAGACAGGCCATTGAGGAAATGGAGGGTGTCTGTGGGTTCCGCTGTAATCGGGTCATGGCGCATTTGACGTTCTGTTGCATTCTTTCCCTTCTCCCCTTTCCAGTGAAATCAGATGAGTTACAGACAATCAAGAAAGAATTAACCCAGATCAAAACTAAAATTGACTCCTTGCTAGGGCGCCTGGAGAAGATCGAGAAGCAGCAGAAGGCAGAGGCTGGTAAGTGAAAAAGCTGTGGCCGCAGACGTGCTGGAATTAAACCACTCCAACTGTCAGTCACCGAGACAGAGCAGGTTTGGGCACCCTGGCCGAGTCTAACAGTGTTTAGCACAGATACACAAATATCGTCTTTAAACCCAGAACTGCGATGATGGAATCTGATTTTTTACTTTGTAGAGAAGATGAGCCAATTTGGCTGAAATTCATATTTTTAAAAAGAGGGGAAAAGGAAAAGTATTTTGCTGCTAATAAGTAACAGCTGGATTATATTAAAGTTTTATATCTCAATATCAAGTGACCTTTAAGAAAATTAAATCAATAAATGGAATGTTCTATCAAGGCTAAAATTATATTCATATTTATTTAAATTAACTGCAGCAAAATTGAACAGATTTCTGAAGCCATGACTGCCAAGTCCCGCTCTTGAACTGCTGCAACTGCACAAAACTTCAGAACTCAGTTTCAGGGTCAGTATCAACGATGCGCCTGGCCACCCAAGGCCACGTCATTTGGCTTAATTCTTTAACTTAACGTCCTCTCTTCTTTGAAATATCAGCGCTGACCCCTGTTCCATGCTATCCCCTTTTTTAAGACTTATTTATTTTTAACTGAAGGATAATTGCATTACAGAGTCAGAACTGGGTTGGCTTCTGCCAACATCGACATAAACCAGCCACGGGTACACGTGTCTCCTCCCTCTGGAACCTCCCTCCCACCCAACCCACCCCTCTAGGTAGTTGCAGAGTGCCAATATGAGTTCCCTAGTCTAATACTCTTTTATGTGGCAACCAAGAGTTTTTAAATTATACATTTTAAACAGAACTGGGACAAACTTAGAGACGGGCTAGTGCATAAATAGCAAATTGCATTCTGCTGGGTCTTTGATGTCTCAGAAGCCCCTTGAAAATGAGCTGAGGGCTGAAAGGAGACCTAGGGGACAGAGGAGCTGATGACTCCTCCAAACCCAGCGCTTTCTCCAGCTGGTGTGGCTCTACCTGTGTCTATTTTATACATTGAAACTCTTCATAAGATTTCATTGGCTGAAAGAGCTCCACTTTTCAAACTTAAGCAATACAATTTTGAAAACCGCTCATCAAATCCAGCTCTCTCATTTTGCAGATGAGAAAAGGAAGGCCCAAGGAGGTAAGCGGACTTTTCCATAACCACATAAATAGTTGGAGATGGACCTAGGTCTGGTGAGGGAAAGCAGCGCCTTCTGGTGTATCAGCCTCAGCTCCGCGCGGGACCTCCCTGCAGTGGGGCTCCCGGGAACGACCGGTGAGGACCAGCCTGCTTGTTGAGTGTGTCGCCACCGGGCAGGGGACTAGCGGCGCCCTTCTGCTGACTGGCCACGCGGGCTCAGAAATGAAGCCGGTGCTGAGGGGGCGTCAGAGCCTAACGGAGGAGAGGCGGGCGCTGTGGTTCAGGTCCTCACAGCCGCCTGGCCTCAGTCTTCTCGTTTATCAGATGAGGATAAACCTGACGTTGTGAGAAGTGAGTCAAGCAGCACATGTGAGTTATTCACTAGCCCGGAATAAGTGTTTAATAATTGGGCCATTTAGTGTCCATAGAAAGGTGAGCATCTATAGGCAAACCAACACTTCCTACGATTTTCATGACACCAGTTTTTTAAATCCTAAGCCATGTACCTAGAGTCTCATTAACTTTTATTGAGTTGGTGTGGAGGAGAAATGATAGATAAATAATAGACAAAATAAGATCATTTTCATTAAAAATTTCTGTCACATTTTCTATTGAGAAAAGATGTGCTGCCTATACTTCTTAATAGAGAAATTTAGATTTTAGGAAGCTTTTCATCTGCTGTCTAGGGCACTAATCTAAACTGCTGCCTGGACTGAAATGGCCTCTGATGTGGCCTGAATCAGTGTTTCCCTTTGAGGAACTTCTGTGAAATTCGTTATTATGTAGAACAACCCTTACAGCAAAGGACTTTGATAACCAATTTGCACTTCAGTTTAAAGGATTATGGAGAACTCATTTAAATATAAATCACCTCAAAGAGAAAAATGTGATCCTTATTCCATCATATTATAACTTCCAGTTTCCTGCAATGAAAAATACCTTCCACATATCTTCTTAGAAGATCATCTATAAGCACGACACTAAAATTCAAAGCTTGCCTTTTCTTTTCATGAAAGGCTGTCACCTTATTTTTGTATGTGTTTAAACTTCCCCAGTCACAAGGCAGTTATCTTTAAAATGATACGCTCAAGCCTTTGATATTTATGTCTTTCCTACTTGAACATGTAGGAAGAAAATGGAATTATTTAATGTGTAACTTCATTCTCTTAGTAATTGTCTCCTGAACAATATTTGTATTTATGAAGTTAAGATGATCACTTTCTAAATTTTCTTTATGAAAAGAAATTGGGGTTGCATGGTGTCTATACTGCATGATGGAAAGTGGAGAGAAATATTTTAAATCTTTTTAAGTGCCCAGTACCTCCTTATTGAATTTAAGGGGATACTCATTTTATTGTTTATTTGGTTGCAAGCCAACCAAATGTCACTGAATTTATATTCAGTTGTTAACATTTACTCTTCACTATTGCTCATTTATAGACTTCTCATTTCCAATGTACACCATCTGATGATGAAAATTTCCAGCTTAGGATAGTGGCAGCAAAGAGATGGAGGGTGACAAGCAGAATAAAGCGACACAGCATGGAGCTTGTCCTGAGTTCAAGTTTCATAGGACCCTGTTTTTCCTTTTTGTTTGAAATCCTAAGCTATCAGTAGTAATTGTAATGAGGTTATAATGACATCATTTTGGAATTTTTATGCCTTAAAAGGCTGCTAATAGATGTCTGCATGGTACCACATGGTTGCTCTCATCTCACACATGAGTAAAGTAATGCTCAAAATTCTCCAAGCCAGGCTTCAGCAATACGTGAACCGTGAATGTTCAAGTTGGATTTAGGAAAGGCAGAGGAAGCAGAGATCAAATTACCAACATCTGTTAGATCATAGAAAAAGCAGGATAGTTCCAGAAAAACATCTATTTCTGTTTCATTGATTGCTCTAAAGCATTTGACTATGTGGATCACAACAAACTGTGGAAAATTCTCAGAGATGGGAATACCAGGCCAACTTGCCTGCTTCCTAAGACATCAATATGCATGTCAGGAAGCAACAGTTAGAACTACACATGGAACAACAGAGTGGTTCCAAATTGGGAAAGGAGTACGTCAAGGCCACATATTATCACCCTGAGTATTTAACTTATATGCGGAGTACATCATGAGAAACGCTAGGCTGGAGGATGCACAAGCTGGAATCAAGATTGCTGGGACAAGTATCAATAGCCTCAGATACACAGCTGACACCACCCTTATAGCAGAAAGTGAAGAGGAACTTAAGAGCCTCTTGATGAAAGTGAAAGAGGAGAGTGAAAAAGTTGGCTTAAAGCTCAGCATTCAAAAAACTAAGATCATGGCATCCAGTCCCATCACTTCATGACAAACAGATGGAGAAACAATGGAAACAGTGACAGACTTTATTTTGGGGGGCTCCAAAATCACTGTAGATGGTGACTGCAGCCATTAAATTAAACGACTCTTGCTCCTTGGAAGAAAAGCTATGACCAACCTATACAGAATATTAAAAAGCAGAGACATCACTTTGCCAAAAAAGATCCATCTAGTCAAGGCTATGGTTTTTCCAGTAGTCATGTATGGATGTGAGAAAGGGGTGAAGTCGCTCAGTCGTGTCCGACTCTTTGCGACTCCGTGGACTGTAGCCAGGCTCCTCCATCCATGGAATTTCCCAGGCAAGAATACTGAAGTGTGTTGCCATTTCCTTCTCCAGGGGAATCTTCCCGACCCAGGGATCAAACCCGGGTCTCCCACACTGCAGGCAGATGCTTTTAACCATCTGAGCCACCAGGGAAGCCAATGAATGTGAGAGGTGGGCTATAAAGAAAGCTGAGCGCCGAAGAATTGATGCTTTTGAACTATGGTGTTGGAGAAGACTCTTGAGAGTCCCTTGGACTGCAAGGAGTTCCAACCAGTCCATCCTAAAAGAGATCAGTCCTGGGTGTTCATTGGAAAGACTGATCCTGAAGCTGAAACTCCAATACTTTGGCCACCTGATGCAAAGGGCTGACTCATTTGAAAAGACCCTGATGCTGGGAAAGATTGGGGACAGGAGGAGAAGGGGACAACAGAAGATTAGATAGTAGGATGGCATCACCGACTCCATGGATGTCAGCTTGACCAAGCTCTGGAAATTGGTGATGGACAGGGAAGCATGATGCGCTACAGTCCATGGGGTCATAAAGAGTCGGACATGACTGAGTGACTGAACTGAAAATATTTGGTAAAAAATATAGATTTTTAAAGAAATAATGTCCAAAAATTAGAATAGTATAAGCAAATACCACATATGTGTGCATCAGTGCTCCTTATCCTGAGCTGAAATGGACTTTGCATTTGGTTCATGTATCCGTTTATGCCCTCTGAAACCAAGCTGAATGTCTAATTTCTTGTGAATGTGATAGCCAATTAAATACATAAAAGAGTTGTGGTATTGTAACCCTTCCAAAACTTATGAATAGGAAGTCAATATAAGTAGCCAGAGACGTGCAACTTAGTTGCATTCAAATTTTCATCAAAGAATCTTTGAAGCCTTCTATTCTCTGGATCAGTTATTTCAGTCGTGTCCGACTCTGTCATCCCATGGACTGCAGCACGCCAGGCTTCCCTGTCCATCACCAACCCCCGGAGCTTGTTCAGACTCATGTCCATCAAATCAGTGATGCCATCCAGCCATCTCATCCTCTGTCGTCTCCTTCTCCTCCTGCTCTCAATCTTTCCCAGCATCAGGGTCTTTTCCAGTGAGTCAGCTCTTAGCATCAGGTGGCCAAAGTATTAGAATTTCAGCTTCAGCATCATTCCGTCCAGTGAATATTCAGGACTAATCTCCTTTAGGATGGACTGGTTGAATCTCCTTGCAGTCCAAGGGACTCTCAAGAGTCTTCTCCAGCACCACGGTTCAAAAGCATCAGTTCATTGGCGCTTAGCTTTCGTTATAGTCCAACTCTCACATCCATACGTGTCTACAGGAAAAACCATAGCTTTGACTAGGTGGACCTTTGTCGACTCTGGATAAATATCAGTAATTTTTTCAGCTATTTCTCCTTTACTTTAGCTTTGCATCTTGAACTACTGTCATCCCTCTTCTCTGGTCTTTCTATAGTTTATCAACTACAGACTGTGGTACTAAGAATGGAAAACGGCGCTCCAGATATAATCTGCTGCTGCAACCTATAATTGGACTTCTAGTTCTGTTCTGAATACCTAACTGCTATCACTTAGACTTTGGATTAGATTGGCATTGTGTCTGGTTACAGGTGTTGAACTGCACATGTGAATGAAACTCTGCTGCCTCTTGATCCTGCATTAAAATAATGTCTAGGTTTTAAAAATGAAAATTCTTAGACATAAAAGAGAATGAGAACAAAATTTTAGAAGCTCGGCAGCTGATGGAGAACTCTGACTGACTTAACACATCCTAGAAATGAGCCCAGTTTTAACCACAGAACCCCTGAAAGGCTCAGAAG
The DNA here is from genome assembly GCA_007570785.1 of Antilocapra americana. NCBI lineage: Eukaryota > Metazoa > Chordata > Mammalia > Artiodactyla > Antilocapridae > Antilocapra > Antilocapra americana. The sequence goes on along the minus strand of ML661888.1, from coordinate 7,737,209 downwards.
CAAAGCTATCATATTCCTATGGAAAAGAAGGTATAAATGGCTGAAAGTCTGAAAGGAAACAGATTCCTATGTCACCATTCCCAACTCTTCCTGGTCCACTAGAAGTCCTAAGAAGTTTCCCCTAGGAAAGTGAAAGCAACAGATTTCAGAGCTAATAGACAACTAACAAATTAGAAAGCAGTTTTTAACAGGGAGAAAAGCAGAAGTTTACACAGTTACTATAGACATTCCAAGAATTCTTTTCCACTTCAGCTGCCAGACAACTGGTAGGCCACTGGAAGAGGTTTAAATTGGGGATATGACCAGCTTAAGAAAAAAGGTTTAAAGACGTTGGCATGGGTATAACTCAGGGAAACAATATCACCCTGCGGAAACAGGATCCCTTTATTCTTACAAAACTGCCCATCCATATTTTAATATTATTAATATGAGCAGACAATGTTCACCAGATGGCAGAAAGCATTTAACATTAAAAGCAAATACCAAAAAAGAAGAGAAAACGAATAAAAAACTGGAGGAGGCAGATTGTGCAGGAAGAAGAAAATTTCAAAATAAAACAGTGATCCACTGATTAATATCCTCAGAAAGAAAGAAGATTGAAGAAAGAGTGCAAGGTTAAAATTCAGTATTTAAAAGGCAGATAAAAGTGCTTTTAGAAATTAACATATGATAACACAAATAAACAACACAGAATTGAAAGACAAAATTGAGGAAATTCTCCCAGGCAATACAAAACAAACTACAGATGGAAAATAGGAAGGGAAGGGTATGGAAATTACTGGATGAATATCTGAAAAGCAGGGTTTCAGAAAGAAAGGGGAGAAGGGTCAGCCAAAAAAAGTTTTTCAGGGAAAAAGTTAACCAAAACTGAAGAACATGGTAAACAAGATTGAAAGGATCCCCTGGGTGCCTGTACTGATGCACATCACAGCAGGAAACTGACATTTCAGAACGTGGGGCCAAAGATAAGATCCTGCAAGCTCCCAGAGAGACACAGAGGAAAGGAGACAGAAAATGTTTTGTATAAAGAAATGGGATTCAGAATGCCGGTGGGGTTTGCAGCAGCTACGCTAAAGGCTAGAAGGCAATGGGAACACGCCCTAAAGGTTCTGAGAGAAGAGTGTCTGCAGGCTGTAGTTCTGTGCCTAATTCCCAAGGCAAAGAGTTAAACTCTAAAAGGGAAAAACATGACTTTCCCAAAGCAAGGAATCTGAACGCGAAGCGAATCCTCAGGATGATAGTGAGGAAGATTCTAGCATATGAGTTAAGAAAGAGACCTGGAAAGAACTGAGTCCAGAGAGACCAGTTCAGAAGTTCTGGGAGAGACGTTTTCAAGAAGATGAAATGGATCCAGTGGCTAATAGGTAGGGAAATGAATTCACTGAGATGAGACTCACACATGTGGTTGAGGAGCAGGTAAGTTTGCATGAGCATTTGTACAGCTCAAAGAGGCGGAGAAGTTCGTAGAGAGCTGAGTTAACAACACACAAACACGCAAAGGAAACGGGTGTTTCTTTTACCTCCAAAGTAAAATACTGTTTAGGAAAGAAAACATTACTCATTATATACTAACAGCTTAGCTTCCCTAAGCATTTACATATTCAAGTTTATGTAAAGACTGAAAATTGATCTAATCTAGTTTACAATATAGCTCTCTAAGGAGATGGGAAGTGGGGACTTGTAAATAGAGTCTCCAGTCTCCCAAGGATGATGTCAGTAGACAATGAATAAAACTAATCAAGAAGTAGCAATGGAAACATGCTGTCAAACAAAGCCAAGGTTTTAACAGATCAGCTATGCAAATGTAAAGCCCTTAAAGAGCTGAGAATGGTGAAGCAAGTGGGACTTGCTATTCTTCTTAACAAATCTTGTGGAAATGCTTAACTACAAAAATTGTTTTCAAGAAGCCCAATTTATAGGGTGCTGGGGATGAGATTGAGTTGTCTTTAGCAAATGAGTCAGAACTTTTCCAACTACTTTTTGGAGAGATCTTGTGACATCCATCAGATAAGTGTCACTGGACACATGTTAAAAATGACAAGGAAGACTTCATTCAAGACTGCTGTGGTCGGGGTCAGAACTACTGCAATTTCAAAAAAAAAAAAAGACTTTTTTGTTTGCAAAACTATTGCAATAGGGGATGGAAATTGAACTCAACTCTACTAAAACAAAAGGGAGGAGGATTTTTAAAAGCTGGAGTGAGATGATGAAAATGTTCTGGAGGATGTCAGTGGGGTGGCTGGTCGATGTGATGAGGCCATCTGTGTTTGCTGGCTGAGTCTACGGAGGTCAGGCTTCTGCGGGCCATGGAGACCGGGAGACAGGAGTCGTCCCATCTTTTTCTGATGATTACATTTCAAAGGGAGGACCTCCAGGTCTTGAGAAGACATGCCAAATTTGTAAAAAGATGTACACCTCAAAGAAGCATGGAAGAATCCACAGTTGCAAAGATTCTAACGTAAACACTCTAAGAAAAAGGAAGTCAGGACCATAGTCAGAATGAAGGCTGTCAAAAGAGCAGTTATGCCGAGGGTAACATGAAAGGTTTCTCTGTAACAGCACAGTCACACCCTTTCAAAGTTGACCTCTTGCTTCTCTAAATGCACACTTCTCTGCATGTCCAACTTCTGTCACATCATCACTTACTAAATCCTCTCAGCCACACTGCTGAGCTCATCATCTTCCAACCCTACTGCAGCTAGTGTTGCAAACTCTGACCTTTGTCATCTTTTTACTCAACACCTTCTATTTTCTGATTGTTGTTCACCCGCTCAGTCGTGTCCGACTCTCTGAGACCCCATGGATGGCAGCACGCCAGGCCTCCCTGTCCATCACCATCTCCCGGAGCCTGCTCAAACTCATGTCCATTGGGCCAGTGATGCCATCCAACCATCTCATCCTCTGTTGTCCCCTTCTCCTCCTACCTTTAATCTTTCCTAGCATGAGGGTCTTTTCAAATGAGTCCGCTCTTCACATCAGTTGGCCAAAGTACTGGAGTTTCAACTTTAGCATTAGTCCTTTTAATGAATATTCAGGGTTGATTTTCTTTAAGATGGACTGGTTTGATCTCCTTGCTGTCCAAGGGACTCTCAAGAGTCTTCTCCAACACCACAGTTGAAAAGCATCAATTCTTCAGCTCTCAGTCTTTAGGTTCCAACTCTCACATCCATACATGAGCTCTGGAAAAACCGCAGCTTTGACTATCCAAACCTTTGTCTGCAAAGTAATGTCTCTGCTTTTTAATATGCTGCTTATGCCGGTCATAGATTTTCTTCCAAGGAGCAAATGTCTTTAAATTTCATGGCTGCAGTCACCATCTGCAGTGATTTTGGAGCTCAAGAAAATTAAGTCTGTTAGTGTTTCTATTGTTTCCCCAGGAATTTTTTCTGGAATTCTCTTGCTTTTTCTATGATCCTGTGAATGTTGGCAATTTGATCTCTTGTTCCTCTGCCTTTTCTAGCTTGAACATCTGGAATTTCACAGTTCATGTATTGCTGAAGCCTGACTAGGAGAAATTTGAGCATTACTTTGCTAGCATGTGAAATGAGTGCAATTGTGAGGTAGTTTGAACATTCTTTGGCATTGCCTTTCTTTAGGACTGGAAATGAAAACTGACCTTTTCCAGTCCTGTGGCCACTGCTGAGTTTTCCAAATTTGCTGGCATATTGAGTACAGCACTTTCACAGCATCACCTTTTAGGATTAGAAATAGCTCAGCTGGAATTCCATCACCTCCACTAGCTTTGTTCACAGTGATGCTTCCGAAGGCCCACTTGACTTTGCGCTACAGAATGTCAGGCTGTAGGTGAGTGATCACACCGTCATGGTTATCTGGGTATGGAGATCTGTTTTGTACAGTTCTTCTGTGCATTTATACCACCTCTTCTTAATATCTTCTGCTGCTGTTAAGTCTGTACAGTTTCTGTCCTTTTATCCAATGGCACTGCTAATACCCAAGCCTGCTCACGTACTCTGTTGCCGTTTTTTTAATTTTTTAAGGACTTTTAGCTGTTCTCTCCAATTCTAGTTTGTTTCCGCCCTGATTCATCTTCCATGGGACACAGAGATTGATGCTATTAAAACACCCAAGGGCCCAGTCTTGGAAATTAAACAGAGCTAGGTTCACGTTCTACAAGAAACTTAGTTCCAGGACTAACTAGCTGCACAATATTTGGAAAGGTCCTTATAAAATGTATAAAATCATATCTGTTCCTTATAATTGGTGGAATTTAAATAAACACAGTATCTCAGTAATTTTTTAATGATTTTATTGACTTTATGATTACCTCTACTATCAAGGGTGCTCTTGTGAACACTTTGAGGTCATCTTGCCCCAGAATGTACTGATGTAACTAATATTTTAATCTAAAAGCATTCCTCTTGAATAACTTTCCTAATGCTCATTTATGTCATTGTTAGTAATGCCAGTCATAAAGTGTACATCTTTCTAATTGACATTTACTAGAATAATTGAGTTAAATTCATATTATATACAGGTGTTGTAGAATTTTTAAAAAATATAGTTTATACTCGAATGCAAAACAATGGTTTCAGGATACTAGCTGACTCTGATGAGTAATGTGACTGTTTTATGTCAACATCCTTTCCAACCATCTGCTAAGTACAATTCAGCTAGCAATTAGCTAGCAATTAAGCCAGCATTTCAAAAAACTTAATTGCCAACTCAACCAATTTTCAGAGTTATATTAATGATAATAGCTCTACAGCAAACTGAATTTAATAAAAATGCTTTGAACATAAATCCCAACAATTCTAACTTGTTTTCTAGATCATATATATATGTGTTGAAATAGAAATGAGATGTACAGAAAAAGTACTTGAGTATGAGCATTGAAATTTAGTATCAAATTCTTTCCTTTTAGGGCTTTTTAGAGCCTGAGGCATTTTTCCTTAAACAGAAGTATTTACCTGTCGCTTGCACGTCTGTTCCTTCGATAGCCATTGTTTAGTTTGAACATGCAGACTTCTTCATTCTTGAATTTAAAATTATCTGGTTCCTCCCTCCTATACTGTTGGCAGGAATATAAGTTGGTGCAGCCACTGTGGGAAGCGCATAGATGCTCCTCAGAAAACTAAATACGGAATGAACACATGCGCCAGCAGTCCTGCTCTTAGCATATATCTGGACGAAACTATAATTCAAAAAGATCCATGCACCCGTGTGTGTATAGCCACACTACTGACAATAGCCAAGATAAGGAAACAGCTTGCGCGCCCATGGACAGATGAGTGGATAAAGAAGATGTGGTGTGTGTATATATGTATGCGATGGAACACCGCTCAGCCGCAAAAACAGCAAAATACTGTCATTTGCAGCAACATGGATGCAACTAGAGATTATCGTATTCAGTGAAGTGTGTCAGAAAAAGAAAGATAACAACATATGATATCACTTATATGTGGAATCTAAAATATGACCCAAAGGAACCTGTGAAACAGACTCAGAAACAGACCTAAAGAGCAGACTTGTGCCGGCCGAGGGTGCCGGGCCCGGCAGCGTGAGCTGGTAGGCGGGTTGGCAGATGTCGGCTTCTGCACAGGATGAAGAAATAGGCTCTGCCTCACTGTAGAAGCGGCCCCTGTAGCCCCGGGAGCTGCATTCAGTAAACCATAATAGAAAAGAATGCTTTTGAAAAAAGAATGTGAGTGTATATATACACACATTTGTGTGTGTCTATGAGTGTAACTGAGTCACTTTGCTGTGCAGCAGTAATTAACAGTATTGTAAACCAATTATACTTCAATAAAAGATTTTAAAAATGAAAAAATTTAATTTAAATTTAATTTCTATCTAAACAGGAATTAAAGGACCATGTCAAAGCCAAAATTGTCTTTGTAATATATAATTCTTAATGACCAGCAGTGATGAATTATTTTGCCATAGACAATTTATCCATAGCCATTAAGCAATCAATACAGATTCAACGCAATAATTATTTGGAACCTCTTAAGGTAACATGTTTGTGTGGCCTTTATTTAAAAACATATTCAGTTCTTTTTCCTCATTTGAGGACACTGAAGCCCTCTGAAAGATGTCATTTGTATGCTCATCTTTCAGAAAAGAAACTTACAATTACTAGAACTAGTATTCATCAAAAGTGTGGGTCTCACATCCTCTATTCTCTCTACTACCTTCTCTCTTCTGTGCATGGGGCACTCAGTGATGGGTGCAGAACACATCAAAATATCTCTTGATAACTGACTTGTGTTGCCTTTTTCACTTTACAAAAGACCGATGTCTTTATCTGCCTAGAGTTGATAGTGACCTTTTGAAGCAGTAGCTCAGGCTTCGAGGGAGCTTAAACACTAATGAGAAAAGGGGGGGACAAGGAGACCGTTTGATCCAGGCTTTGGCTGATCAAAGGAGAAGGGGTTGTATTGAGCCCGAAAATCAGGAAAGCCAGCTTGGATTCCAAAGAGAAGTGAGCCATACTGTTACACACGCCAAATGAGAGCTACCCAGCTCCAGGACCTGGTCCTGCATAGACTCTGCGAGCAGAGGTTCTCCAGGGCGGGGAGGGGGGTTGGGATATATACACTTCTGGGGAGGGAGTGTTTATATAAACTTTCAGCATCAAAACTGGCAATTCTTAAAGAACAAATATTTCTGAAATTATTAGAGAAGAAATAGAGATGCTAGATCAAATGAATTTCCGATAGAATGTGAATTTCAACCAGAAGCCCATTTATGTATGATAACAAAAGAATGAACACAATGATTTAAAATAAGGAAGTTTGGCGCTTGGAAAAGTTGTAAGGTTGGGAACATTTTTTAATAATAGTTATCCAATCCCAAACCTTCATTGTCTTTCTTTCTTTCTTTTTTTTTTTCGGTCTTAAAATGACAACACAGGGATTTGAGAGCCGGAGCATTTGAACAAGCAACGCAGTCACCCAAGGCAGCTAGAAGTAAGGGCACCCAGTGATAAGTACAAACCTCTCTTAGGAGAAAGAGTAGAAGATCAGATGAAAGGAGCGAATTCATGAGCCATCCGAGGGGTGGTGATATAGACGCAACACAGAGGTGCATACTGCACAATTAATGCCAGAGGGCCCCCAGATTTTCTGTGCTCTCACTGGTCTGCCCGTCAGAGCTTTTTTTTAAAATTTAAAATACAGTTTATTTTCAATATTGTGTTAGTCCCAGGTATACAGCAAAATGATTCATACCTTGTTTTCTATTCTTTTCCATTATGGGTTATTACAAGATACTGAATATAGTCCTCTGTGCTATGCAGTGAATCCTTGTTGTTTATATGTTTTAAATGTGACAACGTCTATCTCTTGATCCCCTACTCCTGATGTATCCCTCCCCTCCCTTCCCTTCTGGTGACCACAGAGTTTTCTGTCTGTGAGTTTGTTTCTCTGTCGTATTGGGTTGGACAAAAGGTTTTTCCATAAGATATTACTGGAAAACCTGGGCAAACTTTTTGTCTAACCCAATAAATAAGTTCCTCTGTGCTGTTTTCAGATTTCAAATTTAAGTGATAGCATATGATATTTGTCTTTCTTTACCTGACTTTCATCACTTAGTCTGATAATCTCTAGGTCCACCCATGTTGCTGCAAGTGGCATTATTTCATTCTTTTCATGCTCGAGTATATTGCAGTGTGTGTGTGCGTGTGTGTGTGTGTGTGTGTGTGACGTATCTTCTTTATCCATTCATTTGTTGATGGACACTTACGTTGCTTTCATATCTTGGTTATTGAAAGTAACGCTGCTGTGAACATCGGGGTACATGTATAGTTTTCCTCTTTTCTGGATATATGTTCAGGAGTGGGATTATATTTTCATCACAGTTTTTTCTCAGCGGGTACCGGTCATATGTGTGTAGCTTGGTCAGCCTCAGTTAAAGGTCTGGAACTGCAGAAAGCAATGATACAAGAGAGACGAAATGAATAAAACCTCACAATTTTCAGTAACAGTTAAGTTCACTGTGGTTTCGATTGTATCTCTTGCCTACTTTTCCTTCCTTTTAATCCAGATATTTAGGTTATTTTCTCTAGATTAAACTTTGTTTTTCTTTAAACTATTTACCTATTTGGAAATAAAATAATAAATAATTTTATAGATTTACAAAAAAAACCTTGGTTAGCTTTAACAGTAACCACTTTGTAGTGATCACAGGACTTTCTATGCTGAAATTTATTTAGACATCAGAGAAAAGGGGAGAATTTATGCCACTTGCTTCCATCAGAACATCCAGATATGCAAATGAAGATAAAATGTTCATAGCTTTCAAAGCAGAGTTTACATCATTCTATTGTTACATGGAAAAATCTGAGGCTAACAAATTGATTTTAAAAATCTATCAAGGAATACATAGTCTGCATCTATACATGTAAAGGAAATGTGAAGAGAAACTACCAGGGTTTTCTCATTTTAAAATGCCTATACTAATTATTCTAGGCCTTGGTTGAATCAGTCAGCTCTTTTCTTCTGAACCACCTCAGTCCCCCAGGTTTTCTCACCGTTGCTCTCCGATCTTCTCGGGCTTCTTGTTTCAGTCTTGTCGACTCTGTCACTGTTACCGTAACACACTCACACTGAAAGGCAGACCCTTCGGTGTGGGACCGGACGCGTTGATGTTGTCCTCCGCGGCCTGCAAAACACGTCCCAAATATAAACGTCATCAATCCGCATAATCTGCATATCATTTTGAAGCCTTTTTTGGTCACAGAGGAAAGGTCAGCTTAATATGCTCGCCCGGCCTGCCCAAGTAGCCAAGCCGACTGCGGCCCCCGGGTCCGCCTGCGCTGGAGGCGGGCTGAGCCGGCGCAGCCCCGGGCAGCGCAGGGACCTCGCCGGCGGTCGGTGCGGAGCCGCGCTCGCTGAGAGGCGTCGGCGGCGTTTCTCGGCAGCGTTTGCTCACCTCACGCCCTTGTGTCTCATCTTGGTGTTTCTCGAAATAGTTACATCCTCCACCAGCGAAATGATTATGACTCACTGAAGGTTCAGGTGATGATTACGACTTTGTAGCCATAAAGTACTTTTTACTTAAGGTATGTACATTGTTTTTTAGACATAATGCTATTGCACCCTTAACAGACTATAGTGTAAACATAGCTTTTATATGTACGGAAAACCAAAATATCCATGTGAAATCGCATTGATATTTACTTTATTGCAGTGGTCGAACTGAACCCACAATATCTCCTTGACGTTACACCTGCATACGTATAAGTAACTATTATTGCAATTTTAAATTATTTATAGAAGAGGATCTCTGCTTATTTGTATATAATGTTTATCCATTTATTGATTTACAGATTAGTTATATTTGCAAAGATTTGTGCTGAGTCAAAATGTATATTACAAGGCTTATTTCTTTTTAACTCATATTATGAAAGAGTCCAGAAATGAATACCCCAAAATATTTTGGCCCCATAAACTATCCTTACTGCTATAAAATATAAGCCGACTCAAAGTGTAACATCTTTTAAAACTCAAAGCAAATAATGGGGCAATCATCTAATCAAACAATAATAGTCCAAATAAGTGAAAAACACCCAGCTTTAGGGAGAGTTATGTTCACATGGGAATAAGAGAAGCAAGTAGTAAGAATGATCTCATTTATTCAATACTCAGTGCTTCTTGGTATTTTCACAAAAGATGAAAACCAACCACTAGGGAAAATAATTATTTTGTTGTCTGCATAATTCCCACTTGGGAAAATTTCTGGTAGTGGAATGCACACACCCTGGTATTAAAAAGAATTGTATCAATGTAGAATGTAGCTTCATTTGTTGAGCACTTATTATTTGCAAATCACTATACTAAGCACTTTGATTCACTACTTGAAGCTTATCTATCCTGATTGTGTGGGTGAGAAAACTGAGGCATAAGGAGGGTTAATCATTTAAGAATCACAAAGCTGGTAAATGATGAAGCTCGACCTTGAGCCTGGCTCTCCAACCCCAGAATTTTAACCACTGCAGTTAATCACATCTACCAACAAAATTTAGAATAAAATATCCAAGGACCGCTCACATGGACACGCTGTCTGACAGGCAACATATCTGCTTTTGTACTTTTTTCCTCAGTAAATTTTTGTCTTTTTCACTTGGGTTTGAACTTGTCAATGAGCGTTCTTCATCCTCCTTCCTGAGTGAGCAAATTCTATGTTTTATCTGATTTCCCCCTTTTTGGTTGCCGTCTTTTCTCCTCAGAGAAAGCATCCTTATCAGAAAGGACTCTTCGTAGCCAGAAAGATCCATCTGTTTGCATAAATCTTTGTTTCTTTGTATACGCAGACCCTCCGGGTTCCCCAAACGTCGCCAGTTCTGTAACACACAGCTCGCTCACCTGTCTGTACACGCCTGCACTTGGACATAACTGGCACCGCGGGAGTAACTCGACCCTGCCTTGACTTCGTCCGCCCCCCGGCCTTACTGGCGCAGAGCCGGCTCGGGGGCACCCCAAGGCCGCAGCCCTCTGCTTTCTCCCCGCAGAAGCTCAGAAGCAGCAGCTGGAGGCGCGCCTGGAGCTGGCCCAGGACGAGTGCGTGTCGGGGCGCGCGGAGCACTCGGCGGAGGAGCCCGCGGAGGGCGCGCCGGACGCCGAGGAGCTGACCGACGGCGCGGACGAGGACTCGGAGGAGGACGGCGCCCGCGAGCTGGTAGGGCCGCGCGGCCGGGCTGCGGGGCGCTGCGGGCGGGCCGGCCGGGGCGCTGCGCGGATAAGTGCTCCGTGTGCTCGGAGGCGTAAGATGGGCGGGGACGAACGCGCGGACCGGAGGCTCTGGGTTAGGATGGAGTAGTTACGGTCTCAGATGGAAACCCCCTTTCCCAAGGGCTTCCTCACCGCGGGGGTCTGGCGTCTGGGCCATCGCGCCCGGGCTGTCCGTGGGGATGAGGGCCTGGCAGGGAAACAGTCACCTCCCGGGAGACACCGGCTCCCCTCCCGGTTAACAGCATCACACAGCGTCACCCACGGATGGAGTTACCTTAGTCACATGGTCAGCGGGCCTTTGGACACTCTGTCCCCTCGGGCGGCCCTTTAGCGTGAGGCCGGTTGGCCATCTTCAGGGCCCGTGCTGCTTGGCCACCCGTTCTTACGAGTTGTACATTTGAGACTTGATTCTTTACGTGTTTTATTTTCCCAATGTTGTAATAGTTATACTGCTCACTTCCAGATGTTCTTTCCTGTATAAATGCACCAGGGACTTGGTAAATACATGCTGATGAGGATGCTATTTCTCATATTTTATTAGCCATGAAATTAAATATACTATCTTTAAGGGACTGACTAATACAGATGATGAGAAGGCGAGTGTGTGTGTGTGTGTGTGTGTGTGTGTGTGTGTGTGTGTGCTGCCAACTCTCAAATATATATGTACTGATTATATTAAACTTGACTTAATCCTAAGTAATATCAGATTCCAATCTATCTTAGTACCCACTGTTACTGAGGTAATTTTGCTGTGGTTGTTGTTTTAGCATGGTAAGTACCTTGTCCTTGTTTCATCTATGGAATTCTATATTGATTTTTTAACACTCCAAATCTGTTTAAATTGCATGGTACCTTTATTTAAGCTTTTGAGATAGGAGACTTTAACAACCGTTCTTATTTCTACAAAAGTCTGCCTCAGTTTGAAGGGTTTAAGTACCTATTTTTAGGGCTGTTTTGATTTGTGGAATCTATTGAGCAGGGACTGGATTGAAAGGTTGATGAGTTTCTCAGCTTCTCTTCAGGCAGGAGTTTAATCCAGGAGCACAAGTTCCTCAGCCCATTCCAGTCCAACTTCTGTTGTCTCTATCTCAGTGTGACTGCTCTTGTGGAGGTCTCAGGACGCTTCCATGATGTCATTACTACTGGTTGCCTCTCTGTTCTTATTTTAATTTACCCCTCAGTGGAATTCGGCTGAAAACTGATTAGGAGAATTTCTCAGAATACCAGCTGCTCACTCTCACTCACCTGTGCTAGAAAGTTTCCCTCCATATCCCCACTTTAAATAGTGAATAGCCCAAGGCTTTGTCATGGGCCACCTTCTCTCTCTATGCACTTTACCAATGTAACTTCATCAAATACCAAAGCTTTAAGTATTATTTATAGGCCAAAGATTTCTAAATCTACATTCCTACTTCTTATGTCTTCCTGGAATTCTAGACTTGACTACATGCCTATCTCTCCAGAGCTGTTCAGTGAGCAATTGAAACTTAACATGCCAGAAACATTCTTGATTTTTCCAGCCATCTTATTCCTTTCCAGTCTCCCTCATTCTCATAAATAGCATCATCATCCACACAGCTGCTAAAAACCGAAAAGACTAAGATCACTTCTGATTTGTCCCACCTATCCCATTAATTCTACCTCCAAATCATAGCCCAAAGCTAGTTACGTCTCCAGTGCTGCTAAACTGATCTTTGTGCTTCAGCCCATGCAATCCATTCTCTGCACAAGATGGATAAAAGTCATTTTAAATGTAACCCAAACAATGCTGCTCCTTTGCTTAAAATCTACAGTGCTTTTTATCATATTTTGAATCAAAATCCCCAACTGTGTGAATTTAAATTATGATGAAGTTGGGTGGAATAGGCCAGGAAAGAGAGAGAGAGAGAGAACTTGGTGAGGAAAAATGGAGAAAGTCCCTGATGCTAGTAGGAAAGGAATCTAGGACATAGATGCATGTATAGGCTGACCTTCAACATAAAGAGGGACACTGTCTCACTGCAACAAACTGTATGAAGTCTGAGGATGTGGTGGCAGGTCTTTAAGGGAGTTCAGGCATGAACTGTGAGTCAGAAGGTGATGATCGCTGAAGCATGGGTGGGTGGTGTTCAGTCGCTAAGTTGTAGCCAGCTCTGTGATCCCATGGACTGCAGCTTGCTGGGCTTCCCTGACCTTCACCATCTCCCTGCCTGTGCTCAAACTCATGTCCACTGAGTCAGTGATGACATTCAGTCATTTCATTCTCTGTCGTCCCCTAATCCTCCTGATCACAATCTTTCCCAGCATCAGGGTCTTTTCAAATGAGTCGGCTTTTCACATCAGGTGGCCAAAGTATTGGAGCTTCACCTTCAGCTTCAGTCCTTCTGATGAATATTCAGGGTTCAGTTCTTTTAGGATTGACTGGTTTGATCTCTTTGCTGTGCAAGAGATTCTCAAGAGTCTTCTCCAGAACACAATTTAAAAGCATCAATTATTTGGTGCTCAGGCTTCTTTATGGTCCACCTCTCACATCCATACATGACTACGGGAAAAAACATAGCTTTGACTACATGGACCTTTTCGGCAAAGTGATTTCTCTGCTTATTAATGTGCTGTCTAGGTTGGTCATAGCTTTCCTTTCAAGAAGCAAGAGTCTTTGGATTTTGTGGCTGCAGCCACCATCCGCAGTGATCTTAGAGACCAAGAAAATAAGGCCTGTCACTGTTTCCACAGAGTGAGGTGAGATGGGCATGATTATAGATTTGAGGAGAATTGAGAAGATTTGAAGAAGCTAATATGAAAAGCATAGAAGATCACTAATTTGAAAATATATAAAGACTGATGGTTAATGTTCATAGCTAGTTGAGGTTAAAGGCCAAAAATTAGAGTAGTATTTTGCAGACTTTAAGGTGTATCAGAAGTACCCGGAGCTTGTTAACACCCATTCCAGATTGTAAAAACGCAGATTGCTGTGTCCCCTTCCGAGCATCTCTGATTCGGTACGCTGAGTGTGTCTGGGAATTCACATTTCTAACAGGTTCCCATGGCGTGCTGCTGCTGAGAGTGTGGGGAGCTCCTTGAGAACCGCTGTTATGGAGGCATCAGCCAGCACAGCCATGGGATTCTTTCCATCAGATTGTTCTCAAACAAATCAAGCAAAAACAATGAATAGAGTTGAGGACATAAGTGAAAAAGAGTGGTTAACTAGAGAAATCATGGAACTGAACCTGAGCAGGGAAGTCAGGGAACAGAGGTAGGGACTGAGAAGGAGAAAACAGAGGCATAGAGTGAGTAGAAGCCCCTATACTGTGAAGGACAAGAGGAAAGGAGAGGAAATGAGCAAGAGAAACATGATGGCTCTCCTCAGAGACTGAGACATTTCAGAGGTGTTGACAGTTAGATGATGAGAAAGTCCGAGGGAGGGGCTGATGGAAGTGCAATCAGAAGAAAAGTCACTGAGTCAGGGAGAATTCAAGAAAGCAAGAGGCTCGGACACAAGATGGCTCATCTCCATGTGCATGAGATCACTCTAAATACCAGACAGAAGTAGGAGGGAGACAGAAAATGCCAGCTGTCCTGACAAAGACAGCAAGCCCCAGATCTGTCACTGTCTAATCCAGTCGATTCACCTTCAGTGTAACTTGTCTGACTCTCAACTTTCTTATTTGCAAATGGCAAAGTTAGATTGGAAATTTCTAAAATCGATTCTGTTTGATCTTTCGAGTGAATCTGTGTTCCAGGAACACCATTTCTGAAAGTCAAGGGTTTAGCATGCAGCCCAGGGAACAAAGCCAAACCGTGGTGTTTGGTTTATGTTCTAAACGCACAGGAGGTAAGTGATTAGAACTCTTGCTGCCTGGAAGTTCTCAGGTTTTCTTCCTCGACCTCTGCAGTTTAACTGGGGAACTTAGCTAATGGGAGGTAAGGATACCATCTCCAGTATCTCCTTTTGTTCGAGACTTGGAAAATAAAGAGTGAGCGTGACTGAGTAAATTCAGTCCCTGTGGTCTAAATGGAGACTGCAGAGTCACTCCTAGGAACTAGCCAAGAGAAAATTCCCTGTTCTACTGTTCTCTCTTTTCCAGACCACATGATCGGAGTCATCCTTGGTTCCTGGAAAGGAAAGACATATATCTTCTCTTTTTGAAGGGTGGATATGATTACAGATTCAGCAAGAACACAGTCTATCGATAATTAGGTTTTTGGTGATTATAGTTGTAAGTAAAAAGAAGAGCTGGTATCCATGTACTTAGGCAGCTGCTCAGAGAAAATCTAAAGTGAATGGGACACAAGACTTGTATCTCAAGCAAGGGAGATCTGGCGAAATGTGTTAGAGGCCAGCCATAAGTGGTGGCACCCCTTGCAGAGCTTGTGAAAAGCTGATGGCATGAACACTGGCTCTATACGTCATCTAGATCTAAATATCCAGTTAGTGGATTCCGTTTCCATTGTGCAATCCATTCGGTCTACGTTTAGGTACCTTTTGTGTGTGAACCAGGTGCTACAAAAGCTGTGCAGATAACTAAAATTATTGCTTTTTTGTAAAATGAAAGATTTAAGTAAATGGTTCTTTTACTCTGGTAGCTTAGTGCCTAGAGAAGACTGATTTCCTTATGTCAAAATAATAGACTTGGACTTGATAATTTATGAGAAGTCAGCCAAGGCTGAAAATCTGTGAATCTACAATAATCTATGCCCATATATTTCATTAGTGCCTGTAAGTTAAGGTTTGAGTATATTTTAAATTGAACTCTAGATTGACACCTTGTGCATACATTATCACACCACACTCATTTCTGAAAAAAATCCATTAGCAAATATTTATTGATTGACCACTAATGAGATTTTTGCTATGGGAATAATGAAGGAAGTAATTTTTTTTTTCCCTCAAGAAGGCTGTGAATTAACTGGGGATAAAGGCTACAAGAAAAACATACTAAGCAGTATATCATGGTAAGAACCATATGAAGGGTGCAGTTTACAGCTGGGGAATCACACATGCCTGGGAAGTCAACAAAGGCTCCTGGCAGAAGGGATATTAGAAATTTACCTCAAAGGATGCTGAGTTAAGGAACAGCACCTGTGAATATGCAGAAAGTCACCCTTCATTATTTTTGGATCATTTTACAGAAAGCATATTTAATGTCCAAAGTACATTAGTTGTTTCATATTATGTGGGGGTGGGATCATGGATGGACAGACAGATAGATAGCTAAGTAGACTTTTTTAATAAAACTACTAAAAACTCCACAAATAAGATACTTGCCTTTCAAACTCTTTTACTTTTTCCATATGCAGCCAAGTTGTAATCCCCTTTCATATAAAATGACATAATCCAACAAGAAGTAACCTGTGCCAAAATGGAAATCCTATAGAGAAGTGAGGGCTCTGTCTCCTTGCTCAGTGGCTAAGTTGTGTCTGACTCTTTGTCACCCCGTGGACTGCAGCACCCCAGGCTTCCCCATCCTTCACTATCTCCTGGAGCTTGCTCGAGCTCATGTCCATTGAGTGGGTGATGCCTTCCAGTCAGCTCATCCTCTGCTACCCTTTTCTCCCTTTGCCTTCAATCTTTCTCAGCATCAGGATCTTTTCCAGTGAGTTGGCTCTTCGCATCAGGTGGCCCAAGGACTGGAGCTTCAGCTCCAGCATCAGTCCTTGCAGTGAATATTCAGAGTTGATTTGTGCCCTGCTAATTTAAAAGGCCAAACGGACTCTCCCGGGGCGCATGAGAGAGGATGAATGACAAAGGTGACTGCGCACACCCAGGGACATCGCAAGCCGTCAGCATCGTTCAGGAGGCGTTGAGAATCTCATGAGTGTTTCCAAAGCAAAGTTTTTGGTCAGCTAACTACAAAGGCCTAAGGTGCCTCTTAAAATGCTAATAAAGATTATCTGGGGAAGAGTCCAGGAATCTGTGCTTTTATCAGTCTGAGGTTTGAAATGACAGAGTGACATAAAATCCCAAAGGAAACTGTAGACAGTGCAAACATTTAAATGCATTAAAGAATTTGAGCTCTTTTGAGTTCTACTTGTAATTACTTCTGCTGACTACATGTAGTCAAATCAAGCAAATCTAGTAAGGATCCTCAGTAGAGTTACCTAGCTGGATAGTCTCACACTTAGGCATGCAAGTCGCGTGCCGCCTTGTAGCACGTCTTTGGGCATTTAACAGGACACCCAGCTAAGCAGTGAGTCGCTGGGCCTGCGAGCTGTTGAACTCCTGTGCATGTTTGGGGAGGTGTGGACCCACACCCGCTGCTGCGGTCGAAGAGAACTCAAAGCAAGCATTCTGATACATTGCTGAAAACTGAAACGTCTAAAGCATTTTAACCAGCATTCTTGGTCTTTCTTTATGAACTGGACTGAAAACATTTCCCTCTTTTTGAAACTTTCCGTTCCTTTCCTAATTAAATCCTTCCCCTGAACGGTCCCCCGTATCCTGCATGCTGCAGCCTCTGTTCAGTTCTGTCATTTGGGCTAAACACTAGCTGGAGGACCAACAAGGATGTGGGAGACACATTCGCAAAGGTGCTGCCAGGTGCGGTAGCGGTTTGTACCGCAAGGAGCAAGAAAGTGTTTACTGAGCCTTGTGATTTGCGTCTGTATTCAAGACCTTCATCTCGAACTGTGGCCCTCCATCATAGGCTGTCTTCCCAATCCTCCTGACCACAGATAATCAGGACAGAAAGAAACCTTCCGCCGTAATTTGGAGGGAGTCAGGGCTAGGGCGGCCAGTCCTGGTGCCTAAGTGCAGCTTGCACGGCCCGCTTCTGAGGCACAAACGGCAGGGCCGTGGCAGCTGAGTGACCAGCACCGCTCAAGGGAAACAGGCTGTGGCTAAGCCTTCGATCTGCGGTCAAGGCTGTGCTAGGCTCACGGTTCTGCTCTGGGGCCCCACCTTGGAGTCCAGCCTCTTCCTCTGCCCTTTCTGTAAGAAATGTTCCTCAAAGTGAATCTCACACTCGTTTGTTCGACATCTCCCTTGATTTCAATCGTTTTTATTTTAGCTGAAGAACTCTGCTTAGCCCATGAGGGCCAACTTGCACTTTCCCCGGAAGGCTAGACGGCTGGGTTGTCAGAGACTGGACTCCGTCTTGGGTCTGACAGAAGCCGTTCGGATCTCCATGACTCTGGACAAGCTGGTTATCTATGCCTCTCACAGCCCAGAGAAGACTCTCGGTGAAAAGTCTGCTACCTGCTTGCAGTGTCGTTGCAGGGCATTTGTATGTTGCCTGTGTGCTGAACTTCATTCATTTAATCGTGTTACCTCGCATGCTTCCACGTCTGTCTAGGTGTAAATTAGATCCCAGCTACGTTCACGAAGAGATCCAGGAGCATCGCAGGAAGCCTGGCAGGGCTGCAGGACCTCGCCGCCCCCGCCCCGTCTCTGCGGGTTGTTTCTGGAGCGCGTCTCCTGCCGCCCCCACCTGCCGAGCACAGGCTCCCGCAGCCCTGCTGCTGCCTTTGTGGGGGATATGGCTCTGCCAGCAGCGCCGCCTCGCCCGCGCCGGAGACGCAGCAGCCGCGGGCGCCTGGGGCCGGCCCGCAGGCCTCCGCACCGGGCTCCAGCCAAGGCTGGGGGACGGAGGCGCTCGCCGCCACCACCCCGAGCGTGCAGCCTGAGCCCGTAACATCTTCGAAGGCCAGCGGTTCGCGGACAGCAGCCTCCTGAGCTGCTGCCCCTTCCCCCCTCGTCCTCTCGACGCCGTAGTCGGTTTGGGCCTGCTGAAACGTAAGCCCGGTCGTTCTGTTCAAAGCTCTCCATAGCTGTGCCCCCGACTCACAGTGGAGCCGTGGGGCCTCAGGGCGATCCCCAAACCCGCACCTCGGCCCGTTCCCTCTCTGGGCTGCTCCGAGCTCTCTCCGCTCAGCCCGCCGCGGGCACACCCCGCCCAGCTCCTGCCCCCAGCGCAGGTCGGTGCCCCGATCGATCGATCGTGGAGATCCGCAAAGTGCAATCCGCATAGCACAGGGCTCTTGAGGCTGTGTCAGATGTTAGACGTCTATGCCACAATTTCATGTAAGTCAATCAAGAATTACCTGTACGTAGGAGAGAATTAAGCTGCATGTAACCCAGTGGCCTGATGCAAGTTTTTCTGGTGTGAGACAGAAGTAGGTTGTCCAGATTGAGCAATTAAAAACACAGGATACCAGTTAAATTTTAATTTCAGATAAACAATGAATAGTTTTCTAATATTATTATGTTCCCAATATTCCATGGGGGTATACCTGTAACAAAAGAAATATCATTTATCTGAAATTCGAATTCAGCTGAGCTTCCTATAATTTACCTGGCAACTCTCCATAGAAATAGGCTTGAATACTGGCCTTCAACACATTATTAAGTTCTTTAAACTTCTTTTCAATGTTACCTATGAAAGTGGAATAATAATATCCCCTGATAAGACAAGGGCAGGAGGAGAGGGGGTGACAGACGATGGGATGGTTGGATGGCATCACTGACCCAACAGACGTGAGTTTGAGCAAGATCAGGGAGACGGTGAAGGGCCGGGAGTCTGGCGCGCTGCAGTCCACGGGGTCGCCAAGAGTCAGACACGACTGAGCAGAGTAAGGCAAGGAGCTCAAACCTGTAAATCCTAAAGGAAATCCGTCCTGAGTATTCATTCATTGGAAGGACTGATGCTGAAGCTGAAGCTCCAGTACTCTGACCACCTGATGTGACCAGCCAGCTCATTAGAAAAGACCCTGATGCTGGGAAAGACTGAAGGTGGGAGGGTGAGAAGATTACATGGCATGACTTAATGGACTTGAGTTTGAGCAAAGTCAGGGAGATGATGAAGGACAGGGAAACCTGTCATGCTGTAGTCCATGGGGTCTCAGAGCATCAGACTGGACTTAGCAACTGAACAACATAAGGCTCTAGAAAGGATTAAATGAGATAATTCATGAAGTACACTTAACAATGTCTCCAACACTATTTAAGAAGCAAATTGCAGCTATTATCATTATTAATATTATAGCTGCCATCTAATTTTGCAAGTGAAGCTTTCAATAAAATATTACAGAATTTCTAGCAACATAGTCTTTCATATGGAAGTTTGGGTCTTTAAAGTCTCTAGAGAGTCAGATTTGTTTGAAAGCACTTCTTATTTCATAAGAAAGCCTTCAGGAAACAAATGTAATATTCTGAGAAGAATTATACTTTGTTTTCATCTTGTAAAATTTTTCTTTGATTTTGTACTTGCTGGCTTATTCAATTCAAAAGAATTCCTTTTCAAGTCCTTTAATGACTTAAAAAAAGAAAGATAATGCTAACTGAGGCCTACAGTGACATACGGCTTTTATTTTAGTTTTTGTTATACATTTGTTCTCTGGCTCATGTGATCTGGCCACCAATTTAATTTAAAAGATGGTCAGTTGTGGTTTTGAAGAATCCGAGCATGAGAGAAGCCTTATATATCACATTTCCTGTGGTCATCCAGCCACTCATTCATTAAAAGAAATCAAGAAATTTTTTAATGAAATAATGGAAACTCAGTAATGTACCAGATATTGTTAGTTGCTGAAGAGTCAAAGAACATGGCACAGTGGCTTCTGATTCCATAGAGCGCTCACTGGGTAGGAGAGAAATGTGCTGTAACCAGAAAAAGCAAACAGATATTAACAAAACAGTGTGACGAGTACAGTCATCCCTTGCATCAAGACAGTAGCTCATGGGAAGTAAAATGACAGAGCAAATGAATCTGGACAGACTTTGCAAAGGTGGAGACATATTTGGGGTTTGGTTCTTAAAGAAAAAGCTTGGACAAGGAAAACGAAGGCTTAGATAGCATTACCAACAGAAAATACCAAGAGGAAAGGCTTGGCTTTAGTGTCTATTGGGATGTAGTTCTCAGTGGGTGATCCCAGGACCCGCAGCACCATATCCCGTGGAAACGTTTCCAAAGGGCAGATTTCCGGAAAAGCAGATTCTCAGGCTCTAACTCAGACTCCCTGAATCAGAAAACCCTGGGGGTGAAGCTTAGCCATCTGTGTATTAACAAGCCCTCTAGGTGATTCTGTTACTCATAGTTTGAAAATCACTGGACTGCAGCAACAGGGTTTACAAATCCAGGTGCACACAGAATTACCAAGTGCACCTTTTTATAAATCCCGGTGACAGGGGGCTCAAGCTGTAACTAATAAATCCGATTAAACTTGGGGGTGGGGCCCAGCAAAAGTCCAAAGGTGGCTTAATGTGTAGCCAGGGTTGAGGACCCATGAGATAGAACACATAGCACGTGAAGAAAGATGAACAGGCTCTTAACCAAAGAAGACAGAGACACGTAAGAATTCACTCAAAACCATTAGTATTTGTGAAAATAAAAATTAAGCCAACAATAAAGTAACATGAAACACCCTCCCCTAGAATGACCAAAATTGGCTGGTAGGATCAAATGTTGGCATGTTGGCAAAGATGCAGAGTGCTGAAAATGTCCAACGTGCTTAGGCAGATACAATGCAACAGTCATTTAGAATGTCTGGGAATTTCTTATAAAACTAGACATAATTGAGGCAGCAGTTCAACTCCGAAGCATTCAAAAGAAATGAAACTATGTGTCTAGGAAGTACTTGAATAAGAACCTTTTAGCAGCTCTACTCATAGTATCCCAAAACTAGAAACAATTCATCAATAGGAAAATGGATATATAAAGTGGGGTCTATTCACACAATGGATACTACTCAGTAATAAAAGAGAGCAAACTATTGATATGTGCAACAATGTGGGGAAATTTTAGAAACATTATTCTTAGTGAAAGAGACCTTGTACAAAAGAGTATTGTGTGATTGCATTTATATAAATAGAAGTTGCCTGAAATGTAAATTAGGAGCGGAGACTGACTTTTCTGAAACGTCATTCTCTTCCTTGCTCTGGTGAAAATTCATTTTTATTTCAATAAAAATAAATTCCTAATGCCATACCCTCTAGAAACCTTCCTGATATCCCCAGAGTTAGTTGAGTCCTCCATAACCTATGCAGAACCTTAGTACACTCACTTCACTGCTGCCACTACTTTTAAAAACTGTCTGTTTCCACCCCTTGCAGGCTGGATGGTTTCTCTTGGGTTTGGATTTCTCATGCATAGTCCAGCCTTCATCATCTGGCAGGACACAGGGACGAGGGAGGTGGATGGACTAGAGGGACGCCGGGTCACTTGACAGTACCTGACACACCACATCACACTTCTGGGTGCACGCTGTCCCCCCGCCCTTGCATACCCTTCCCGGGTCTCTGTGCCATCTGACTGGTCAGCACGCGCTGTCTCTTGAAGACTGTGTCACACGTCAGAGTCCATTCCTGCACAAGGCCCCCAGCCTGCTCTGGACACCCCTGGGACTGCTTCTTCCTCAGACCCCCGTGTGTGCGTCTCCTCACACTTAACTTGCTGTGTTGTACTTGGTGAGTCCCTTCTTTCTGGCTCACTGATTTGTGAATGTCTCAGGGCCTGTTTTCTTTGGTGTGTTTCCTCAGTGTGGTGCTTAAATTAATGTTAATGAACGTTTGTTAAAGAAAGGGAGAAACACGTCCTCAGATTACCCCACACTGGGAGTGCTCTTATCGTTTTTAAGTACATTTTACTAGGTATTGGGTTCTAAATAATACTTGTGTGCCTTCTGTGATTTAGAGCAGGATTATACAAAGCAGAGGAACAAGCAGTTTTCACTGTGGCTCACTCACTAGGGGCTTCAGGAAGCAACCCGCAGCGGCAGGGGGCGGAGGAGGAGCAGCGGGAGGCTGAAAAGCCGGCATCCAAGTCAGCACAGCAGTGTCTGTTGTGTTGGTTCTCCGTGGTTTGGTGTTATTACCTCCCCTGGGGGATAAAAATGCAGATTTAAGTAACCCACATTTAGTTAGAGAAGCTAGAACATCAAGCTATAAAACAAACGGAAACTAAGTTTCCCCATCTGCAATTTTTAAGCCCCAAAAGTATACAAAAAAACAAACAAACAAAAACCAAAAAAACTACAAGTTCATAAGAATATAAACTTCAGAGAATTCAAAACTAACCTATGCCCAGATAAGTATACTAGATGTTATGATTCCGACTTCACCAGGAGGGCAATGTGGTCTCTAGAGTTAAGGAATTTTGAGATGTTAAAAGTATTGTGGTAGAGAGGCAATTTCCAAACAGTGTCTCTACTAATGTTAAAAAGCACAATAATCAATCTAGTCTCTCTACTAATGTGAAGAGGCAGAATAATACATCTAGAGTATAGACTCAAACAAGATATTTTCACAATCCCAGAGAGAAACAAAAGGTGGAGAGAATAGAATGGTACTGAAGTCCTTTAGAAATGAGTCCAAAAATAAGTCTTAAGTGTATAAAAAGACAGGAAAATCACTGTTTTTCTAGTTATGCTATAATGTGCTAGGGAAAATAGAGCAACCTGAAGTATGAATGCTGTCAGATTTCAAAAGGCTACTTACGAAAGTTGTTGGAGAAATAAAACAATTCTGCCAACAAAAAGACCCTAGGCTACCAACATAGAAGAGAGAGGGCAATTTCTTGAGTAAATATTCACGCATTTACATGCATGTAAGCACCAAAGTGAGCACAAAGTTAATGTCAAAGAAAAGTTGCACTGTATGTGGACTTTTCTAAGTTAGGGTTCAGGTTAGGAGATGATTTATTTGAAAGAATCATTGCAAGGAAAGATGGAACTATTCTGATAGCCTTGAACGTGAGTATCTCAAGAGTCAGGCCAAACGGGTTTTTCTTTTAATAGAGAGGAGTAGACAAGACTAGAAAGAACTGAATGTTAGGAAATGGGGTGAATGGAAGTCATGGGGTGATGTTTTACCCTGGGAGCCGCCTGTTTTCCAGGAGGGATTCTTCCGGAGGGGCTGTATATTGGCTCAGGTTGATAGAGGGCTGAAGTCCAGTGTCCCGGAAGGGAGCAGTTTATCCAGAGTTTGGTTAACGAGAATTTTGTTGTCATTGATCAACAAGGATAAAACGGTTTAGCTAATCATTTATGGGTTCAAGAATGAGAATTCCTCTCTGTCTAGCTGTGTCATCGGTAAACAAGGAATCATCCGTGATCTTGCCAGAGTCATAGTGGTTCTTTGCAGGAAACTTTCCCAAAACACAAAGGGTGAAATAGTGGCTGGCGTGGGTGGGTGAGGGGGTGGGATTCTTGACCATCACTGTTTCTTAGAATCACAGGGCCAAAGTAAAATTCGACATTATTATGTAGGCTTCCCTGGTGACTCAGATAGTAAAGAATCTGTTTGCAATTCGGGAGACTCCGGGCTTGACCTCTGGGTGGGGAAGATCCCCTGGAGAAGGAAATGGCAATCCACTCCGGTATTCTTGCCTGGAGACTCCCATGGACAGAGGAGCCTGGGGAACTGCAGTCCACGGGGTTGCAAAAGAGTCGGACACGACTGAGTAACAATTTCACTTTCAGAGGTTATTTGGCCCATGATTTTAGAGATATCTCTATGCTGTAAACATTCTAGAGTGGGGTTAATTCCTGCTGAGATTTATTCCTGTGTCAAAAGTTAGAAAAAGAATCCAGATTGACTTGACCTCCTAACAGACACTCTAAGAAAAGCAGTGACAGGAGTTTGGTCCCTTTGTCCTTTTTATTTGCTCTTAAGTTTTATTGTTTCTGTTTTGTCTGCATGGGTCTTTCTCTGGCTGCAGCAAACGAGGACTACTCTCTAGTCCTGGTGCCAGGGCTTCTCATCACAATCACTGTGGTGGCTTCACTTGCTGCCAAGCACAGGCGCTAGGCATGCGGGCTCCAGGAGCTGTCTTCAGTCTGAATGCAGAGACTCCAGTCCAAAGAATCACACACACACACACACACACACACAAGAAGTTTTATCTATGGAAAACAAGCATCCTATTCTGGCTAACTGGGAGATAACCATTATTCCATTAAGGATGAGTAAGATTCTACACACCCATATTGGTAACATAGCCTATTTTAATGTCGAAAGGACGAAACCCATGCTGTTTCGTCCACTGTTTCCCCATCCATTTGCCATCATGTGAACCCACGTTCTCATGATGTCTAGCCAAACATTAAGTCAATAAATTCTTAAAAGATTTGAAGAGGCAAAATTACCTTTCTCTTCCTATAAATTATTCCCAAATTCCAAAGGGCAAAAACTATTGGAAAGAGGGTGCTCAGTGATACTGAACTTTACGAAATATAAATAGTTGAGGTAGATATGTGTTTTTCCATTCGTGCCATTTTAATTCAGACAGCTGGCGAGCACCTATTAGATGAGTATCATGCACGACTACTATTTCAAGCACTGGTGAAAGAGAGTGAATAAGAAAGAAAACATCTCTTTGAGGAAGTACATGAGTGGAAGTTTACATTCTGGTCAATTGGTGCTGATGCTCAGTCGCTCACTTGTATTCAACTCTTTGTGACTCTGTGGACTGTAGCCCACCAGGCTCCTCTGTCCATGGGATTTCTCAGGCAAGACCACTGGACTGGGTTGCCATTTCCTTCTCTAGGAGATCTTTCTGACCCAGGGATTGAACCTGCGCCTCCTGTGTCTCCTGCATTGCAAGCAGATTCTTTACCCCTGGGCCACTGGGGAAGCCCTATATTCTAGTTTTGTATTGTTCAGTCACTCAGTCGTGTCTGACTCTTTGCAACCCCATGGATGGCAGCACGCCAGGCCTCCCTGTCCTTCACCATTTCCCAGAGCTTGCTCAAATCCATGTCCATTGAGTCGGTGATGCCATCCAACTGTCGGGGGAGTGTGTAATTTCCTTGGTTCTGTCTTGCTGCAGCTTTTAAAATTTGAAGTGGCAGACCAGGGTTACAGGTCAGTTACAGCTCCATTTTATTTGGCAAGCAAACAAAAATACATCCTCGAGGCATGAGGGTGGGCCAATCCAAAAAACAAGCAGAAAAGAGAGAGGATCAATTTTGGCTCCTTTTTTAATGTTTTTTCCCCTCCCCTGCCCTGTGTAAATTGGGCTAGCGAGGAAGGCTGTTTCTTTCACCTGAGGTTCTCACTCCCATCCTTGGACCTTCCTTTGTTCTATTTTCACTGGCTTTTCCCTTTCTTTGTCTTTTAGCCACCACTTTGTGTTTCCTATTCTAACTACCTAACACAATCATCTCATCCTCTGTTGTCCCCTTCTCCTCCCGCCTTCAATCTTTCCCAGCATCAGGGTCTTTTCCAGTGAGTCAGCTCTTCACATCAGGTGGCCAAAGGATTGGGGCTTCAGCCTCAGCCTGAGACCTTCCAATGAGTATTCAGGACTGATTTCCTTTAGGATGGACTGGTTGGATCTCCTTGCAGTCCAAAGGACTCTCAAGAGTCTTCTCCAACACCACAGTTCAAAAGCATCAATTCATTGGCCCTCAGCTTTCTTTATAGTCCAACTCTCACATCCATACATGACCACTGGAAAAACCATAGCCTTGACTAGATGGACCTTTGTTGGCAAAGTAGTTTATCTGCTTTTTAATATGCTATCTAGGTTGGTCATAGATTTTTTCCCAAGGAGCAAGAGTCTTTTAATTTCTGGCTGCAGTCACCATCTGCAGTGATTTTGGAGCCCAAGAAAATAAACTCTATCACTGTTTCCACTGTTTGCCCATCCATTTGCCGTGAAGTGACTGGATGCCATGATCTTGATGTTTTGAATGTTTAGTTTTAGGCCAACTTTTTCACTGTCCACTTTCATCTTCATCAAGAGGCTCTTTAGTTCCTTTGCTTTCTGCCATTAGGGCAGTGTCATCTGCATATGTGAGGTTATATAGAATGAGGCTAGCATTCTAGTTAGAGACATATTCTAAAACATAGTCTTCAATCTGTACCTACTCCATAAAATTAATACAATCACTAGAGTATTCAATTAATGGTTACTTGATTGTTCATTGTTAAGCACTACTTCATTATTTAAATTTTAACTTTCCAATTAAAAGGTCTATTTGGAATTCTCTGAAGAAAATAAATATGATAGATACTTTAGACAGAGGTCCAGTGAAAGGTGAACAAAGTGAATTCTGTTAACCACCAGTAATCAATCAGTGCTTTCTAAATTTTTACCTTTAATGAAATTAGTATTGAAAAATACATGATATTTAAAGCTACTAAAATTTGCTGCTTTTTTTAAATTTTTAAAACATTTTATACAATTTGGAAGTGCTGCTTTCCTTTTACAGTTACTCTACCAAACAGGCTGAATTCCTCATGCACAATACATCACTGAGCCTGTCATTTTTTATTTAATTGGAGGATAATTTCTTTACAATGCTGTGTTGGTTTCTGCTATACACAACATATCAGCCATAGGCATACATATGTCCCTCTCTCTTGAACCTCCCTTCCTGTTCCACCCCATCTCATCCCTCTAGGTTGTCACAGAGCTCCAGATTGAGCTCCCTGCATCATATAGCAATCACTGGCTCTCTATTTTACATGTGGTAATGTATATGTTTCGGAAAAGGCAATGGCACCCCACTCCAGTACTGTTGCCTGGAAAACCCCAGGGACGGAGGAGTCCGGTGGGCTGCAGTCCATGGAGTCGCACAGAGTCAGCCACAACTGAACGACTTCCCTTTCCCTTTTCACTTTCCTGCATTGGAGAAGGAAATGGCAACCCACTCCAGTGTTCTTGCCTGGAGAGTCCCAGGGACGGGGGAGCCCGGTGGGCTGCACAGAGTCGGACACGACTGAAGTGACTCAGCAGCGGCAGCAGTGTACATGTGTCAATACTACTCTCTCAATTTGTCCCACCCTATCTTCTCCGATTGTGGCTCAGGTCTGTTCACTTTGCATTAAGCTTATCACATGCCCAATAGTTTGTGTCTCCCCACTACCCCTGTATCGGCCCTCCCCTCACTGGTAACAGTTTGCTGTATTTTTTAGATTCCACATATGAGTGATATCATGCCGTAGGTTTCTTTCTCTAGCTGACTTATTTCACTTAGCATAGCACCTTCTCAGGTGATGCAGTGGTTAGAATCTACCTGCCAATGACATCTGGGTCAGGATGACTTCCTGGAGGAGGCAATGGCAACCCACTCCAGTATTTTTGCTTGGACACTTCTATGGAGAGAGAAGCCTGGCGGGCTACATTCCATGGGGTAGCAAAGAGTCAGACACGATTGAGCACCTAAGCATGCACACAGCACGAATACCCTCCAAATCCATCTACGTTGCTGCTGGTGGCAAAATGCTGTTCTTTCTTATGGCTGAGTAGCATTCTTAAATACATATATATCACATCTTCTTTGTCCATTCATGTGTTGATGGGCACTTAGGTTTCTTCCACATCTTGGCAATTATAAATAATGCTTCTATGGACATTGGGGTGCATGTTTCTTTTCAACCTAGTGTCTTTGTTTTTTTCAGATATATAACCAGGAGTGTAATTGCTAGGTCATATGCTAGTTCTGTCTTTAGTTTTTTGAGAAACCTTCATACTGTCTTACCTAGTGACTGTACCAATTTACATTCCCACCAGCAGTGCTCATGAGTTCCTTTTCTTCACATCCTTTTGGATGATAGCCTTTCTAAAAGGTGTGAGGTGACATCTCATTGTGGCTTTATTTCACCTCTCTGATGATTAGTGATGTTGAGTATTTTTTCGTGTGCCTGTTGGCACTTCTGCATTTCCTCTTTAGAAAAATGTTTAGTTCTTCTGCTCATTTTTTAATTGAATTATTTGGTTTTGATGCTGAGTTGAACAGGCTATTTATACGGGTTGAATATTAATCCCTTATTAATCATATCATTTGCAAATATTTTCTCCCATTCAGTAGGCTGTCTTTTAGTTTTGTTGGTGGATTTCTTTGCTGTGCAAAGGTTTTATGTTTAATTAGGTTCCATTTGTGTATTTTTGCTTTTATTTTCTTTATTTTAGGAGACAGATCCAAAAACATATTGCTGGGATTTATGTCAGAGTGTTCTGCCTGTGTTTTCCTCTAGGAGCTTTATAGTACCCAGCCTTACATTTAGGCCTTCAATTCATTTTGAGTTTATTTTTGTATGTGTTGTAAGAGAACATTCTAATTTCATTCTGTTGCATGTAACTGTCCAGTTTTCTCAGCACCACTTATTGAATAGATTGTTTTTTCTCCACTCTATATTCTTGCCTGCTTTCCCATGGATTGACCATGAGTTTGTGGGTTTATCTCTGGACTTTATTCTGCTCCATTGATCTTTGTGTCTGCTTTTGTGCCAGCGCCATGCTGTTTGATGACTCTAACTTCAGTATAGTCTGAAGTCAAGGACCATGACTTCTCCTTGGCTATTTGGAGTCCTTTGTGTTTTCATATGAATTTTAAAATGATTTGTTCTACTTCTGTGAAAAATGCCATTGGTATTTTTAGAAGAATGCATTTAATCTATAGGTTGCCTTGAATAGTATGGTCGTTTTAACAATATTTAAATGACCAATACTTCATCACTTAACAACCCAAGAGCCTGTTGCATCTTTCCGTCTGTTTTGTGTTGTTTTTGGTTTCTGTTATCAGCATCTTAAACCTACCTAAGGAGGCAAAAGACCTTTTTTCTGTAAACTATAAGATGCTGTTGAAACAAATATACTGTATTTTTTAAAAAATAAAGGGCTTCCCTGATAGTTCAGTTGGTAAAGAATCGACCTGCAATGCAGGAGACCCCAGTTTGATTCCTGGGTCAGGAAGATCCACTGGAGAAGGGATAGGCTACCCACTCCAGTATTCTTGGGCTTCCCTGGTGGCTCAGCTGGTAAAGAATCCACCTGAAATGTGGGAGACCTGGGTTCAATGCCTGGGCTGGGAAGATCCCCTGGAGAAGGGAAAGGCTGCCCACTCCAGTATTCTGGCCTGGAGAATTCCGTGGACTATACAGTCCATGCGGTCACAAAGAGTCAGAAAGGACTGAATGACTTTCCCTAATCCTTAAGAAATAAAAATAGTTTAAGGAAATGGTGTGAAGAATAAAAAATTTTTATTGTTATTAATAATTGTATTATTAAAATTGATGATTTTATTATTTCAATAATAAAATAATTTTGAAATATGTGAACACATGTGCTTAAGAGTATGCTCAACAAAGCTTATTTCATATTTGTTAAAATGCTTCCATTTTTTCTGTCAGTCACTCATGAGAAATAAACAATTCACTGATTGCCTAGTGTAGATTTGCTTCATTTGACTTTTAAAGGATCATTTTAACTAGAATTACTTTCAGTTTAAGGGAAACATAGAGAATACAAATTGCATCTTGTAAAGGGGCGTTTTTTAAATTGCCCGGTAACCATGGAAATACATTTTAGAGTCATGCAACGTTAACTGGACTTAGTCCTGGTTTCTAAAGCATCCTGTGTGCACCGTGGCATACCATATGCAAATTCTATTAAATTCTCTGGTGCCTGTTCACTGCTTGCTGGTTTTAAATGGACAAGTGTGTGTCAGTAAAGGCTTCAGGCGCTGAAGTGCATGTGAATGCATTCACTGCATTTGTCTGACAGCCAGGTGAAAATCAGCATCTTAAACCTTTCCTGCCTATCTTTACATTCAAAGATGTCCACAGAAGCGACTCATTTCACCCTATTAAATAATGGACATTGGATCCCTGACACAACACTGATATATTCCTTCAACCTTCTGGCACTGATGCTAGATGATACTAAATTTTTTAAATCATTAATTTCTATTTTTATAATATCAAATCTATAAAACACTGAAAACTTCAGTTATGTTTTCTTTATTCTAAATCTAAAATGTTATTCACAAGGAATATTCTATCTGGAAATATCACAAACTATTTCTTAGATACATCAGGCAATTCATTCATCCAAAGTGTTAAAGTATATTCAAATTACACACGATGATGTTCCAACATTCCATATTAACCTAACATGGATAGGTTAATAGACATTTCCAGAAAGAGACAGTTAATTGTAGATACTAACCTCCCATTGTCTTGTACAAAGGTTGTTGAATTTATTGGCTTAAGAATTTTACCCACCAAATGACTAGCTCTTTTTTTTTTAAGTTTTGAATGTTAATGTTCCAAATATAGTTGATCTATTACCAAGTATTATAAACGTAGGACTTTACTGACTTTTTATTGCTGGTTTTTAAAATACTGAGTGTGATAAACTTAAAAAAACTTCAGAACAAAAATTTTAAAAGTAGTTAAATGACTATGATCACTTGATAAATATCAGAGCCGGAAACTTGTGCTTGAGCAAGCTAAGAAAGTCATTAACAGCAGTATTTCTGATGGAACTAATGTTATGCCTTTTCAAGCTACACTGAATCTAATAATCTGTGACAGAAGAAATGTGAAAAGGTGTGAAAGCTTTTCATTAAATCTGAAACTGAAAGAAAGGGGAAAAAAGTTTTTTTTTTTTTTTCAGTTTGATTCATAGCTCAACTGACAGGGTCACAGTGGAAAAGAAATTAATTGTTTAAATGGCGCTGACCTTTTTACACTCCTTGCCCCATATTCTGGAAGTGAATTCCTAAGTCTATTTGCCTGCAATGATATGAAGGTTATACCCAGGCAGCCTGTGAATTGCAAAGAGCATCTTCACTTCACGTTCCCCCTCCACAAGCCAACCCCTCGCCCCCAGACCGTGCACCTTTATTACGAAGCAGTAGGGGCCTGGGTCTAGCTGGTCTCCCTGCCAGAGCAAACCAGTCGGCACCATCAGCCCTGCTCTACCTCGGAATCTCCCCTCGTGGAACTCCGCAGTCTCCAGGCTTGCTCTGAATATGGAGAAATGACAAGCTTGAGGGTAGCCTGGGGTGAGATGGAAGTTCAGGCCTTTGGACGACTGATAGGCATGCTTTATCGACTGCAACCTGATCAGTATTCTGGCTGCCTTGTGCATGTTTGATATTTTCTACCTTGCCACATTTTTAGGAATACATATTAATAATGTGCAGTAACGTTTCCTGAAAGCAAATCTGCTAACCCGTGGTCTCCTGGGAGTAACGTCCGTAGCTGCTGCCGTTTAAAGCTCCGTGAGTTGGACAAGGTGTGGAATCTTTGGGGGCTTAATTATTTCAGAAATGTAGAAAAATAGCTTATCTAACAAAGGCAGAAAACTGAAAATGTGTGATACAATAGACACATGCACAGAAACACACCAAGAGATTTTTATTTCATTCCAAGTCAAAAACTAAATAGAAAGAGGAAAATGGAACTACATTTTCCATTTTCATTTCCTTCCAGGAATAATGAGTTTTTTTATATATGCCATCTCATTTATTGCCTCAAATAATGTTGGGAAATAGGTATTTTTATAAGTAACTGGTTTTAGAGAGTAACTTCCCTAAGGTCATCCTGATAATAAAGGCAGAATCAAAATTCAATAAGGGTCTGTGAGATTCCAGTGACCTTAGATATCTTCACAGACTAGTGTTTACAGATGTTATTAATGTTAATCAGTGCTGTACCTTTATGATCCTTGATGAGAATTTAACTTAATTTTAAAATTAGATTGACTTATCTTTTTAATGTAAAATAAACATATCTTTAAAACTTTAGTTCAGTCCAGTTAAGTGGAAAACCATATTATCCTTTTTGTAAGTAAGTAATATATTTTAAATAAATATAATGAAAAGACATGCCTTTTTAAATTTAGTTTGTTGTTTTCACATGTAGAAAGATCTTGCATTCCTGCTTTACTCTCTCTCCCCCTCCCCTCTCTCACTGAAAACAGAGACAAGAAATGTAGACAGTGGTAGGGAAGTGTCAGAATAAGCGTGAGCAGAAACCGTCTCTTTAATGCAATCAGAACTGTAAGAACACCGAGCCGGACAATTTTCTCACGATGCGAGGCCATGTCCGGAATGCATCTTCCCACCCAACAGCGTCTTGGGCACCTGCGGCCGCTCGTTAACCACTCTGAGAGCAGGGAGCTCGGCCGTGCCGCCCTGCACTTCATACTTGATGAGATGATGACATTCTGATTGGCCATCACCCTCCTACAGTCGTCTGCCTTGTAGTTTTCTGCTTGAAATTGGCAGAAATTTTACATGCAAATTGACTTGTTAGCTCGCAGTAGGAGAGTATGGCAAATTTTACAGAATCTGACACTTCTTTTTAATCACATGCATAGCTTCTCATTTAAATACCTTGATGCATCTCATTCCTCTGGATTTTATCTGTGTGCTCAAAATTTGCAATTTTTTTCCTATAAAAAGTATTCAATGTCATCTCTTTTAAAATTTTTTTCTTAACTTTTACTGAAAGAAAAATGCTAGTATGAATTGAAAAAGCTAAAATTATCATGGTATTTATATAAAAAGTAATAGCCATGAAGTCAGTCTCAAATTTTATCCAGAATTTTAAATAGCATTAACATTTAACATTAATTTCATTTTCTAATCATTAAGGCCACATATCTCTGTAAATACTAAAGCTAAGCAAGGACATTTTTCCTTGAACTACCTCTAAATTGAGTAATTATTCCTGAGAGTAAATTGTTCAGTGCTCAGTCATGTCTGACCCCATGGACTGCAGCACGCCAGGCTTCCCCATCCTTCACCATCTTCCAGAGCTTGTTCAGACTCATGTCCATTGAGTCAATTATGCCATCGAACCATCTCATCTTCTGTCACCCCCTTCTCCTGGCCTCAATCTTCCCCAGCATCAGAGTCTTTTCCAACGAGTTGACTCTTCGCATTAGGTGGCCAAAGTATTGGAATTTCAGCTTCAGCACCAGTCCTTCCAATGAATATTCAGGGTTGATCTCCTTTAGGATGGACTGGTTGGATCTCCTTGCAGTCCAAGGGACTCTCAAGAGTCTTCTCAGCACCACAGTTTGAACACATCAATTCTTCAATGCTTAGCCTTTTTTTATGGTCCAAGGCTCACATCCATACCTGACTACTGGAAAAACCATAGCTTTGACTTTGAGGACCTTTGTCAGCAAAGTCATATCTCTGCTTTTTAATACGCTGTCTAGGTTTGTCATAGCTTTTCTTCCAAGGAGCAAATGTCTTTTACTTTTGTGAATGCAGTCACCGTCCACAGTGATTTGGGAGCCCAAGAAAATAGTCTGTCACTGTTTCTACTTTTTCCCCATCTATTTGCTGTGAAATGATGGGACTGGATGCCATGATCTTAGTTATTTAAATGCTGAGTTTTGGGCCACCTTTTTCACTCTCCTCTCTCACCTTCATTAAGAGGCTTTTTAGTTCTTCTTCGCTTTCTGTCATAAGGGTGGTATCATCTGTGTACCTGAGGTTATTGATATTTCTCCCAGTAATCTTGATTCCAGCCTGAGCTTCATCCAGCCCAGCAGGAAAATAAATTAGGTTGAAGACATTCACCATAAAATTGATTTCTTTCCTATATGAGGTATAGTATTTTCTTAGGGTATATTTTCTTCAGATAAAATTGGTTACTTCTTTTCACAAGTCAAATAGGTTCAGCCAATGAAATGATTACACTAAAATATTTAATAATGGGTAGTTGTTATCACCTTATAATTATGTAGCCATTGGCAGTGCTGTAAAAATAAAACATGATACAGAAGTCCAGTTAGAAAATATCATTAGCTATGACCCTCTAAAATAAAGTTTATTTATTCAAAATCTTTTAAGGTTATGTGCAAATAAGTAAATATTTGTAATTCTTCTTTGTGACTCAGAAGCCAAGTTCCTGTCTTCTTTTACTTGCCTACACTATTAGCAGAGAAATAGAGAATCTGCAGAATAGTGTCATAAACGCCTTCTCTATCAACTTTCGAGCACTCATCTACCGAAACCCCATTAGACAAATGCAACTCCTGAGGCCTGAGCAAACCAACAAGTCATTGGGGACATTCTGTCCTTAACTGAATCTGAACCATTATTTTCCCAGCACCTCCCATTGAGAACAGACATGTTTTAGAGGAAGTTTGTGCGGAGAGCACGTTGTTGCCTACGTTCCGACATGGGCCACCTGTTCTTTGATGTTTATTCCAAACCACGTATTCATTTCAGTTTGGCCTTCAAATAAGGGCCACAGTGCGATTCTGGGCTGGATGTATTTTACCCCTTTCAATAAGACCCCGGGTAGGTGACCTTCTTTCCTTATTGCCTCAGACTTCTCTTCATTAAGATTTGAACATTTGTAAAATGCTATAGAAATCATTTATAGTTTCACATGTACAGAGAAGCTGTAGGAGATACTGCATTTATGTGCCAAGTAATACCACAGAGGGATTACTCAGCAATAAACACCAGGAGTAGGTGATAATTACAGAAAGCCAGGCAGACCCAGTGCCCTTCGTCTTTAACACACCACACAGTTTAATGATCATGAGTCTTTCGTAGATTTCCAAAGTCAAATCTGATGAACAGATGATGATACTGCCTTCTGTTCAGGTCCATAAAGTGTGATTTCCTAGAGGAATCTAATTATAAAGGAAAATATCATTTCCAATAAAAATTGGGGACAGATTGTTCACAGAAATCTTCAAGAACTCAGCTTATCTTAAATTATTTCATCAATTTGTTGAATTAAAATCCTCCAAGCTCTTATTTATCTAAACTCATACCAAAATGATCATATAATTGATACTATTTCTAAATTCTACATTCTCTTATAGTATTAAAAAGAAAACAGAGGTAAGTGAGCTGGTATCCAAAACCTATTTCAAAAAGGCACTCATAGGTAGTATGATATAAATTTGTCCTATAACAGAGTCCAATTTCCAGCACCTCTCTCTTGCTTTACTTTCTGGGATGTGTTTTTTAATAATCAGGCAATATGACTCTGATATATCTCTGAATTATTCAGGATTTTATTAGGGCCAGCATAATTTGAGTGCCAAGAGTATTTTCATATATTCCAAAGCTTTAAACCTTAAGATTTTTTAATTAATTGAATTTCTCAAATATATTGATAAAAACACGTTATTAATAAAATAATAGTATAATTATTTCTTTCACTTTACTATTTCATTTGCTCTCTCAGATTAATTTTGCTCAATTTTAAAACTGAAGATATTTTATTATATTCTAATTATTTTATAAGTATATACAGTAAATTTAATTACATTAAATGAAAATTATTAAATAACCATGAAAACCTTTTGCTAGCTATTCTGAATGGTTGTGATTTAACTATATTATTGTCAAGGGCTTTTTAAATTTCAACCTCTAAACCAATCAATTCTAAATCACATCTTCAGTTATATATAAAATAATTTTAAAAATATTTCTTGTGTGCCAAAAGCAGTTACTCAAAGAACTGTAGAAAGCAATAAAATGTGTAAAATTTCAAAGTTCATAGTAGTCTTAGCATTAATCAGTATTTGGCTTCTAGCACTGGAATTAACTTAAGCAATTTGGAGTATTAACCTAAAATTATCATTATCTTTTACCAGCACTGGGAGTAACTAATGGTTGTCAGACACTATATAATTAGCTGAGAAATCAGAAATCAGTGCATGATCAAATACAAGTTATGGGCCAAATAAGATTGCTATGATTTATCAATTCAGCTACTCAAATATGATTACCAGTGAGCCCAAAACACAATCATAATTGTCTTCAGAAAGTATCAGAGAACAATTTTGAACGAATTGAGAGAAATATTAATGTGTTACTTTGTGTAGCAGAACATTCAAGATCTGGTAAATCATATAATTCAGCAATTATTTTTCAGTATTTAATTAAATTTTTACACAGACATTTTAAATAAAATTTGTAACCCGCATTAGATAATTTTGCCCTGAAGTTAAACATTCTTCTTTCTTTATCAAATGTATTTTTACAACATAAAAGCTCTCCTTTAGACAGATGCCTAAAGCAAGATTTTAATTTAAATGGTTTTGAATTAAGCCAAGGCAGAACTTTTTCTGAAAATCCAGAGAAAGGCAGGTGGTAGGTTATATACGAATCCTAGTACTTTCTCAGCAATTCCGTCTCGTTTACCCCATTCACCATCAGAACACCAGCGTATTTGCACATCCCGGTTGAGATCACCTGGGCTAAAAGTAATATCGTGCCCAGTCTGAATCTGCCTGCAGTGCCGACGTGGGTCTGATCCCTGGGGTGGGAAGAGCCCCTGGAGGAGGAAACAGCAAGGCGCTGCGGTTTTCTTGCCTGGAAAATCCCACGTACAGGGGGCTTGGCGGGCTTCGGTCCGTGGGGTCGCGAGGAGTCAGACACGACGGGCGTGCAGAGGCCGGACGCCCTGCTGGCTCCTCGAAGGCGGACGGGACCGCTGCAGAAAGCGCCGCCCGAAATGAGGCACCGCGGGCTTGACTGAGTCAGGGCGCTGCAGTCGGATCCAGGGTAGGTGACCATATGAGGATGCTTCTTGCCCAGTGGCCTCCCTCACAGGTTTGTAATTAAAATCAGACGGGAACATTCTTAAAGTGTTCTGTGAACTTTCACCCTCGATATACGTAACATCAATTATATTGATTGCTGTCCATAGCCACCGTCCTAACCCAGCCCCAGGTACTGAGAATAGCCCAAACAATCAACTGGCTTGGGGCAAATTAAGGGAGTCTTAGCTAAGCAATTCAGATGCCACAGACTGTGAGACATTCTTATTTCTCCTGTTGTAAGCTTATTAGTTTCTCTAGGTTTATGCTAACAACTGGATCCTGCTTTCTTCCTGGGATCAAATGGGGTCCAGATATAGAAATGAAAAGTGAATTTAAATAAATTCCTGCCCTAAGGTTTTGTCTGATACCAACCCACTCCCCGTAAAGCTGGCCGCTGCCTTACTCTCTCTTACTGTTGTGGACAAATGACCTGAATTCCTATGCCATGAAGGGGATCCTCCTGGTACCTCTGTACCTCTCCGATTCGGCCTGCCTGTCTGATGTTACCACACTCGCTAGGTTTTGTCTCAATATGTAGCTCAGCCAATTAGCAGATTTAGACTCAAAGAAGCAAATTCTCTCCTAACCATGCTTACCCACAAGTGGAGCAGGAGTCTTTGTGAGGTGAAGAGCTCTGTGTCCTCCCGAGGTGGTTCAGTCAGACCTGTGTGCCCATCAGCAGTGGTGCCAGGGAAGTCCTTCCTGCCTTGGCTGGGGAGTTAGGCAAGGTCCTTCTCCACTCGTAAATCACTTTCTTAATCACTCCCTTACTCTGGTTCACTAATGCTTCTGGAGTGACCACAGAGAAGAGCTGTATGGCTCCTGATATTGTTGCATTTTATCACACCATGCAAATTGTTTACTGTGGTAAACAATGAGTTAATGAATCCAAAAGGAGACAATATTCGCCTCCTATTTGAACATTGTTTGTGATTTCAGTTAAATGAAGTGGCCTCTAGAAACACAAATGATCTGTGTGTCTAGATGTAAAAACTATTACTGCCCTAATGCATTTGTTAGAGATAGCAGAAATTAGATACAAAATGACATAATTAACT
Organism: Antilocapra americana; assembly: GCA_007570785.1. Lineage (NCBI taxonomy): Eukaryota > Metazoa > Chordata > Mammalia > Artiodactyla > Antilocapridae > Antilocapra > Antilocapra americana. The sequence continues at coordinate 7,699,223 of ML661888.1, read as the reverse complement.
CTGAAAAGTATTTTAAAAATAACATACAGTAAGCCGTGTCCCAAACCAAATATCCATAAAGAAAATTGCATTTCTAATTGTCATTTTACATTAGCTTCAATTCAATATCAAAAACTATATTTTATCTATACCATCAATGTCATAAACTAAAATATAAATGTCATAAGTTTGGCAGCCACTTTATAATATTTATAAGAACACCAGCTATTTGGATTTGGTAAATAAAGTTAAATTAACATTAATTTTGTCTTCTTTTTCATTTTCTGATGGTTTTATAATATTGCTTTCTGTTTTTCTTCATGAGAGGACATCAAACATCTACGCATTACCTTTGTAGTAAATCCAATGATTTTATAGAAAACGACTGATTTTCCTAGTCTTTTCGTCTTTCCATTTGGTATGAAATAAACCTAAGGATCTGGATATTTGTGAACCACTACAATATAAATAGCTAGGGTTTTGTCTCATGGTCCTACTTATTTGATGAATGCTGAAAGACAGATGGAGCATAAGATAAAGATATGGGAATATGGTCAGAATAACGAGAGTGGATTATAAAGCTGAACTGTTAGGAGTTAGAGGTAAAGATAAGGAGAAGGGAGGAAATGGGCTGGAGATGGGAAAGAAGCAGGAAGAGTGAAGACGGCTGGCCAGCGGAGTCCTGACTTACCGGAATTCCCGGAGTTAATGCGCACTATAGGCCCGCTCATCAGCTGCACCCGACTTAAATGCTTGACGGCAGTTAGGGCAGCTGAAGCAGGAGGACTCCCACCAGAATAACTGCACAAGCCCGTAACACCCCTCAAGCTCCCTTAAAACTCCCTTTCTGCCTTTAATCCCCTAGTGGGATTCCTGAGCTTACTATTTACCTACTTAGTCCCTGTCACCAGGATTAGAGGCAGTCAGCCTCTAAGAATCGCATAGTACAGCAGCTGTCTTCATTTGTAGACACAGCAGTTACTACCCTCTTGCTTTTCATTCGATTATGGATTTTCTGCTGTGATTCTTTCACTTGAAATTATAAGCAATTTTGGCCCCAGAGTTTATTAATAGAAGGTAACTTTTAATTTATAATAAACAGTCACTGCTGGGATTCTGTTTATATTATTTAGAAATGTGGATTGAATTGGATCCCAATTATAATAAGGGATTTGTAAAAGCCAGATGTATTCACATTGTTTATAAAAAGTGGATGCTTGAATAATTACGCAGTAAACAAGATTAGTGGTAACAAATATATAGATTATTCCTGCTCATGAGACTTGCTTTTCCATAAAATATTATATAACTTCCATTACTCACATTTTTCTATTAATTTTTTTGCTTTTATAGAAATATAGATTATCTATATTTATTTATTATAAATCTCAACAGAGATTATTTATAAATCTCTGTTATAAAAATATATAACAGAAGCATGTCTGACATGAAAGAAAGACTATTTCTTTAAAGTATGTTTTTATGGTAGAGTTCTAAATAAGATGGAGTTATTCAATATATTGCTGTACTTATTTTATTTCAAATATATTAATTCATGATTTAAAATTAAATGTGCTTTCCCTGTAGATTAATACTCTCCTTTTCAACTTTGTCGAATAGAAGTAAATTGCTTGGCTCAATACAAACTAAGCCCATACGCGTGGCTCTTTTTCTTGTTTTTCAGAAACAGGAGACATTGAGAGTTGAAAAAGCATTCATCATCAGGAGAATTTATTTTAAAAGCATCCAAGCTCCTATACAGGCAGTAGATAAATTACCCACTATTCAAGGGAAGGAGAGCACAATTAGTTTCACATTATACTAAACCAATCAGCTCTTCAAGTGACAGTCCTTTCTGAGAAAAAGGCAGCAAGAATGTCATAGTTGTTTGTTCTCTTTTCCCCATGTCTTTAGACACAAACAACTAGTCTTTTCTCAGACTACAAGTCCTATGGAAAGCAGGGTGAATAGAATTATATTCATGCCTTGTATCCATATGGTTAATAGCACCCACTTCACAACGTCAAGTTAATGAAGCTTTTGTTTCATGCTAGGGTGTGCTTTATACTAGTATGCATATACTAATATATGCTTTAAAGATTTATGGCAAAGAGGTAAGACTTCAATAAATTATATCCAAACTTATCTTTCTTCTTTTCACAATAATTATTTTTATGTAATCATTTGTCATTGTTCAAGTCGCTAAGTTGTGTCCAGATCTTTGTGACCTGCATCCATGCACTGCAGCATCCCAGGCTCCTCTGCCCTCCACAGTCTCTCAAATTCATGTCCATTGAGTTGTGATGCTATCTAACCATCTCATCCTGTCACCCCCTTCTCCTTTTGCCCTCAATCTTTCCCAGCATCAGGGTCTTTTCCAATGAGTTGGCTCTTTGCATCAGGTGGCCAAAGTATTGGAGCTTTGGCTTCAGCATCAGTCCTTCCAGTGAATATTCAGGGTTGATTTCCTTTAAGATTGACTGGTTGGATCTCCTTGCAGTCCAAGCAAAACTCTCAAAATTCTTCTCTAGCACCACAGTTCAAAAGCATCAATTCTTCAGTGCTCACCCTTTTTCATGGTCCAACTCAGACTATGTAATCATTTACCATCAAGGAATAAAAGAAGGGTTAAGGATAAATCATACTATGGGTAATGGAATATGCACAAGAAAAAGTTTGCAGACATTTTTCTTCTTAACAAAATGGGTCATTGCTAAATAACAATTCATTACCTCTTTTGAGATGAGCAGTATAAAGCAAGAAGAATGTCCTGAATTAATGTAATCCGCCATCACTTAACCTAAAGAAACACGATTAGAAAACTGCATACACAGCTACTGCAGCATGTTAAGCAACTTCCACCTGTAATAAGAAAGTGACCGATGCAAGTCTTGGAGGAAAGAGTACAACGGGAGCATATAGCCTGGTGCACACGTGTGCTAGCCGTCAAAACCCCCAGACCACAGCACCTTATGCTTGCAAGTCAGTCATAGCTCGGTTGTCAAAGAATCTGCCTGTGACGCAGGAAACCCCAGTTCAATTCCTGGGTCAGGAAGATCCCCTGGAGAAGGGATAGGCTACCCATTCCAGCATTCTTGGGCTTCTCTTGTGGCTTAGCTGGTAAAGAATCCACCTGTAATGCGGAAGACCTGGGTTCAATCCCTGGGTTGGGAAGATCCCCTGGAGAAGAGAAAAGCTCCCCACTCCAGTACTCTGGCCTGGAGAATTCCATGGACTGTAGAGTCCATGGGGTCACAAAGAGTCGGACACGACTGAGTGGCTTTCACGTTTCACTTTTATCCTTCTATAGGCTAAGTTTAGTTTTGTTTATTAAGGCATTCATTCCACATTTATAAGGGATAATTTTTGATACATGTACATAAGAAATGTACAAAATTTCTTTACACCACACAAAAAGTAGTGAGTCTGACCCTTAAGTTCAAGGTTTAATTGTCTCTTCTCAGGTAAATGCACACAGCCTGGAACCACATAAAGAGCCCAGAGAATAATGTCTTAATTTTAAAATAAAATTTAAAAAATTTTAAAATACATATATATTTTATCAGTAAGGGTATAATATATATTGTGTGAGAAGATAAGAAGAAGAAAAAGAAAGCAGGACTAAGGGAAAGAAGCAGAAGGACAGAAGACTGTCAAAATATTAAAATGTACTTAAGCCAAACCCATGAAGTTTCTTTCCTGGTGATATAAGTTGTTTCTATGCTTTGGCTGGAGAAAGGATTATTAAGGGTATATATTTTGTCATTTTTAGTTGTTTAATTTATTAAAGTTTTTAAATCAAAATTGTTAGGCATTAATTATTAGGATTATATTTATAAGTAGAGCAAATTTTACAAAGTACTTCTAAGAATTCCTTGAAAAATGATTGTAAATGACATTTGTAAATTTAACATATTGTTTATCATGTTTTTAAGTACTTCATTTGTCTGGTTTAATAAGTAAAATCTTTCTGAGAATGAAATAATTCTTAAAATCTAATAAGTCAACTGTATTAATCTGATGTCCTAAAATTTTCTTAGACTTTCCAGTATCACACTTGAATGTGTTGTGGATCTAAGACAGATCACAAGACTGAAATATTATGTGTCAATTTTTAACTGCGTATTCTAAGACAAAACCATAAGGCTGTCACGTTAATAGCCTAAATTATTTGAAATAACACAAGTTTACAGTACCAAATGTGCACAGATTTCTTAACACACAAACACGAGTACTGTGACTCCTGTTCCTGTAGACGTACTCCGGTCAGCCCGAAGTCCTCCCAGGGTGACACGCTGCGTCCTCACCGAGGCAGACGACGCCCGGCTGACAAGTCACCGGGACGCGCCCCCCGCGCGCGGGGCGCAGGCCGAGGGGCCAGGGCCGCCGCGCAGGCCCGGCCCGGGTGGACGCCGAGGGCAGCCGGGCGCCCGCGCCCTCCGCCCCCCAGGCTGCGTCGGGCCCGAGGCGCCGGCGCTCGGCCCTCGGAGGCGTCGGGAAGCCCGGGAAGAAGCGGCCGGTGCACCTGCCCGCCAGCCCTCGCTGGGCCTCGGGCTTCGGTCTGCAACACCGTCTTACTGAGACTAAAGAGCCCACGAAGCTTGTGCCAGCCGCACCGCTTCGTACGGACATATTGGACGGGCCAAAAAAGTCCTTTGGTTTTTAAGTAAAAATAAGAGACGCACTTTTCCTTTTCATCAAGATTTTTCAGCCAACTTCATAATTCCAAAATCTTCCCAAAGCCTATCTTTTTGAGCAAAGAATCATCTTCCAGAGAATTGAAATTGTTTTTCCTTTAAGAGAATTTTGCAAAGACCAAAATAAATGGACATCCAAAGATGCAGTGTCTGCTTAGTACAGCAGATGAATCAGAACTTCACAGCCAAGCTGTAACAGCTTTTCCTTGGTCATCAAAGAAACATGCCGTCTTGCAATATCCTGAGGGAAGGGTATGCATTTTCTGTTGACTAATTCCAGGCGCTTTTCATGGAGTCATGCTCTTAGTTGGTCTCATTGGGAGTGTACTTGTTGTGTAATTGTTTGGTTTTCTGGAAGAAGCTCAAAATAGAGGACTCCCTTCCAGTTCCTCCATATTCACAACATTGCCTTCTTTGGATGAAAACCTGCCTTTGGTGTGGTTGGTGGTGGTTTATTTGGCTTGTTCCATGATCTCTTCCATTCCACATTATTGTACAGTATCGACTCTTCATCACCTGTCACGATTTGTTGATGCAAGTGGTTTTCAGCAATATTTTGAGTATACTGGCTATCTCCCATGTGGTGTAACTTTGATTGTTCTCAATGAATGTCTCAATTTGATCACTGTCAGCTTCAACTGGTCTCCTTGACCTTGGAGCATCATCCAGCAAGACATCTCTAGCACAAAACGTCACAAACCACTTTTGACATGGTTTGATCAGTCATAGAACCTTCTCTATACACTGTACAACTTTTTTCTTGCATGTGGGTTGCATTTTTAACATTCTTGAAATAATAAAGGATCATATGCCAGAAATGCTGCTTTATTTTTTCATCTTCAGTATTAAAATGGCTACACAAAAATTCACCAGTTTTGATAAGGTTTTTCTTCTTAATGCACGCTGATATGACAGCTGTCAGAACACATTCTAACAAAATTATTTCCAATGAAGTTAAGGGCAACTAGAGCCAGCCTACAGGGAAAACAAAAGAATGACCTTTTTGACCAACCCAGGACTTCCCTGGTTTTAGGTTGAATACGTGTTCCTTTGTCCTGCATAAAGGTGTACATCAGTGGTCCTGGGACATGCCTCTAGCATTTTGGACTCCAGGAGAGAGGGCTCCGGCTCCTTCTCCGGCAGCAGCAGGGATACTCGTAGATCACTTACCCGCCATCCTCTCTCGGGGGACTCGCTAACCAGGGGACGGCCACACACCGCTAGAGCTGTTGAGTGTCATTCCGTCCAATGCTTGACCGTGTCAGGTTTTGCTTGACAACTTTGATACCACAATACCAAGACAAAAATGTTTGGAGTTCTCCCCTGGGATTGACAACCAGGAGCGCTGCTAGGCATATTGATAACAGATGTATGATGTTCTTCTCAACAGCAACTCCCATTCAAATTGATTTGCTTGTCTTTGACTCTAAGACATAGGTTTCCCATCTAACCCCCCCCAAAATCTTTGAAGTTGATGGATAGTAGGTTTAATTTAATATTTTACCTAAACACAAAGACCTAAAACTTGGTAGGATTCTAGAAAAATTGCCCTTCTCCACTAAATAACTTTGCAGTATTTTATCTTTGTCAATTCAGCTCTTCAACAATTGAATTTTCACCCTTAAATGGTGTTTCCTGGCTCATGGTTGCACCCTGAATCTTTCCCTGTCCTGCCTGCCTTAGATTCCTTCTTTTGTAACCAACATTGTGTAACTCAGATCAGATCCCTGAGTTGGTTTTTTATCCTATCCTAGGCGTGTAAGGCCTAGGAATGCACTCTTAAAAGCTTTTGCAGGTGAAAAATACTCCATGTTCACTCGTTAGGGGCAGTAAAGGCTCCTGAGCAGCTCAGTCTTCTAGTGGTTCTCTTCTGACCTCGACAAATAATTGAAAAATAATTGTTGGTCTCAGTCAGTAAATCAACCAGATTTTAAAAAGAAATCGTATCATGCTACCAACATAAATAATTTTAGTATTGTGCACAACAAAGGATCCGAGAACTTAGAGCTTCAGAAGTATTTATTCTAGAGATCTAAGACTCCTTTTGTCTTTTGCCTCATTAAGCCTTAAGATCGAACTTATATATCTTTGCATGCTATCGGCAATGAAATAAAAATTTCTATATTTTAAAAAATTTTTCTTTCTCAGTTTCTACAGATAAAGTGATTTGAAGTAACGAATGATGCCATCAAAGCAGAAAAAAGAAACTGCAAACCCCCAGAAATGTGAAAGGAGGTTTCCTACAGGATAACAGCATCTTCGGTTCAATTTATAAAAACCCAAATAAATAAAATGGACAGTATTGTTCAATTTTAGAAATTCCATTTCTTCTATGTTCTAAGCTGTATAATTGTCAGGTTTTTATGGTTTAGACTGTAAATGTGTTCTTCCCTTTGCTACTTATGTTTTTTTTTTTAAGTCTTAAAAGTCTTAAAATGTGAAGGACATATATGAATGGTAAGGGAGACACTGTATACAAATGTATATTTGTAAAAGCTATTTTTATGATTAGCATGTTTTACTGTTGACCATATATAAAAGTCAGGTGATATTGCAATTATAAACTTAAAACTTATTTCCAACAATGTCATGTAAGAAAAGATACATTGTATGCTAGTTTTTATAATTTATTTTTAATTTATAGTTTAAAGTACTTCAGATCATAAGGATAAAATACTTGAAAAAGTTGTATTTCTGCCCTCAATAAGCACCATTTTTATTAATAAAGAATGCAAATATTTCAGATGTGGTTCAATAGTTAAAGGATTGTTGGTTTGACCTGTAATTAAATTGAGTACCCTGTGCTTGACTGAACTGAAATGATCCAATTAATACCCAATATTTCAGTCTGGGTAGGAGATCCCATGGACAGATTTTAATGCCAATGCAGATGAGAACTAGATTGGCAAGGAAGATTGTCTTGCCTTTGGATCCAAGAGTTCAAATTAGTGCATACATCACTTCATTCCATCTCCTATTACTAAGGATTCTCCATTCCCTGGCATTGCAAGTGTTTTCCAAATGCCCTTAGCTGTTGTCTTGTGCTGTGGAAATGGAAGAAACCATCTTCACAGACTAGGAGAATTAAGTGTATAATTTCTTAATAAATACTGCTTCTTTTAAAACAACGTTGATGTGTATCTTTCTTTTGGGGTACATTTAGTTTTAACCCTCAGTTTGAATTTTCAAGTCATTTGTAATGTCACAAAGTCAGTGCAATAATGAAAACAGCATAACCTTATTAATGTGCAGATTACATGTTCTATATGCCTACATGTTTTATGGGATGACATATTCTGGAGCACATCAATTGGTATGAAGGTCAGAGGGCCCTCAACCCATGACGGGAGGCATAGTATGGTTTATATTTCTAGAAAGCATATTTTTAATCCGAATATAGAATTTTGAGAAAGTATTTCAGGATAGAAGGCAAAATTACTTGAATATAAGTATTTATACTCTGCAATGGCACCCCACTCCAGGACTCTTGCCTGGGAAATCCCATGGACAGAGGAGCCTGGTGGGCTACAGTCCATGGGGTCGCTAAGAGTCGGACACAACTGAGCGACTTCCCTTTCACTTTTCATCCTCATGCACTGGAGAAGGAAATGGCACCCCACTCCAGTGTTCTTGCCTGGAGAATCCCAGGGATGGGGGAGCCTGGAGGGCTGCTGTCTATGGGGTCGCACAGAGTCGGACACGACTGAAGGGACTTAGCAGCGGCAGCAGCAACTAAAACTCTGGTACTAAATGATTGTCAGCACATCATTAAAGAGCAGAGACAAAACACGCAACCTCACCAAGAGCACTTCATAGGTTTAAGGCCACTTTCTTCAAGGAGATTGAGCATCTAACTCACCTTTGTGTGCTTTCTTTTATTTTTCTACTTTAATCTCACTCAGGTGAGTAATCCTCTTTCTCTGTCTTTTAACTGTAAACTACTGAAATCTTACACAATTTAATCCAACAAAGAATATAAAAAACTCAGATTTTGAAGAACAAAAGGAACTCTGTTATTAAAGAAAATAAAGATATTGCATTTTTCTATTTAAAGTCTTAAACAATTTGCCCACTACAACCTAGAGTCTGGGATCAGGAATATGTTTCCTTTTTAAGGAAATGTGAAAACCACAATGTAATATACTGGTTTTAACCATAATGAGTATTAGAGATTTTGTAACTGCTGTGTTTTAATTCTTAAGCTGCAAAGAGCCTGTATATGCTTCTGTAATGGCCTTTCCTGGTGGCTCAGACAGTAAAGAATCTGCCTGCAATACAGGAGACCTGGGTTCAATCCCTGGGTTGGGAAGATCCCCTGGAGAAGGGCACAGCTACCCACTCCAGTATTCTTGCCTGGAGAATTCCATGGAGAGAGGAGCTTGGTGGGCTACAGTCCATGGGGTCACAAAGAGTCAGACACAACTGAGCAACTAAGCACAGCACACTTCTGGAAGAGAATAAAAACAACAGAGTGATTCCATAGTTTGCTGTCAAGTAGATTCATTTGCCTGATAATCTGATGCTCCAGAAAGGAACTGTTACTGGTACTGTCAATTATGAAAATACACATGCGTATATTTTTCCAAATTTGCCATTTGTCTGTCCTCATAGTAGTCAATAAACAGTGTAGCATCTAGACAATGTATTATTATAAATCAAGAACATTACACTTTCTCAGCTATTCATTAACTGCTCCAAAATAAAATGAATAATTCAAGTGTATGAAATAATTCTTTTGTGGTTGGAGTTGATTTTCTCCACACAAGCTTTGAAATATAAAACCATGGGTCTTTCTTTGTATTCATTACCCATTCCTGGCTTAAGAATTTCCTTTGATGACAAGGAAGGAACAAAATATACACCAGATCAACAAAATATAGATTATTAGGGATTATGACCCCTGAAGGTTTAGTTTAATAAGTAACAAGGAAGATCTTAAGAAATGAGGAAAGGAGTGCTGACTTCTAACTCAGATAACGTCAGTCTCATGAAGGAAAGAAAAGTCGCATTTCTCAATGCATTCAATTCGAGAAAAAACTATGGGGCAGCAGGCCCACTGCTTGTGGAGTTCAGTAAACTGAGCGCTGGTGATAATGGAAAGGGGAAAATACCAAATTTGCATCCACCTGCTTCAACAAAAGAAAAGCTTTCAAAGCAGAAATACACAACAAGTGATAGAAGTGAAACAGAAGATAAGAAGAAACTATTTTAAATGGATTAAGGTTTGGAGAACAGGAATGACAAATGCAAATACCTGCAGCGGCCTGATAAGAAACACAAATGCACAGATAGGCCTGAAGTAAGTTAGTAGACCTTCAAGACAGCTGTGAAGATGAGAAGACCCAATGGCTGCCGAATTCAGAAATGCAGACCTGGATTCACCCGTTTTCCTGATTTTTCCAGAGAAGGCAGACAGACACCCAGAGTTTTAAATGAGACTTCCCATTTTGTTTTGCTTTAATGTGAATATGAATGAAGCCGTACCTAGGATTTAGTAGTTGCAAAATAAAACAAAGCAAAATAACTTCTGCAGTATGGGGCAAGGGCAGATTGAGACAGTAGTTGGCGTGTATACGCTATCATGTGTAAAACAGGTCACTGGTGGGCAGCTCTGCACAACAGGGAGCCCAGCCTGCTGCGCTGTGACCTGCAGCAGGGGAATGGGAGCAGAGAGGGGGCTCAAGGGGCAGGGGACATGTGTATGTGATTATAACGATTTGCATTGTTGTACGGCAGAAACCATAACAGCATTTTAAATCAATTATCTTCTAATTGAAAAATTAAAAAAATTTTCAAAAAACCTATAGTAATAAGAAATAGCAAGTTCAGGGTTATCTTTGTGATGAAAAAGAAAGGAGGATAATTACTTCACAATAGTAATTGGTGGTCTTTGTAAAGTAATTAGTCTCCAATTAAACAAATTAATTTTTTTTAAAAAGGAAAAGAATGGAGAACAGAATAAGGGTATTCCATAGCATCCATAACAATTTTTAATTTATTAGGAAAAATATTTGAATCAAAGATACATCAGGCACAGTGATAAAGAATCCACCCATCAAAGCAGGAGACACAAGAGATGCAGGTTTGACCCCTTGGTCAGGAAGATCTCCTGGAGTAGAAATGGCAACCCACTCCCGTTTTCTTGCCTGAAAAATCCCATGGACAGAGGAGCCTGGAGGGCTGCAGCCTATGAAGTTGTAAAGAGTCAGACATGGCTGAGCAAACGCACACATACACATGGGTGTTCAATTCACTTTCTCCATGTTTTTGCAGGCTTACAATACTTGAGAATGATAAAGTGTGTGATTTATTTCATAATGTTTATATATAGGTACATAGAAATATATTGATGATATAGAGATGTGGGTGATATAAATAGCATGTAAAAGGTAGAAATGTGAATCTTTGAATCAATCAGAAATCTGTAAGTTTGTGATCTACCTTTTCTAGAGACTTTCAGATTCCAAAGACTCAAACAGTGATGCGTCACTCTAATGTGCTAAGCCATTCTTGCAGGGGAGGCACTTATAAGTGAATTTCTTATTTGTTAATGAAAATACCTCCTGTCAGCCTCTGAGGTATTTAGAACAACTCCAGGGACTTAAACATGGTTCATGCAAGAGTTTGGGCTGCCTGAGCATGTAACATAGCCCCCGTGTTTATCCATGGCATCTCTTATAATATGGACTATGCCTTCTCTATCTTTGTATCCTGTACAAATGATGCCTTTGACTTAACTAGTCATTTCTCCATAAATGTCTGTGGAATTAAGTGAAAGAGGGTATGTTCTGAGTTCCTACCTTACTGTAAAAAAAAGCTAAAGCTATAATTTGTTAAGCAACTACTATGTTCTGAGAACTATATTAATACCTTTCTATGCAGTATCATGAATACACAGAAAAGCTGCAGGAGTGCTCTGGCTAGCCCCTGTTTCCAAGAAAAGGATGCAGATCTTTTAATCGGACAATTTTTAATTGGGTACCAACTCTGTGCTAAGCGGTATTCCTAACAACAGGGTCCAGCTATAAACATCGAACCCTGAAAAGTCCTGTCCTTGGAAAGCTTACATTGCTGAGAGGAATGACACACAACAGGCCAGTTAATAAGCCAATGTATAGTACTCCAGGTAATCATGATGATAAACAGACTAGAAAAGCTGGGAAGGCATGAAAACCTGCTGAGGTTCTACATGGGGCTCTGCACAGGCTCATCAGGGAAGGCTCCCTGCGGTGGCGTTTGTCAAGGACCTGGAGGCCGTGAGGGGGCGAGCCAAGGGCCATTTATGCAAGGTGTCCTGGGCAGGAGGTTCAGGACGTACACCCCCCGCAGCATGGATGTACTCGGTGCGTTCAGGAAAAGCAAGGAGGGCGGTGTGGCTGGATGAGAATTAAATGTGGGACGGGAAAGCAGATGAGGCCAAAGGGAAGCAGTGGTTTCAGATCACAGAGCCGTAAACTCGACTCGGAGTTCACTGGGTGCATTGGCTGTGCTGGACGGGGAGATTTTGAGTGCAGGCATTGTACGATCCAACTTAAAAGAACCATTTGGGCCGCCAAGTCCAGAACAGACTACAGAGAAGTAAGAATCTGAAAGCCCCCACATTCTAGGGTGATGAACTGCCCTATGCGTCTGGCCTGTGGCTAGACTGGTCTGCTCTGAGCAGGGAAGGCTGGCCATCATTTACCAGATCTGTGTTGAGCCCTTCCTGTACGCCATGTGTGTGCTTGACGGTGGGCATGCAGGGACACAGTCTCTTTGCTCAGGGCACCTGGTCTGGTGAAGAACAGCATTACTCCACCCCTCACCCCCGTCATCTGAGGAGCAGGCATACCTTTCTGAAGGGAGATCAAGCAGGCATCCCCACATATCTTGATGGAAAGATTTGTGTTATCTTGGAGAAGGAAATGGCACCCCACTCCAGTACTCTTACCTGGAAAATCCCATGGACGGAGGAGCCTAACGGGCTACAGTCCACGGGGTCACAAAGAGTCAGACACGACTGAGTGACTCCACTGTGTTCTCTGCTTCTTCCTAAATAACAACTTGTAAGAGAGAGAGATTTCTATAACTGGCTTAGGCAGTGGTTCTCAACCCTGTCTATACATAAATTACTTGGGCAATTAAACAAACAAACAAAAAACTAGTTAAATTGGAATAATATTGGAAACTAGCTGAATAAAGATAGAATAAAAAAAGTTTAAAACAACATTGCAAATTAAAAAGAGCACTCTATGCCAAAGTCTTGTTCCTTACAGCTCGGGTGGAAGTGGACTGACCTGCATTTTTTAAATTCAACTTTGTTCAGCCCGCTGAAACAGAGAAGCACAGACGCTCCACAGTATGAAACGCAAAGCCTGGATTCACCACATCTGTCTATGCTGATTCCTCAAATACTGAAGAAAACAAAGCTATTCCCCAAATACAATGGCACTCCCTTCCAAGTCAGTCACAGCGGTGACATATGTCTGCATACCCCTCAGCTCCTTCCCTTCCACAGCTGTGGAGACACTTAAATACCCAGCACACAAAACGGCAGGTAGTTGGGTAGCTGAACTGCGTAATAATGACGGCCCGTCAGCCATCCCTTCTTTGAATCAAGATCCTGAAATAGTGAAGGACAGGGAAGGCTGATGTGCTGCAGTTCATGGGGTCGCAAAGAGTAGGACACGACTTAGCGGCTGAATGAGGGCGAGAACCACTGGTGTAAGCCAGTTATGGAAAGGTATCTCCCTAACAAGTTATCATTTAGGAAGAAGCATACAGCGCACTTCTTTCTAACAAGATATGAGGGGCTTCCTGCTGGATCTCCCTTCAGAAAGGATGCTTGCTCCTCAGAAGACAGGGATGAGGGTTGGGTTCTTTGTTCCTGCCTGCAAACCAAGCTGTGTGAGAATGTGAGGTCTGGAATTCCTACAGCCACCTCTCAATGAGGAAGAAAGTAGCCAACATGTTAAAAATGGCAGAGAAAGAAAAAAAAGGAAAATACCTGGGATTTTCTCATGTCTTTGAGCCAAAAAATGATCCACACTGCCACTAGACTTACTATGTGAGTTAAAAAATGTTTATTTCAAAAAACTTAGAGTTGTGTTTTCTGTTAAATACAGCTAGACAAAAATCCCAAATAATTGTTGTAGTTACTTAAAAAAAAGAAGAAGTTAATTAGAAGTAGTGAATATTAGAGGAAAAAGTTTTTAGGGTTGTGTTTTTAAATAATATATGTCAATAAAGAGCTTCCTTTTTTTAGTGCTCTATTCTGGCAGAGAGCAAAATAGTTAAAATAGGAGAAAATATCTGTTAATCCCAGAACGAACCAAGCTAGCAAAAGTCTTTCTGTGTACTGCAAATTGTACCAGAAACTATGGCAAGTAACCGCCATAGAAGCCCGAATCTTGGACAGGGGAGTTCCCTGCACGTGAGCAGTGAGAGCCAATCAGGAAATCGCCCACCCGCCCTGCGATAGCGAAGAGGAGACACAGCCCTGCATTCCCAGATGGGTGAGCGAGCAAAGAGTCAGCACAAAGTACTTCTAACGCAAGCTACCCTGAAAGAAGAAGGAATGTTTCAGCCAAAATGCAGGAAATGATCAGATTCCTAAAGGTCTCTTTTTCATAAAACAGGAGAAAGATTTTAAAACAATTGTTCTGTTTTTTTTAAAGGTATAAGATAATGAAAATGTAATAAAAATTGACCACAGATGCGTTTTTAAAAGAACTAATATAAACACAGTAATTTTTAAAGAAAATACAAGAACCCCCAGAATAAAATAAACAAAAGCAAGCTTTCTGCTTCATCAAACTAAGTAACTGCTTTGGAGGGCAAATTTAGGAGACTCCCATAGAGCACAGAGTGAAAGTGAAGAGGTGAGCAGATAAAGAGATGACATTGAACACTGGCAGCAACCCTTTAGTCGAAAATAAATTAAAAAAACAGAAGACCCTGAGGGCAGAGAAGGAAGACCCAACATAAGCATCACCAGTGCTCCTCAGGAAGAAAACAGATCAAACAAAAGCTGTGAAAATCAGACGCAATTGAAGAAAATTTGGAAAGACTGAAAAGGCTCACCATAGTCTCAGAAATATCAATTTTAAAAGAAAATCCAACATCACCGACAGGAAAAATATAAAATCTAAAAATAAAGAAAAAACCTAGAAAGTTCTCAGTCATTCCAAAACAGGGAAAACTGAAGTTCTGAGAAGAAACCTTTTATGTTCAAAAGGTTAGCTCCAAACCTGCGCTTGATGTGTTAAGGTGCCAGTGAAAATTTTCAGATATCTATAGACTCAGAAGACATATCATTCACGTTTTCTAAAAATGCTACAGAAAAATTTACCTGGAAGCATTATACTATATGATTTCAAAAACTAAAAGCAATGTTGTGAGAGACATTAATAGTACAAATACCTAACTATAATCACTCAGGTCAATAAAGCATAGAGAACTGCACATACATAGCTGCGATGATATTTATAACATGAAATATAAAAATAACAAGCAAAAACATACAGAAAAGACACATAATTTTATGTAAATACAATTGCTGGTAAACAATAGCTCAGTTAATAATTCCAGATTGAGTTAGAACAGTTCATTAGGAGAGGACAAGAGAAGGAAATATGTTGATGCCTCGTCTTAGACAGACCCATTCATTTAACAAATGGCTGTGCACTGAGAGTGTCAGACTCTCCTAGGTTCTTAGAATGCATGAGTGAATAACAGAGATGAAACCCTCAACCTTGGTGAGGCTTACAATTGCAAATGTCAAGTCTATATTTTATATAAAGGCAATCATTAATAGAATGAGAAACAGAGTATGTACCTGCTAAATTCTCAAAGATGACAAGGTCGAGCAGGACACCGTCTGCACCCCCGGAGGAAAAAGGACGGGGGCAGAGGGCAGTGGGAGGGAAGGAGCGAGGCAGAGGGAGGCAGGTGCTTGAGCGTGAGGCAAAGCTTTATTTTTACCACCTAAATGCAAGATGAGAAAACACCATTTAGAATAATAAATAACAACGCTTTATCACCCTATTGAGTGGTAAAAACAACCAATATTGGGTTTGCCGTATCTGTGCTGTGTTGCTTAGAACACATAAGAAAAACAACAGCAAAAAGTTAAAAATGAAGAAGTCAATCTTCCAAAGCACTTTAAGTTCAGCGGTTTCACAACTATCACCAGTTATTCCTGACAATTCAAAGAACAGTTCATTTTCCTGCCATGAAATCCATTTTAAGATACATAAAAACGACTTAGTCTACCCAATTCATTTTATGAAGATAGTATGACTATCACACAAAATCTTGATCAAAAAGTAAAGCCAAAAAGTCAGATATAAATAGCTCTCTAATATAGACATAGCTGAAATAAAAATGTAAGCAAAAAATTCAACAAGATGTAAAGATTCTCTATGATTAACTAGGACTTGATGACAAACATTCCCACATGCTCTCATACATAGGTACACATTTGTGCATGAGCACCCATGAAAACATTTCCCTGGTGATTCAGTGGGAAGGAACCCACCTGCAATGCAGGAGATGCAGGTTAGATCCTTGAGTCAGGAAGATCTGCTGGAGAAGGAAACCGTAACCCATTCCAGTATTCTTGCCCGGGAAATCCCATGGACAGAGAAGCCTGGAAGGTCCATGGCGTCGAAAGAGAGTGGAACATGGCTTGGCGACTAAACAACAGCAACCAATGCAAACACGCACCCTTACATGCATCGTAAAATGACATTACACTTCATACCACAACAGATGTCACAACTGAACCTACATTACTACAAGAATACCCTCCTACTTAATATTTCTAACATGTTCTAGATGAGGAAGTTAGTGCAGTAAAGCAATAAATAGAAATTAATAGTATGACAATTAGAAAGAGAAGAACATTTTTTGATTACATAGGATGTGATTTTCAACCTCAAGACCCAAGAGAGTAAGAAAAAAACATTACTAGGCTTAATTATAAGTTAATTTTTTTAACATTAAAAAAGTAAAGGTGAATATAGCTTTATATTAGACAAATAATAACTGTGGAAAATCTAATGAATAATAATCATTTTTATAATGTTAAAGTACCCACTTAAAATACTTAGGAAAAAAACCCAGTAAGAAATGCACAAAGCTACATAGAGCACACCACAAAATTTTATTCATAGAATAAAAGATATGAGTATATGAATAGATAAAAGGTGCTACTAGCTGGTAAGTTTTGAAGCTTTAAATAAATCAGTCCTTTGTACAGTAATTCAGCATAAAATTTTCCCTAAGCCTCAAAGATCTTGTCTACTCCTTTGCTTTCATGCCATTTTATATGCTGATAAATCCCAAAAGTTTACTTATGATCCTGGCCTCTCATTTTCTACAGCCAACTTTTCATTGGACAGTTTCACTTAGATGCCCCACAAACATGTCAAACTCAGCTCTTGATTTTCCACTCAAAATGGATCCTATTCTAGAGAATCCATCTCTGTTAATGGTTACCTCCTCTACTCACCGCGTTCCTGCTCAGCTGTGTCCAACTCTTTGTGACCCCATGGACTGCAGCCCACCAGGCTCCTCTGTCCATGGGATTTTCCAGGCAAAAATACTGGATTGAGTTGCCATTTCCACCTCCAGGGGATCTTCCTGACCCAGGGATTAAAGCTATACCTCCTGCATTGCAGGTGGATTCTTTACTGCTAAGCCATCAGAGAAGCCCATTTACTCACTAATAAACCAGAAACCCAGGAGTCATCTTAGATTTCCTCGCTCTTACTTCTGTCTCCAATCTCCCATTGCATTTTGTTGCTTCCACCCTTAAATATACCCTGGGTCCTTTTACCTTTCTCAGTTCCATCTAATATCCCATAAACCACCCTCCAAATTAGCTGTTTGTTTCTAGACCACCCAGAGCGCTGCAGTCCACGGCATCCAAAGAGTCAGACATGACGGAGCAATGGAACTGAACTGATAGCTCCAATCTAAAAGTCATCTTTTTAAAAAATTCAGTGTGAATTGTTACACCCTTATTTCAAAGCCTAAATATTTTCTCAGTTAGCCTCTGCCGGGGTCCAGCCTTGGCAGAGTCCGGGGATCTTGAGGGATGAGTGGCATCGGCGGAAGAACTGAGCTGAGTCGATGTGTGGTGATGGAGCAGTCTCTCTGTTTATTGTTGTTGGTTTACAGTTTTTATAGCCAAAAGACATCCCCATTATGTCACCTATCATTCTATACAATTTTTTGTTTTCTACCTCCCATAGCAACCTTATCATTGAGTTCATTCCCCAAACTATCATGAAACATTCCCTTTGCAGAAGTCAGATTTCTATGTAATTAGATATAACAATAGTATGTTTACCATTTGAATATCTTCAGTATACTTCATTCAATCAAGATAAGTACATCAACCTAAGTAAAAAGGTTACATTTCTCTTATCAGGTACAACTATGTAGAAGCTAGAGGGAAGGGCTTAAGCTTGAGACTGTTTATTTTAGTAACCTACTCCAGTTCTTACAAGAAAAGAGGAAAGAGGACAAAGAGACAGTTTAGAGAGAGGAAAGAGAACTAAGAGACAGTCAAGCAGCACTGCTTTAGCAATAAAACCCTATTAACCTTATAACTACTAAAATGAATTCCTATGTCTACATTATCCTAAAGCAATAAATATCTCCAACTATGCTGGCCACAATTATGAGCATTCCTAAGTCTCAATCGAGCCTGATTTCTTCAAGGAAGCGAGCCTCCTCGTGGAGTGGTCAGGAGAATGGGAGGTGGAAAGGTGACCCAAGTACGAGCTTTTCTGGTGGTGGCCTTGCCATGACCCCCAGAGAACTCTTGGTAAACTCCCCAGTAATTAGTAGGAGGAGGAGTAACCTATTTAAATGTCCCTTTCATTCCTCCTTAGCCCCTGGGGAAGGTGATCCATCTTCCGGGATCCTCTGGTCGATAAGGTCTGGGGGGATTATCTCAGGACAAATTCTTTCCAACTGTGACTGACCTACTGAGATGAGCCAATGTTCCGAGCATGGACAGAACTTCCAAGAAAAATACCAGGGTGGGGCTTGCCCAGAATGCCCCGATAAAGAAAGTCAGCTTTGCAATTAGTTTCTTAGTCTTGTGACCTTGTCATCCAAGCAAGGGGGCATCCTGATGGCTCCCGGCAAGCCTCAATATTAGCCGAAGTATTATCTCAATTAGCCTAAATATTTTCTCAATTACCCTCATTAGAGTAAACCCAAAGCCCTTGGCATTCCCCCGAGGCTCAAAGAGCCAAACCCTTCCAGCCTTCCCTGCCTCTTCTCTTTCTTCAACAGACTGGAGTCTCTTACACTTTTTCAGCCTCTCGCCTTTGCTAGTCTCATGCCTAGAAGGCTGACCCTCCACCTCTTCATTACCAGCTAAGGGTTTACCCCATCCCGAGGTAGTCTGCCCCATCCTTTGCCCTGACTCCGTTACTCTTTATCAAAGCATCTCGAAGGCTTGTTTTGTGGCATTCCATGATTTGCAATTCACATGCTTGTTGCTGTTTTTACTGCCTGTCTTCCTGACTAAACTATAGCTCTTGAGAAGAATGGGTTCTGTCTGCTTGTTCCATATTCAGCATCTAGCTCAGTGTCTTGCAATAGCATAAAGCCAAAGACAACATAAATGAAATTTGGGTTTTAATGGAAATCTTGTTTATTTTAAATTCTACCTTTTGACAAATAAATAAAATATATAGCACAAAATTAATAATAAAGAATTCCGAAGGAAAGCAATGAAGGAAGGAGAACTTGGTATCCCATTACAATAATAATTAAGCCAGAATGTTAAGAAATCAAAGACAAAAAAGAAACAAAAGGAGTTTTAAAAAAATGGCAGCAGATTATTAAATAGACTAGATCACCCTGGAAAGACCCCATTATATGTAAGAACTTAATATTTAATAAAAGTATTTATTATATCAATAAAAATGATAAAATAATTAATAAATAAATCTGGGGCAGTTGATTAGGTACTTATTATACATATAAAATTTAATGCCAATCCTTACACTGCTTATCCAAATAAATTAAACATTTACTTTTGAAGTTAGTATTTTCAGTCAAACTTTAAAAACATTTTAAGCTCTCATCTAACACTATCCCTTCTCAGGATACAGAGGAACTTTATATGCATAAAAACAGTAAAAATTCAGTAGGGAAAAGATTTTATCACCAAAAAAAATGGAACGTTTATGAGTCAACATTATGAAACAAATAAACTGTAAGAAGCTTTGAACACTTAAGATTAATATCCAATTTAATGAAAATATTAAACTGATAAGAGACTTCAAGCACATGACTGGGTATCTTGGCAAATGGCACAAACAACTGCAAAAACCTGACAGTCTTGAATCCCAGCTGGAGACAGGGCTACCACCTGAGCACTGACTCCCGGAAGAGGCCTTGGTCTTCCTACTAACGTGCTTGGCTCGGGAAGTAGGACGCCTTATTCATCTACATAACTTTATGGGAGAGTTGTCATGATTATTCTTTAGCAGTAGTGATGTGCTCCTGCATATAACAGAAACTGGTGAAGTGATAATTCTGCTTCTTTCTCACCTTTGGAAGAGTTGCCAGCCCCACAGAGGGTGAGAACAGTAAGAAAGTTGTATGGATATACATTACATCCACTTCAGCTCTGTGGAGCCGTATCTTTTCTGACAAATTGTGCAGCTTTTCCAGACTGGGGCTTTATAGCATTACGTGTGTGTCAT
Organism: Antilocapra americana; assembly: GCA_007570785.1. Classification (NCBI taxonomy): domain Eukaryota; kingdom Metazoa; phylum Chordata; class Mammalia; order Artiodactyla; family Antilocapridae; genus Antilocapra; species Antilocapra americana. Next base: position 7,678,831 of record ML661888.1, on the reverse strand, counting down.
TTCTTCTGACTGATCGAAACACAATTGAAATTCTGCTATGACTAAATAGCTAATAAACATAAGACTGCAGATTAAAGGAGTTTTGAGATTCTGTTTTAACAGCTATGAAAATAGCAGATATTAAGGCATATGTAATATTCGGTTTTGATTAGGAAACAGTGGGGGTCAAACTCTTAAATTCGCATATGTAAGTACTCTCATAAAATGCTAGTGGGAGTGTTTCTCGAAAGGGATTTGACAATATATCTCATTATGTTTCAGGAACATTGGCAAATTGTGTAACCATTATGATCATGTAGAGTTTCTAATGACATGGTGACAAGTTTAGAACTAAAGACGGGCAGAAACAGGGAGGGGGACCAAGACAGCAAGGAGGATGGCCCCGAGGTCACCTCCCTGCACAAGCTCATCAAGGGGCGTCGTCATGGGGAGTAGATTGAACTGAAAACCACGCGAGGACTGGCAGAAGGGCTCTGCGACCGCCGAAGCTGTAAAGGCAGAGCCACACGGAGTCGATCAGGAAGGGAGCAGAAGCAGTCTGGGCTGACACCACGCGCAGAGGCCACAGGCCACAGGATGGGAGGGGACACGGAGGGCTCACGGAGCCTCCCTGGAGAGTACGGGGCTTGTCCCACATGTTGGGCAGCCTCTTCCTGGGGTCAGGCGTTGAGAAGATGAGCCCACCTTAACTGCTTTGAACATACACAAAGCTTACCCAAGGTCTTTAAGAAACTGAGACTCTGTTCATGAAAAGTTCAGTTCAGAGGCTCAGTCGTGTCCGACTCTATGTGACCCCATGAACCGCAGCACACCAGGCCTCCCTGTCCATCATCAACTCCCGGAGTTTACCCAAATGGATGTGCATTGAATCGGTAATGCCATCCAGCCAACTCATCCTCTGTGATCCCCTCCTCCTCCTGCCGCCAGTCCTTCCCAGCATCAGTGTCTTTTCCAATGAGTCAACTCTTCCCATCAGGTGGCCAAAGTATTGGAGTTTCAGCTTCAGCATCAGTTCAGTTCAGTCATGCAGGCATGTGTGACTCTTTGCAACCCCATAAACAGCAGCACGTGAGGCCATCATGTTCATCACCAACCGCTGGAGCTCACTCAAACTCATGTCCATTGAGTCAGTGATGCCATCCAACCATCTCATCCTCTGTCGTCCCCTTCTCTTCTTGCCTTCAATCTTTCCCAGCAACAGGGTCTTTTCCAATGAGTCAGGTCTTTACATCAGGTGGCCAAACTATTGGAGCTTCAGCTTCAGCATCAGTCCTTCCAATGAACACCCAGAACTGATCACCTTTAGGATGGACTGGCTGGATCTCCTCACAGTCCAAGGGACTCTCAAGAGTCTTCTCCAACACCACAGTTCAAAAGCATCCATTTTTCGGTGCTTAACTTTCTTTATAGTCTAACTCTCACATCCACACATGAGCACTAGAAAAACAATAGCTTTGACTAGATGGATTTTGTTGACAAAGTAATGTCTCTGGCTTTTTAATATGCTGTCTACATTGGACATAAATATCTTCCAAGTAGCAAGCATCTTTTAATTTCATGACTGCAGTCACCATCTGCAGTGATTTTGGAGCCCTAAAAAATAAAATCTGCCACTGTTTCCACTGATTCCCCAACTGTTTGCCATGAAATGATGGAACCAGATGCCATGATCTTAGTTTCCTGAATGCTAAGTTTCAAACCAACTTTTTCACTCTCTTGTTTCACTTCCAACAAGAGGCTCTTTACTTCTTCACTTTCTGCCGTAAGGGTGGTGTCATCTGCATATCTGAGGTTATTGATATTTCTCCCAGCAATCTTGATTCCAGCTTGTGCTTCCTCCAGCCCACCGTTTCTCATGATGTACTCTGCATATAAGTTAAATAAGAAGCATGACAATATACAGCCTTGACGTACTCCTTTCCTGATTTGGAAACAGTCTGTTGTTCCATGTCCAGTTCTAACTGTTGCTTCCTGATCTGCATACAGGTTTCTCAAGAGGCAGGTCAGGTGGTCTGCTATTCCCATCTCTTGAAGAATTTTCCACAGTTTGTTGTGATCCACATGGTCAAAGCTTTAGCATAGTCAATAAACCAGAAGTAGATGTTTTTCTGGAATTCTCTTGCTTTTTCAATGATCCAACAGAGGTTGGAAATTTGATCTCTGGTTCCTCTGCTTTTTCTAAATCCAGCTTGAACATGTGGAAGTTCATTATTCTTGTACTGTTGAAGCCCGGTTTGGAGAATTTTGAGCATTAGTTTACTAGCATGTGAGATGAGTACAACTTTGCAGGAGCTTGAGCATTCTTTGGCATTGCCTTTCTTAGGGATTGGAATGAAAACTGACCTTTTCCAGTCCTGTGGTCATTGTTGAGTTTTCCAAATTTGATGGCGAATTGAGTACAGCACGTTCACAACATCATCTTTTAAGGAGTTGAAATCGTTCAGCTGGAATTCCATCATGTCCACTAGCTTTGTTCATAGTAATGTTTCCTAAGGCCCACCTGACTTCTCATTCCAGGACATCTGGCTCTAGGTGAGTGATCACACCATTGTGGTTATCTGGGTCATGAAGATCTTTTTTGTACAGTTCTTCTGTGTATTCTTGCCACGTCTTCTTAATATCTTCTGCTTCTGTTAGGTCCATACCATTTCTGTCTTTTATTGAGCCCATTTTGCATGGAATGTTCCCTTGGTATCTCTAATTTTCTTGAAGAGATCTCTAGTCTTTCCCATTCAATTGTTTTTCTTTCTTTCTTTTTTTCTTTTTTTTCCTCTTCCTGGCTTTTTTTTCCTATTTATTTATTTAAAATTTTCTTTACATTATTGTGTTGGTTTTGCCATACATTGACATGAATCTGCCATGGGTATACATATGTTCCCCTTCCAGAACCCCCCTCCCTCCTCCCTCCTGATTCCCTCTCTCTGGGTCATCCCGGTGCACCAGCCCTGATCATCAAACCTGGACTGGCGATTGATTTCACATGTGATAATTAACATGTTTCAATGCCGTTCTCCCATATCATCCCACCCTTGCCCTCTCCCATACAGTCCAAAAGGCTGTTCTATACATCTGCATTTCTTTTGCTGTCTCGCATACAGGGTTTTCGTTACCATCTTTCTAAATTCCATATATATGCATTAGTATACTGTATTGTTGTTTTTCCTTCTGGCTTACTTCACTCTGGATAATAGGCTCCAGTTTCGTCCACCTGAGTAGAACTGATTAATATGAATTCTTTTTAATGGCTGAGTAATATTCCATTGTGTATATGTACCACAGCTTTCTTATCCATTTGTCAGTTGATGGACATCTAGGTTGCTTCCATGTCCTGGCTATTGTAAACAATGCAACGATGAACATTGGGGTACAGGTGTCTCTTTCAATTCTAGTTTCCTCGGTGTGTATGCCCAGCAGTGGGATTGCTGGATCATATGGCAGTTCTATTTTCAGTTTTTTAAGGAATCTCCACACTGTTTTCCATAGTGGCTGTACTAGTTTGCATTCCCATCAACAATGTAAGAGGGTTCCCTTTTCTCCACATCCTCTCCAGCATTTATTGCTTGTAGACTTTTGGATGGCAGCCATTCTGACTGGTGTAAAGTGGTACCTCATTGTGGTTTTGATTTGCATTTCTCTGATAATGAGTGATGTTGAGCATCTTTTTATGTATTTGTTAGCCATTTTTATGTCTTCTTTGGAGAAATGTCTGTTTAGTTCTTTGACCCACTTTTTGATTGGGTCATTTATTTTTCTGGAATGGAGCCATAGGAATTGCTTGTATATTTTTGAGATTAATTGTTTGTCCGTTGCTTCGTTTGCTATTATTTTCTCCCATTCTGAAAGCTGCCTTTTCACCTTGCTTATAGTTTCCTTTGTTGTGCAGAAGCTTTTCATTTTAATTAGGTCCCATTTGTTTATTTGTGCTTTTATTTCCAATATTCTGGGAGGTGGGTCATAGAGGATCCCGCTTTGGTTTATGTCGGAGAGTGTTTTGCCTATGTTTTCCTTAGGAGTTTTATAGTTTCTGGTCTTATGTTTAGATCTTTGATCCATTTCGAATTTATTTTTGTGTATGGTGTTAGAAAGTGTCCTAGTTTCATTCTTTTACAAGTGGCTGTCCAGTTTTCCCAGCACCACTTGTCAAAAAGATTGTCTTTTCTCCATTGTATGTTCTTGCCTCCTTTGTCAAAGATAAGATGTCCATAGATGTGTGGATTTATCTCTGGGCTTTCTATTTTGTTCCATTGATCTATATTTCTGTCTTTGTGCCAGTACCATACTGTCTTGATGAACTGTTTTTCTCTATTTCTTTTCACTGATCACTGAGGAAGACTTCCTTTTCTCTCCTAGCTATTCTTTGGCACCCTGCATTCACGTGGGTATATCTTTCCTTTTCTCCTTTGTCTTTAGCTTCTCTTCTTTTCTCAGCTATTTGTAAGGCCTCTTCAGACAACCATTTTGCCATTTTGCATTTCTTTTTCTTGGGGATGGACTTGATCACTGCCTCCTGTACAATGTCACAAACCTCTGTCCCTAGTTCTTCAGACACTCTATCAGATCAACAGCTCCAGTCTTGGGTATATATCTGAAAAAACAGAAATACTAATTCAAAATATATATGCTCACCAGTGTTAATTGCAGCATTATTTGCAATAACCAAGATATGGAAGACACTTAATATTTCATCAACAGCCAAATGGATTAAAAAATCTCAGCCAAGAAAGGGAACAAAATGTGCCATTTGCAACAACATAAATAAAGCCAGAAGGTATTTTGCGTAGTGAAATAAGTTAGGCAGAGAAAGGCAATTATTGTATGTGAAATCTGAAAAGTAAAACTTTAAAATGAAAATAATAAAGCAGAAATAGAGTCACAGATATAGATAACAAATGAGTGGTCATCTGTGGACAGAGAGTTGGGAGGGGGGCAGGATAAGATAAGGGATTAACAGGTACAAAGTACTATGTATAAAATAAATAAGCTGCCAGTATGCATTGTACAACAGAGGGAATATAGCCAATATTTTACAATTTCAATGGAGTATAATTCATAAAACTATTGAATAATTATATTGTATATATTAAAGTATTTAGTATTATAAATCAACTTTCAAAACATTTTTAATCCAAAAAAGATAAAATATATAGGAATAAACTTAACCAAGGAGTTGAAAGACCTATATGCTGAAAATGATAAAATATTGATAAGGAAATTGCAGGTGATTCATAATGTAAATATATTTCATATTCTTAATTAGAAGAATTAACTGTTAAAATGTCCATACTACTCAAAGCAATCTCCAGACTTAACGCAGTCACTGTTGAAATAGAGAAACACACCTACAGAATCACTACTACATACAACCGAAGTGCATGTTGGTTTCACTGAACCAAAAACCTTTGTATTGAACCTACAAATGGTCATTTTACAATATCAGTGCAAATGGGCCAAGAGATCTATCGGAAAGAATAATCAGCAGACTCAACAGCCTGTTACAAGTTGTTCCAAATATTTCTACATTTTGTAGATGAAGCCCTCCTCAGAATTAGGGGCATAGGTAAACTGTGTCTAACAATTTTTATAGATAGCAGTGTACCACTTACCCGTCAATTCACACCCACTTTTGGATAATCTATCTCAGAAACTGAAAACTCATCCCTCAGTTCCTTGTTAAATTCCCTTTGGATACCATTCAATACTCAGGGTAGAACTTGAGCAGAAAAATACCTTGGTGTTTTCACTGGTAATCAAGGCAGAATTAAGGAGTGAAAGAAGTCAAGGCAAAAATCCATAAAATGTGCTAAATTGATTTATTGGGAATAGAAGAAGGATAAAATTTTATTTACCAAGACATTTCTTGAAAAAAGAACTGCAAGCAGTTAGAAGGATTACTATGACTTCCCCTTTGCTCAAATAAGGTCAATAATAAGGAAGGAATGGATGGAATCTTACTAATTCAGATCTTCTCTCTGTTCATGGAATATTTAAATAAGGGATCAACCTCCAGATATCTTTCTCCATTCTTCTATCATTCACCTTCACATCCACATATACACAACACACACATAAACAATTGTGTCAAAGAAAATTTTAATTAGCATCTATTAGAAAGTGCCCCAAATTATTAGCCTGACACAGGTAAATAACAGGTTATATACCTCCTGGAAGGTCTAGTCTATAGGTAAAACTAGCCCTGTGAAAGATATTCTTTGCTTGCTGTTTTGGACGTTAATGAAATGCCAGCTAAACTGAAATTTGTCAAAATATGTCTTCTACAGATATCCTGCCCACAACTCTGTCCCATGCCCCAATAATCAATGTTTAGTTAGCTCCTTTTCAAGTTGAAACTGAAAGCCTTTGGAGCAAAGCCATCCATGAATTTCAGAGTCTTAATTTGCCTTTATGCATTGGGTTCTGTTTATGTTATTTTTAGATATCTTCAAAATTCTAGTTTTACCCTTACGCTTGGGAGAAAGGGTATTATTAACTTTTTAATGATTTTGTTTGTTAGCCTCTAAGGCTGAAAGCACCTTCTCTTTATAGATAAATAGAAAAAAGTCTGTGTAGAAGACTAGCCTTCTCTTTAGCCTTCCTGAATTATTTTTCTAATGCATTAAATTCCTTCTTGACAACTGTAGGCTTCAAAGCAAGTCAAATGAGATTAGTTCATTGTAGTTAATATAAAAGGCTTTATCTTTTAAAAAAGCGTCAAAACTACTATCAGAAACTCTCAGAAACCAAATGCATTTTTACTGACCTTTTTTCATTTTGATACTTTCTCTTTAACCTTGCTCTAACTGGCAATGCAGTGAAAGTTAGTCTGTCATTTAAAAAGAAAAGACCACTTATCATTTCAGAGTATTTTCAATTTATTAATCTTCAACCTTCATCTTTAAATAGGACACATATTCTTACTGTCTATCTCTCTAATGCACAGATATGGTCAAATTACTTTTCTTGTTCAAAAAACAAAATTACATTACTTTTTAAAACATGAATGACTTGGCATTCCCTAAATACTCAATCCAGCATTTGACATCCAAAATTATCTGGAATCAATCGACGTATCTGGGCTTTTCTGTTCCTACTTTCCTATATGTGTCTGTGTGTGTGCTCAGTCATGTTCAACTTTTGCAACCTTCTAGACTGTAGCCCACCAAACTCCTCTGTGCATGGGATTTTTCAGGCAACAATACCAGAGTGGGTTGCCATTTCCTCTTCCAGGAGATCCTCCCAACCCAGGGATCGAATCTGCATCTCTTGTGTCTCCTACATTACAGGGAGATTCTCTACCACTGAGTCATTGGAGAAGTAAAATGTTTTTAGCAAAAACAAACACACTTCAGTCTGTCATTTCATTAAAATTAAACAAATACAGTTGACTCTTGAGCAAATCTGGTGTTAGGGTTGTCAACCCTTCAAGCAGTCAAAGATCTTCATATTACTTACTGTCAGCCAAATATACAGTTCCTCCACAGATCCAACTGACCACAGATCCTGGAGGATTGTAGTATTTACTACTGAAAAAAATTCAAGTATAAGTAGACTTCCATATTTCAAGTCTGTGCTGTTCAAGGGCCAATTGCATTTTAAATATTTGTATAATATCCACTGTAATTTATACACTATTCTGGCTAGAAAACCTCTGACTTTTCTGGGAGCTGCTAATGCAGCTTTTCATTTATATTTAACAGAACTATGCATGTACATATGCATTTATATGCACCCTGTTTATTAGGAATAAGCTGGGCACTATTTATAATTGTTTACTCATTTGCTCTCATTCAATGTTTTAGAGAGTATCTTGCAGACACAAAGGATTGTAAAACAAAATTGTTTTTTAAGAATTCACAATCTAAGGCTGACAGAAGCATAAACCAAAGAGTAAGTACTGAGTGATCCTTTTGTGCTTATACTGAATGGTGGCAAAGGTGAGCTACTCTGAAAGATGAGGTACCCACCCAAGCCAGATGTGACTCATCAAAGGGAACACTGCACAGAGCCTGGCTCCCAAGGATCAATTGTTAGATCCTGGCCGGGGTGAGTGTGGACTCGCTGATTTCTAGCAAGTCCAAGAACGCTGTTTCCACCCTCTTAGGACTCCATTCTCATCCTCTCCCCTTTTATCTAGTTTAAGCACCACCTATATGCATAACCTCATTTTAGATGCTGTGAAGGTTGCCTTTCACATCAGATTTAAACCACTCGTAGAGACTCATATTTAATGAATAAAACATGGTCATCAAAAAATCTATCAATAATTTCACTACTGTAATTATGAAAAATGTTTCTGTCATTAAATTGTGCCAAACTCTAGATCTTATTATCTTATTAATGTTATTAGTAAAGCTCATTTATCATCTGTACAATGAACTAGAGTCTCATTTCATTATATAATCAACAAAACTGGCCCTTTACAAAGGTTAGGGTGACTGTGAAATATTACATTTTCTTTCTCACGTGCTGATCAAGTTGTCATTTTTATTTTTTATATGTAATTTAAATAGAGCATTTATTGACCACTTGTTGAATGTAGATCCTACCTAATGGAAGAATACTGCAAAATAATTCAAAACAGAATTCAAGCTATAGCCTCAAGCAAAAACAAATAAGAACGACTTTTTCCAATTTGACTTCTAGAATAAAAGCTTCCCTTTCTATGCCTGAAGAGTAGAAGAGCCAAGGATATACATATCTGATAACCTGAAATAAGTCTGTCAGGAAAGAAATCTACCTGCTCCTTCGAGCAAAAGAGTAGCCAAAAAGGATGTGAAACGATCTGAATTCTCCATCTTGACAATCTCCGCTTTATTACAGAAGCCCTCACTACCCTGGGAAGCTTCGGAACGCCTCGGTTCCATGACGCCCCATCCCCTCTGGCTGCCGCCCAGGATTCCTCAGCGCTGGTCTTAGCAGCGGCAGAGGGCACCGAGGGGCAGCGCCCGGGAACGCCTTCGGAGATGCCGCGGGGAGGCGGACGGGTCCGGTACGCGAGCCGCGAGCACAGCCGTCTCCGGGCGAGGCGCCGGCTCTGGCCGGGGCGCAGGACGCGGGAGGGGCTGGGCTGGGCGGGTCAGGGGCAGCCGACACCCCCAGAACGCTCCGTCTCCTTGGTACCAGCAGCCTCGCCGGGCTCCAGACATCGGTCCGCGTGCGCTCCGGGGACACGCTGGCCCCGCAGCCCCGGAGACGCGGGCGGCCGCCGACCGCCCCGGGGCCGCCCGTCTGCGCCCGCCCGTCTCCTGAGCCCGGCGCGCCGAGGCCGAGCCAGGAGGCGCCGGGGCGGGAGGCGCGGGGAGCCGGGGCCGCGGAGACCTCACCTCGGACGGCACGACGGCGCGTCTGCGTGTGAGCCACGCAGGGGAAGAGCGTGCGGGCGGACTCCCGGCCGGCGTGTGCGGCGTCAGCCACCTCAAATAACAGCAGCTAAATGCAGCCGAGGAACTTCTGGGTGCGACTTGGTGCAAGAGTTGAAAAGCCAGATGTCTGCAGCGCAAGAACAAGTGAGGCAAGGACGGCAAAAATATGTGCCGTGATAAAAGAAGGTCCCACATGTTCACCTTGCAGACGTACGTTGCGCCTAGTTGCTCAGTCGTGTCTGACTCCTTGGGACCCCATGGACTGTAGCCCACCAGGCTCCTCTGGCCCTGAGGATGCTCCAGCCAAGAATATGGGAGTGGGTTGCCATGCCCCCTTCTGGGGGAGCTTCCCAAACCAGGGATCCAACCCAGGTCTTCTGCATTGAAGGTGGATTCTTTACCGTCTGAGTCACATATGGTCTTTTAACTACAAAACCTATGATAGTAATACCTAACTGGTCCTGTAAGTACATAAAATTTTAAGTGAAGTCATGAGAAGTTTCAACTAATCCAGTCTTCGAAATATAAAGTACCTAAAAGAGTTATGTTAAGCCATATTTCTTGAAACTCTAAAATGATTCCGTGAGAAAGCGAAAAATTAAAAGGAACAAAATTATTCTTCCATGCAATTCAGCTATTTTGAGCACAATTTTAGGCAACAACTTTAAAATGCTTTGTTACAGTTCTATTATTAATTTCCAAATATGCTGTGCTGTTATTGGTTAACATAACTTGTATTCAAATATTCATTCATTTTATTCATTAATTCAGTCAGTGTGTTATTATGAAACCCCAAGAAGATCGGACACTGGGGCTATAGAGACATAATCTTTCCCTGCAGGGATCCTAAGATCTCATAGGGAGACAGATATGCACACACATAATTATCATGCAGTGTGATAATGTAACAGTACAATAATGAATGTGGTATAATGGTGGTGCAGGTTCAGCTTGGCTTGAGACAGTTAGATAGCACTAGCCAGGCAGAAAAGGAGACTACAGCAAGCAGCAGGAAAACATACGGAGGTCGGCAACAGTGGCGTTTCCAGGAACCTATGCAAGAGTAAGGATAATGTGCATTTAGTCTCTGTGGTACTTCTATGCTTGTTTCCAAGGAAGCCAGGAGCCGTGGGACTGACCCTTGACCAAGAAAGAAAAATACTGTCTGTTTAAAATCTAAAAATGTGCTGTTTAAAATCTGAAAATCCTCGAGGCATTCTTTATTAGCTTGTCAACACTGTTTATTGAAAACGAACAGACTTCTGCTCCCTCCTAGTCAAGATGGAGTTTCAGGGACTGGAACTAAAAACCTAACAAGATACATGAGACAATAGCTTTTGACATAGTTAAATGAAGAATGGTGTCCTGAGATTTAGAAAATAAATAAGGTGAATCCTAAAACTGCCCCCGTTTACTGTCTGGAGATAAGTTTCTAGGTGATGGCAGAGATGAGCAGCGTAGTCAAAACCCTAGGTTAATGTATATGAAGATGTGGTACTGGGCTGTGCGTGAAGAGGCAAGAGCTGTACAGAGAGACACCTCCAGAAACCATTAGAGATTCTTAAGTTCTGAGTCGAGTGCTAGTGAGCACTTGCATATGTGAAAACTACTTAAGTTTGAAGAATAACCATCTCCCCAAAAAAATAGTGCCTGGGAATCTCATAGCACTTGAAACAGTGTCAATACCCAACTGTTAAAGTGGGAAACCTCATAATTCACAAGTAAACGGGATCTTGCTTCAGGAGTGGGGAAAAATTATCCCCAGGCTAAACGTTGTTCTGGCACCACCTACTAAAAATTAAACGAAGACCCAAAGATCAACCTGTTTTCTGGTACTGAATCAAAAATCATCGGACACAGAATATACAGAAGGCATGGCCCATAATGAGAAAAATGAATCAAATGAAACTGAGCCAAAAATGATACAGATAACAGAGATAATGGGCAAGGATATCATAGCAGTTATTATATTGTGTTCCTTATGTTCAAGAAGCTAGAAGAAATTTGCATGTGCTAAGTAGAGACATGGAAGATATTTTTAAACTCCCAAATCAAACTTCTAAAAATGAAAAACTACATTATCTGAGATTAAAATTAAAAAAGTACACTGGATGGAATTAACAACAGGTTAAGCATGGTAGAAGGAAAGATTACTGAATCTGAATGCATATCAATAGAAACTATTGAAGACCTTCATATATTATAAAAAGATATATTAATAGTTTGTACCTGATTTCATCAGTCATGTGATGTGGCTTTTAGCAAAGTGACCAGCAGCTTATTAAAAGACTCCCATCAACTTGTGATTTGACTCCTTTAAGACCAAGGTACTTTGCACTCTGTTGGTGGTTTGCAATCTGAAGAAGCATATTTTGTAGGGGGAAAAAAAAAGAACCAATAAGCCCTATGAGCTGTGCCTATAAGTTTCACACCTTTCTGATATTTACGTGTCATCTTTCTCCTGCTATGCCAATATTCTTTATTAAAGTCTTAGATGACTATACCCTGTGCAGTTTTGTATACAGTTAACAGTGTATACAGTTTAACTGTATAGCACTGTGTAATTAAAGGAAAATACAGTTTTTTTTGAGGAAGGGGAAGTAGATTATGATCAATAAAAAAATGATAATTTAAGGTGGGAAGAAAGGATATAAACAGATTGGAATTCTGTTTCTTGTGTGAAAAAGTGTTACTTGCTCAGTCATGTCCAACTCTGCAACCCCATGGACTGTAGCCGCCAGGCTTCTCTGCCCATGGAATTCTCCAGGCAAGAATACTGGAGTTGGTTGCCATTCTCTTCTCCAGGGGATTTTCCCAACCCAGGTATCAAACCCAGGTCTCCTGCATTGCAGGCAGATTCTTTACCCTCTGAGCCACCAGGGAAATAGAATGAAATTTAAGAAAAGATAGTGAGGTAGGTAAAAATATAGACCCTAGGATCAGAACTCCTTTGGCCATCACCTAGTTGTGTGACATTAAGCGAGTTGTTGAGATTTCTATAGCTCAGTTTCCTTCAGTGTTCAGCAAATCTGGTAGATAGCAAACACTGTATGAATGTTTGCCATTGATTTGCTTTCATTTCTATCCACAGATTCACTGTGGTGTATTCCTATGTTATTAATTTTACTAATTAATATCATACTTAAGATTGGGGTTAGATATTTATTCCAAAAATAAAATAAGGAAATAAAGATTGTATATGACAATGAATAAAGTATCTTATATCTCCAAATCCTTTACTCTCATAGTTATTTTCTTACCTGAAACATCAATTTTTAAAAACTACTTTCTGTTGACAGGCCTACATAGAATGGATACATGCCTCAATAAATTAAATGCCTGTTTTTACCTTAAACAATATAAAAGCAAATGTATCTGAAATAGAATTATAGCAATATTCCGGAATGAATAAACAAAGAAAATTGAACAACTCAATAGGGAGAACAATGCCATACAAAGGTAAAATAAATCTCTCCTTTTAAATCACTAAATAGACTCAGAATCATCTACTGTATCTGGAAACTGAAAGTCACTCAGTCATGTCTGACTCTTTGCAGCACCATGGACTGCACAGTCCATGGAATTTAGACCAGAATGCTGGAGTGGGTAGTTCCCTTCTCCAGGGGACCTTCCCAACCCAGGGATAGAAGCCAGGTCTCCCACAATGTAAGTAGATTCTTTACCAAGTGAGCCACAGGGGAAGCCCAAGAATACTGGAGTGGGTAGCCTACCCCTTCTCCAGAGGATCTTCCAGACCCAGGAATTGAACCAGGCTCTCCTGCATTGCAGGCAGATTCTTTATCAACTGAGCTATCAGGGAAGTCCCCAACAGTGAAAGTCACTCAGTCGTGTCCGACTCTTTGCAACCCCATGAACTATATGGTCCACGGAATAAGTTAAGACATGACTGTATTTTGGATGACTGCAAAATGAAAGAAAAGAGAATAATTTATATCATTATATTAGTCTAGAGGTTTTGAATATTAATAAGTCATTGATACCTGCTTCACTGGCTCAAGTGGTTATCTACATACATCAGGTTGTTAATATTAATAACTCACAGTAAATTTAATGTTATTTCTTAATTTCAGCAGTAAGGAGGTCAAAGGACTTTGCATTTTAAAATATTCTGTCTTCAAAGCACACTTTGAAAGTGAAAAATTATAATTATAGTTAATAAAAACAGGATTTATTAAGAAGCTTTTGGAGAGAATGACAAAGTAAGAACTGTGAAAGGTTTCAAGTTTTACGTGACTAAGCTGACCTGTTATTACCTTACTGATACTGAAAAAGACACAAGACTTCTGGCTCAAGACATAAAAGCCTGTATTACTTATGCCACCAGGCTTCCCTGGTGGCTCAGCTAGTAAAGAATCTGCCTGCAATTCGGAGACCTGGGTTCAATCCCTGGGTTGGGAAGATCCCCTGGAGAAGGGAAAGGCTACGCACTCCAGTACTCTGGCCTGGAGAATTCCATGGACTGTATAGTCCATGGGGTTGCAAAGAGGCGGACACAACTGGGCGACTCTCATTTTCACTTCAGGAAGATCCCCTAGAGAGGGCATGGCAACCCACTCCAGCACTCCAGTATTCTTGCTTGGAGAATCCCATGGACAGAGGAGCCCGGAGGACTGCAGTCTATGGGGTCATAAAGAGTTGGACAAGACTGAAACGACTTCTCAAGCATGCATACATCCAAAATGTATAAATAACTCACAAAATTCAATATGAAAGAAAAAAACTTTATTAAAAAAATAGGCAGAGGACCTGAACAGACATTTACCAAGGAAGACATATAGATGGCCAACAGATGCATGAAAATATTCTAAGTACCACAGGTCATCAGGGAAATGCACATCAAAACTACAATGCAATCTCTCACACTTGTCAGGGTGACTATGATCAAGAAGACATAAATAACAAGCATTGGCCAGTGAAAGTCGCTCAGTCATGTCCAACTCTTTACAACCCCATGGACTGTATAGTCCATGGAATTCTCCAGGCCAGAATACTGGAGTGGGTAGCCTTTCCCTTCTCCAGGAGATCTTCCCAACCCAGAAATCAAACCCAGGTCTCCCGCATTGCAGGCGGATTCTTTACCAGCTAAGCCACAAGGAAAGACCAAGAATACTGGAGTGGGTAGCTTATCCCTTCTCCAGAGGATCTTCCCACCCCAGGAATCAAACTGGGGTCTCCTGCATTGCAGGCAGGTTCTTTACCAACTGAGCTATGAGCAAGGATGTAGAGAAAAGGGAACGCGCCTGCACTGTTAATGAGAATGTAAATGAAAAACATTATGAAATTTCCTCAAAAATTGAAAAATAGAACTACTGTAGATCTAGTAAACCAACTCTAGATATTTACTGAAAGAAAAAAATACTGATTAGAAAATAACTATACTTCACTTTAAAAAGGTGTTGTGTTGCAAATCTGAATGTTGCCAAGGAAATATATCTTAAAAGATGTCATTACAAAAAAGAAAATCTCCTAACTTTGCATGGTATCAGATTGTGATAATTTCCTAATGTATGCAAATACTGGATCATTACGTTGTACATCTGAAGCTAATATAATGATGCATATCAATTAGACTCCAATTAAAAAATTAAAATGTCTGCCAATGGAGTTTAAAAAAAAGATATATGCACCCCTATGTTCATTACAGCATCATTTACAATGGTCAACATATGGGAGCAATCTAAGTGCCTGTCAACAGATGAATGGATAAAGAAGATGTGATTATATATATATAATATTGCTTATATTGTATATATATATATTTATATTGTGTATATATAGTATATATATTGTATTATACATATATTGTAATTATTGTTTAGTTGCTAAGCCATGTCTGACTCTTTGTGACTCCATGAACTGTAGCCCTCCAGGCTCCTCTGTCCATGGGATTTCCCTTACAAGAACACTGGTGTGGGTTGCCATGCCCTCCTCCAGGGAATTGTCCCAACCCAGGGATTGAACCTGTGTCTCTTACATCTCCTGCACTGGTAAGGGGGTTCTTTACCACTAGCACCATCTGAGAGCCCCCTTACTGGTATATACATTCATAAAAACAAAACAGAGCTGACTTATAGATACAGAGCAAACCATGGTAAGCAGAAGGGAAGGGAGTGGGAGAATGGAAAAAATAGCTTCAGGGGTTTAAGAAGTACAAACTTTCACTTATAAAATAAATAAGTCATAGGTAGATAATATACAGGATAGGAAGTATAGTCAATTAGTCAATAATATTGTAATAATTTTGTATGGTGCATAATTTAGAAAAATATTGAATCACTAATACAATATATAATCACTAATATCTAATCACTAATCACTAATATAATCATTAATATCTGAAACTAATATAATATCGCATGCTAATACAACAGGTTAAAAAATAACATAACAAATAACAAGAAACAAGATATATAAGTAAGACGCATGGTGTGTCATATGATGGGCCCCATCTCATGGTGACTTTCGTCTGTATACGACGATGAAAATTCTTCCTTTTTCAGAAGAGTGTGTGCTTAACATTGAACCACTGGATATTCTTGAAACAGAGAATATGGCGGAGGCTCACTGGAGCTTCACATCACAGCATCACCCCTGCAGATGAGCGCCTGAAGACTCTGAGTCCAGTCTCCTGTTTGACACGAGAGGCCCTGTTACAACACCTGGCAAATGGCGACTTGGTTTTGCTTGACTAGTTTCAGTGCCAGAGAGAGCACCACTTCAATTCCCTTAAAAATCCTTAGATACTATTATTTGAGACTTTTGTGCTCATCTTTCTGTAGGACAGATCGCTAAAGGTGGGGCCAGTGCGGAAAAGGGCATGCGTATTCCAAAGGTCGATGTGACAGTTGTTATTTCAAAGTCTCCTTGGTCTGATATGAAACTGCTACTCCAGCTTTCTTTTGCTCTCCGTCATGTGGACTACCTTTGTCCACCCCTCGCTTTAGTCTGTGTGTGTCCCAATATATGTTTTCTATAAGAAACTCATTTTAAATATAAAGACATGGGTTAGAAAGCAGACTTCAGAACACTGAAAATTATCAGATATGAACACTGCTGCATAATTTTTAAAAGTTCTATTCTACCAGAAGAACAATATTTAAACAATCTTTAAAATGCATACACCTGTGACAAAGTGTCAAAATACTTGAGGCAAAAATTGAAAAAACTCCAGTGAGAAATAAATAAATCCAGTGTCATAGTTGAAGACTTCAACACCCCTCTTTCAATAATTAATATAGATCCAGCTGGCAGAAAACCAGTAAGGATATAGTCGAACTGAATGGCACCATTAATCAATTGGATATTGACATTTATAGAATACTTCATCCCACAACAGCATAATATACATCCTTCTAGAGCCCACATGGAACTAAAATAGAGCACATTCTGGGTCATAAAACACATCTTAACAAATTCAAAAGAATAGAAATCATGTATTATCAGAACAATGGGATTAAACTAGAAATCAACAAGAGATAGCTTCAAATTTCCAAAATATTTTGAGTATGAATTTTAATGAAATTTGTACAGGATCTACATATGGAAAACTACCATGAAACAAATCAGTTTCTTAAATAATTAAATAAAATCTAAATGGAGAGATCTTTCATATTCATGGATTGAAAGATTCAGTATTAGTAATACGCCAATTCTCACCAATTTAATCTATAAATGCAAGGCAGCCGCAGTTAACATTCCAGGACATACTTGGTAAATATTGACAAACCTATTCTAAAAATCACATGAAAAGCTACAGAGAAAAAAAAAACACAACACTAAAGAAAGACAAAGTTTAACTTTAAGACTCAGCATAAACCGTAAGGTAGAGGCCCTGTGGTTACCAGTGACAGGACAACAGATCAATGGAGCAAAATGGAAAACCCAGAAATGGAATCACACAGACTGAGTCAAGTGACCTTTGACAGAGATACGAAGGTGATTCACTGAAGCAAGAGAGGTCTTTACAATAAATTGTGCTCAAACAACCAGCTAGCCCTTTGCCCCCCCCCAAAAACCTACTCAAAGTGGATCATAGAAACAAATATAAAATGTCAACTTTAGGTGTTAAATTAAAGAAACTAATGTTTGAGATCTCTCTGAAAATCAGCCTCATGATAACCGTTGGAGGAACACCAACAGGAAGCTCTTTGATGTGACAGACACCCCCGCGTGACTCAGTTACTCTGTGCCCTTCCAAAGCAATGCATTTTCCAGGGAAGTCTCCGAAAGCACCAACGACACCTAGGATCACTTTGGCTGCCATCCTAAAGCACGCTGGCCGCCATCCAGAGTCTCTGCAGAGACTTACTAACAGACTCTATACTGTCCTCTGTGGCCAGCACAGGACCCCTCACCATTCCCCAAGATGTAACCCTTCACTGGTGATCCCTCACATAAAGTATAGTTTTCCAACAGGTAAAGGCATCTTCCTTAGTGTCGGAAGGGGACCAATTGCAGGTAAGGGGATTCATTCCTTCGGGCATAACTCTCTTTTCCCTTGGTTGTGTCTGGAAAGCTTGACAAAATGTAGAGGAAAGAACACTGTTAGCTCTAACATGCCCCTTTCTCCGGTGTGCCATCACGTCCTTTATGCTTGCCACATCTCTAGCTATGTGGAAGAACATGAAGAGGTTAGGTAATGGGACGACTGGGCAGCTCCTGGCCCCCTTTCAGGAGTGACTCATCCTTTTCCTCTTTCGCTAACTGGGGTAAAGCCTCACACACTTTGGTGTGTGAACAATGCCTGTTTTCTCTGCAACAGCTGTCACTGTGTTTGTTCCCCAGAGGAACATGGTCTGTTGGCATGAAACGAATAGACCGCCAGGTAGTTCTCCAGCAAAGATGGGTTTATCCGGGGTCCACAGAGAACTGTAACTCAGGGTCTACAACCATTGAGAGCCACATACAAGTTTCTGCACAGAAAGAAGAGGTGTTTTACAGAGAGCAAAAGGGAGTCGGGGGGCCATAGTAAACGAAACGGCTGAGGCTTTTTGTTGACTGAGTCATTGACAAGAAAGAAGTGATTCTTTTTTCTTCCTGCTGAGCTCTGTATTGTCACGTGGTAGAGACCTCCCCCTTCTGTGCTCCCAACTCTATTGAAGTCTCCGCTCGTTAATTTTTTTTCTTTTTACATTTCCCACTTTCATCAAGATCTTTCTCTTGATATTATTGAGAAAGTGTCAGGTTTTCTAGTTTCAATGGCTTTTTGTCCCTCATCTCAAGAAAGGACTTTTCCTAGGTGTATGTAGTGTTCTCATGTCAAAAGGAAACCATATAGGTCAGAAATCTACTGAGGTTACACTTGAGTAACACAAGGGGTAAGAAGAGAACTCTCTGGCACTTCTAATCTAAAGTCCATAGGTTGTTAAGACCAAAGATCAATGTCTAACTAGAGGTCATCTGATGCTACATCATCATCAAAGATTTGGTGACAGGGGCTTCCCTGATAGCTCAGTTGGTAAAGAATCCACCTGCAATGAAGGAGACCCCAGTTCAATACCTGGGTCTGGAAGATCCCCTGGAGAAGGGATAGGCTACCCATGCCAATATTCTTGGGCTTCCCTGGTGGCTCACCTGAAAAAGAATCCGCCTGCAACGTGGGAGACCTGGGTTGGGAAGATTCTCTGGATAAGGGAAAGGCTACTCACTCCAGTATTCTGACTTCGAGAATTCCATGGACTGTAGCCCATGGGGTCTCAAAGGGTAGGACATGACTGAGCGACTTTCACTTTCAAAGGTATCTTGGGAAGACCATGTCATCAGATGTCATCTGCTTTAATTCAGGATAATGCTTGCTTTCAGGTCACCAGAGGATGTGCAGGTCTAGTCCGGGTTTCTGTACATGTATCATCTGAATACATCTATTCCTTGATGTTTGGTGGTACAAGGGTTGGTTAGCACTGTCTGGTCTGGGCCTCTCCACCAAGACCAAAGACTTCTGGCAGTGCCGTGGAAATCCAATAGACAAAATCTTCAGTTGCAAGGTCTGATACTTTGTTTCCTAAGGGTGCACTGTGAAAGGATTATTCTGCCAAAGCAGGGTTACTTGTAATGGAAGCAGTTAAACCTTTGCAGTATTGGAGTATCTCTCATCAACAGTGAGTCAAAAAAAAGTAGAAGACAAGTACATTTGACATCCTACGTGACTATCTCAAAGGGTGAGAGTTTATGACTTCCAAAAGAAGTGGATCTGAGATTTAGAAGGACAAATGGCAATGCTTTTGGACAGGTGTTTAAAGGGTCTGTACAGATTTTACCACTGAGCCTTAATAATGCCATTAGTGCAACTGACTAAACCAGAGGGCTAAGGGTGTTAATCACAGTTAACATGTTATAAAACCAGCCAAACAGGTCACACTTGTCAAAGGACCTGACCAGTAACATGGGCTCCTTGATCACTATGAAGTTCAAGAAGAGTCCCCCAGGTAGGGAAAATCGTTTCCAAAAGGACTTGAGCTATAGATGAAGCAGTAGTCTGTCTGCAAGGGAAGACTTCAATCTTAAGATAAAAACATTTCAGTTCTGTTTGGTTCAGTTGCTCAGTCATGTCCGACTCTTTGTGACCCCGTGGATTGCAGCACGCTAGACTTCCCTGTCCATCACCAACTCCCGAAGCTTGCTAAAATTTATGTCCATCAGGATGGTGATGCCATCCAACCATCTCATCCTCTGTCATCCCCTTCTCCTCCTGCCTTTCAATCCTTCCCAGTATCAGGGTATTTTCCAATGAGCCAGCCCTTCACATCAGATGCCCAAAGTATTGGAGCTTCAGCGTCAGCATCTGTCCTCCCAGTGAAATTCAGGACTGATTTCCTTTAGGATTAAGGTTTGATCTCCTGCAGTCGAAGGGACTCTCAAGAGTCTTCTCTAACAGTTAGAAAGCATCAGTTCTTCAATACTCAGCTTTCTTTATGGTCCAACTCTCCATACATGACCACTGGAGAAAGCACAGTCTTGACTAGATGGACCTTTATTGATAAAGTAATGTCTTTTAATATACTGTCTAGGTTAGTCCTAACTTTCCTTCCAAGGAGTAAGCATCTTTTAATTTCATGGCTGCAGTCACCATCTGCAGTGATTTTGGAGTTCAAGAAAATTAAGTCTGTCACTGTTTCCACAGCTTCTCCATCTATTTGCCATGAAGTGATGGGACTGGATGCCATGATCTTAGGTTTCTGAATGTTGAGTTTTAGGCCAGCTTTTTGACCATCCTCTTTCACCTTAATCAAGAGGCTTTTTAGTTCCTCTTTGCCTTCTGCCATAAGAGTGGTGTCGTCTGCATATCTCAGGTTATTGATATTTCTCCTGGCAATCTTGATTCCAGCTTGTGCTTCACCTAGCTCAGCATTTTGCACATGATGTACTCTGCATATAAGTTAAATAAGCAAGGTGACAATATAAAACCTTGATGGACTTCTTTCCCAGTTTTGAACCAGTCCATAGTTCCATATCTGGTTCTAACTGTTGCTTCTTGACCTGCATACAGGTTTCTCGGGAGGTGGGCCAAGCGGTCTGGTATTCCCATCTCTTGAAGAATTTTCCACAGTTTGTTGTGATCCTCACAGTTAAAGGCGTTGGTAAAGTCAATAAAGCAGAAGTAGATGCTTTTCTGGAACTCTCTTGCTTTTTTGATGATCCAATGGATGTTGGCAATTTGATCTCTGGCTCCTCTGCCTTTTCTAAATCCACCTTGAACATCTTGAAGTTCACGGTTCATATACTGTTGAAGCCTGGCTTGGAAAATTTTGAGCATTACTTTGTTAGCATGTGAGATGAGTGCAATTGTGTAGTAGTTTGAGCATTCTTTGGCATTGTCTTTCTTAGGGACTGGAATAAAAACTGAAAAATTGGAAGGCAGTTTTGGCAATAAAAAACTAGCTAAGAAAACCTTGCAGCTAGAGCTTAGTTTTGGATTTGGGGAAACTTGGGACACCATAAGGTCTATCTTGATCTAGAATCCACCTGCAATGCAAGATATACAGGACACATGGGTTTCATCTCTGGGGCAGGCAGATCCCCTGGAGGAGGGCATGGCAACCCTCTCCAGTATTCTTGCCTGGAGAATCCCTCGGACTGAGGAGCCTGGTGGGCTACAGTCCATAGGGTTGAAAAGAATCAGACGTGACTGAAGTGACTGAGCACACACGCACACCCTAAATATCAAACTAAAGTTTGGGGGAAAGCAATATTTCCTTGACGATTTTATGTCCCTTTAAGAATAAAAGCTTTAGCATGTAGATATTGTCTTTCTTTGATAAGGCAGGAGAAGGGAAACAAACAAAGAAATCATCAACAAACTTAAACACAGCAGAACCTCTAGGAAACTTTATAACATCCAGATTAGCATTAAAGATATGCGAGAAATAGAAGGGCTGTCAATGAAACCTGAAACATTACTATCTGCATGATTTTTTTTCCAAGTGAAGGCAGAGGTATTAACTAGCTTCATCAACTGGAATAATAAAGAATGCACTGCATAAATCAATTATAATAAAGAATCTGCTCCTGGTGGGAATGGATGTTAATAATGTACGGGGCTAGAAACAATAGGATATAGTGGGAACCATGTTATTTATTTCTTGGAGGTCCTGGACACCCTCAGCCTTTAGGTTTTCTCACGAGTAAAATGAGAGTATTACAGAGGCTAGTACAAGGGGACAAGGAGGCCTTGAGACTTGTGATATTTTATTATAGATTTTATTAATGTCCTTTAAAGGGCTTCTTTAGAGTATTGATTAATTCTGGGAAGAGGTTTGGAGGGATCTGTTTAAATCTTGATGGAAGGTGAACTGTGAATTTTGTCATCATTAATTGGAGATTTTGGCCACTACGAGATGGTAGCTAATTCAATGGATACAAATAACCAGCATTTCTAGAATCAGGTCTAGTACTGTCAGTAACAGAACAAACAAAAGATGTCAATGGATCATTTAATCTACCTGGTGGATACTTTAGAGACTATTGTCAAATACTAGAATTGTTCCTCCCTGTGAGGAAGAAATTGCAGCATGGTACTTTTCTGAGAAGTCCCTTGGCCTAATAAATGAGTGGGCAGAAAAACTAAGGAGAAATGGTGTGTATCTCTCAAAGGACCTAAGCAAAAAGCTAGTGACTGCCGAGGCCTGATCACGTAAGTCAATTGAATGATCTCCCAGTTTTTATTCTAGAGAACTTACAGGGTTTAATGGAATCCATGATTTTCATCCAGTGCTAGGCCTGGTCTTACTGACAAGCGTATAAACTAGTTGATGTAAGTCAGAAAAACCAGGCCGATAAATGTGAGTGACTATATTAAACTCATCAGCAAATTTGTGAAAACATTCGATTACTTTGAAAAAATCTTTGCCTATGGCTCACAGTTAAGCATTAGTCAGGGAGTGTAAGAAATTAAGGATTTAGCTTCGAGGTCCTCAGAAGGCTTTGTTTTACGAGAGATGTTCTGATAAGTTCAGTGGGGAAAGATGTGGGGAGAACTTCAACAAAAAAGGCAACTTGAGTGAGAGACCAGTTTGGGGAAGCTGAGAGCTCGGAGGAGGTGTAGGCAGCATACCAGAGAGGAGAAGGAAGAGTGTGGGCACAGGTCCGAGGGGGAAGAGCCGGAAGCTTCAGGGCCGATTTTCTCTTTCCTTCATCCTTTATCTCGGTTAAACTTAAAATTTTATTTTGCAGAGAGGCAAGTTAAGACTCCGGATAACATCGAGAGGACTCAAAATACCAATTGAAATGAGCATTGCACCGAGTTCTGGATATTTTTGAGCGATTATAGTCCAATTTTGGGTTTCTAGAAAATTAAGCTTGGGGATTTCAAAAGTTCCCCACAACAGTCATCAATATTCTAAACTGTCTCGGTCAGGTCAGTTAGTTTAGTTAGAAATACACAAAGGAAGGCTTTCAATTCTTAAATGTAAAATCAGCTGGACATCCTACAGGGGAGATACCTTCAAAATACTTAGGTAACTGAGATCCCATTTCTCAGGGGTTTTTATTTTATAAAGTAAAAGATCAATATTTAGACAGATCATACAGCTCAATTTAAACCACTTGCAAGCTGAAATACCAGCTGATTTTTAAAAAACAGCTAGTCCCCTAGGAGCAAGGTCAAACACTTTCTTAGCTGATTTCCCAGAATATTGTCTCTTCCAAAGGAATAGGCTAAAGGCTGAAAACCCAACACAGAATAGGGTAAAGGCTGAAATACCCACACTGGGCTTTTTCACATTTTCAGAGCTTTTTCAGTGAAAAAGACCAGTTTCCAAAGAAATGGGCTGAAGGTGTTTTCACATAGCTTCGCCCTCATGGGTCAGAGAGTAAAGAATTCACCTGCAATGCAGGAGACCCAGGTTCAGTCCCTGGGTCAGAAAGACCCCCTGGAGAAAGAAATGGCAGCCCACTCCAGTACTCTTGCCTGGAGAAGCCCATGGATGGAGGAGCCTAGTGGGCTACAGTCCACGAGGTCCCAAAAGGTCAGACACAACTGAGCAACTAACACTACTACACTACTCCTCGGTAGAAGCAGTCAGATCTCAAAATCAGATTAAAGTACCACAGCCATTAAAAAGAATACATTTGAATCAGTTCTACTGAGGTGGACAAAACTGGAGCCTATTATACAGAGTGAAGTAAGCCAGAAGGAAAAACAACAATACAGTATACTAATGCATATATATGGAATTTAGAAAGATGGTAACTACAACCCTGTATGCGAGACAGCAAAAGAGACGCAGATGTATAGAACAGTCTTTTGGACTCTAAGGGAGAGGGCAAGGGTGGGATGATATGGGAGAATGGCATTGAAACATGTAAATTATCATAGGTGAAATGAATCACCAGCCCAGGTCTGATGCATGATACAGGGTGCTCAGGGCTGGTGCACCGGCATGACCCTGAGGGATGGAATCGGGACGGAGGTGGGAGGGGAGTTCTGGAAGGGGAGCACATGTATACCCATGGTGGACTCATATCAATGTATGGCAAAACCAACACGATAATGTAAAGAAAATAAATATATATATATATATATATATTTTTTTTTTTTTAAAAGTACCACATTAGTGGTTGCATACAGAACCAGGCTTCAGCCAGAAAGATGAAAACTTAAAACTGATCTCAGATGAAACCTGGGGAGCTTCACCAATATATTTTCCTTAGTAATTAAAGGAGGAAAAAAAATTGGAAGGCTTCAAACACAAAGAGAACATGAACTCAGGTCCAAAGAAAGACCCGCCTTCAAACTCCAGGGTCAATAACAAAAACAGTGAGCAACAGTGGGTCCCACACCTGTTTGCTCACTAGCCCCAGAGTCTGCAGGTCATCTTTGCTTCCTACTACATACGCTACCAAAATACTAACTGGAATAAACAGGCTCTCAAAGATATTTTTACTCTTTTTTTCAGAAAACTGGATCACGTATGAGTTCCCACATGGCAAGGGGAAAAGAATGTATTTATAGAGAGAAAAAAGAATTTGGGAGGGCTCTGGTAAGCAAAGAGTCCATGGCATTTCAGGGGCTGAGTCCAGCTTAGTGTGAGTATATATTAAAAAAGGGGGGGGGGTTGTGCCAAGATGCCATGGTGTTTCAATACTTTATTACAAATAATGTTCAGGAATGTAGAATAAATATGATTTAAACACATAGAGGATATGCAGAGTTTTGATCTCATTATTTCTTCACTCATTCATTTGTTCTTTCATTTATATTTATGAGATGTCATTCAGAACTAATCATTTCCAGATTAAAAGCCAAGTGTCCATCATTTTCAACTGTACAAGTCATTTCCTTATGAGTGTTTCTGCCTGAGAAGGAGAAAATGTATTTTCTAATCCCAACCAAGCTGATAAGATTTATTTATATTTCTGACAGGTAAAATACATGTTGCCTTTTTTTTTTTTGTATTTGCTTTGCTTAAATCTAGCAAATAATTTGTTTAAGAGACTTGCTTTTAGAACTTAAAATCTCCCAGTTATTCTGATGAGGCAAGTGTAGGAATAGTTAAGGAATCATTAATCATTTTATAATCATTCTACCAAATAGAATATTATAAAAAGGCGTAAACTAGAATTAGTAAGATGTTATCAAATTCTTTTGAAAATACTATTTTTTGAGAGGGGGCAACCATCCACTACACTATTAAGTTTATAATCTAAACACAGAGACACTGAAGAGTTCAGATCATTGATTTAACGACAGAAAATGTATTCTCCCAAATAATATTAATCTCTAAACTGCAATATCTATTTTCCAAGTGCAGTTCCCATAACAAACTTGGTGTTTACACTGTGAAAATGAAATGGATTATTTTAAACAAGCACATCATAATCTGTGCATCCAAGAATGGGTTACTACTCAAAATAGTCATGTTAAAATATTTTCAATTTATTGCAAGCACGTTACTATTTCTCCAAACATTTATTACAGCAGGACTAAATATAAGTCCCTATTTCTTCGCATTGATCACTGAGGAAAGCTTTCTTATCTCTCCTTACTATTCTTTGGAACTTTGCCTTCAGATGGGTATATCTTTCCTTTTCTCCTTTGCCTTTAGCGTCTCCTCTTTTGCCACCTATTCCTAAGGCCATGTCAGACAATCATTTTGCCTTTTCACATTTCTTTTTCTTGGGATGGCCTTGATCGGTGCCTCCTGTACGATGTAAACAAGTAAGACTAGATCAGTCTAAATCGTTTCTGCTCAGCGAAGGAGACCATCAACAAAATGAAAAGGCAGATTACGGAATGAGAGAAATAGTTGCAAACTGCATATCTAATAAGAGGTTGACGTCAAAAAATGCAAGGGACTCATACCACGCAAAGCGAAAAACAAACCAGTTAGGCCATGAATAGACGTTTTTCTGAATCAGACGTACAGGTGGTCAACAGGTATGTGAAAGGTGCTCGACATCACTGATCGTCAGGGAAGCGCAAATCAAACCACAGTGAAGTGTCACCTCACACCTGTCAGAACGGCCAGCACCAGAGGGCGGGAGATAAGACATACAGGCAAGGACGCAGAGCACGCTGTCAGAGGGAACGTAGACTGGCTACAGAAACAGAGAACAGTATGGAGGCTCCTCGGAACAGTGAACGTGAAGGTCGCCCAGTCGTGTCCGCCTCTTTGCAGCCCCGCGGACTATACAGTCCGTGGAATTCTCCAGGCCAGGATACTGGAGTGGGCAGCCGTTCCCTTCTCCAGGGGATCTTCCCAACCCAGGGATTGAACCAGGTCTCCCGCATTGCAGGTGGATTCTTTACCAGCTGATTTCCTTAAGATAGTAAAAATAGAACTACAATATGATCCAGCAATCCCACGTCTGGGCTTCGGAAGGAGACTTTCCAGGTGGTGCTCTTGGCAATGCAGGAGACGCAAGAGATGCAGACTTAATCCCTGGGTCAGGAAGATCCCCTGGAGGAGGGCGCGACAACCCACTTCAGTATTCTTGCCTGGAGAATCCCAGACAGAGGAGCCTGGCGGGCTACAGTCCATGGGGTTGCAAAGAGGCAGACACGACTGAGCACACACAGGAAAAATTAATAATCTTTTCACCAAATTTAGTGCAAGACACTGGAAAATGGTTTTCCTCAAGAAGGGTAGGCCAAGCCTTTCACTTCCAGGTTTTGCTTTCCTGCAGTTGTTGCTGCTTCCATTACAAACTTCATGTCAATGAGGCGAGAATAATGTACGATTCAAACTTGGGCCTCCACAAGAATATACAATGGAGAAAAGACAATCTCTTTAACAAGTGGTGCTGGGAAAACTGGACAGCCACTTGTAAAAGAATGAAACTAGAACACTTTCTAACACCATACACAAAGATAAACTCAAAATGGATCAAAGATCTAATCATAAGATCAGAAACTATAAAACTCCTAGAGGAAAACATAGGTAAAACACTCTCCGACATAAACCAAAGCGGGATCCTCTATGACCCACCTCCCAGAATATCAGAAATAAAAGCACGAATAAACAAATGGGACCTACTTAAAATTAAAAGCTTCTGCACAACAAAGGAAACTAAAAGCAAGGTGAAAAGGCAGCCTTCAGAATGGGAAAAAATAATAGCCAATGAAGCAATGGACAAACAATTAATCTCAAAAATATACAAGCAACTCCTGCAGCTCCATTCTAGAAAAATAAATGACCCAATCAAAAAGTGGGTCAAAGAACTTAACAGACATTCCTCCAAAGAAGACATAAAAATGGCTAACAAACACATAAAAAGATGCTCAACATCACTCATTATCAGAGAAATGCAAATCAAAACCACAATGAGGTATCACTTTACACCAGTCAGAATGGCTGCCATCCAAAAGTCTACAAGCAATAAATGCTGGAGAGGATGTGGAGAAAAGGGAACCCTCTTACACTGTTGGTGGGAATGCAAACTAGTACAGCCACTATGGAAAACAGTGTGGAGATTCCTTAAAAAACTGAAAATAGAACTGCCATATGATCCAGCAATCCCACTGCTGGGCATACACACGGAGGAAACCAGAATTGAAAGAGACACCTGTACCCCAATGTTCATCGCCGCATTGTTTACAATAGCCAGGACATGGAAGCAACCTAGATGCCCATCAACTGACAAATGGATAAGAAAGCTGTGGTACATATACACAATGGAATACTACTCAGCATTAAAAAAAAATTCATTTGAATCAGTTCTACTCAGGTGGACAGAACTGGAGCCCATTATCCAGAGTGAAGTAAGCCAGAAGGAAAAACAACAATACAGTATACTAACGCATATATATGGAATTTAGAAAGACGGTAACGCGAACCCAGCATGTGAGACAGCAAAAGGAATGCAGATGTATAGAACAGTCTTGCAGACTCTGTGGAAGAGGGCAAGGGTGGGATGATATGGGAGAATGGCATTGAAACATGTTAATTATCATATGTGAAATCAATCACCAGCCCAGGTTTGATGCTTGGGGCTGGTGCACCCACCGGGATGACCCAGGGGGAGGCAATCGGGAGGGAGGAGGGAGGAGGGAGGGGGGCTCTGGAGGGGGAGCATATGTATACCCATGGCGGATTCATGTCAATGTATGCCAAAACCAACACAATAAAGTAAAGAAAATTTAAAAAAAAAAAAAAAACTTGGGCCTCCAGCTTCCCAGCTACGTATGTTTGTAAGCAGCACAGAAATAGTGAGTGGCAGTAGGTGAACCTGTTTCTGACTTCAGACTAGACAACAAACTAGGTTGGTTATAATTAAAAAAACTTGATGTTGTATATAGAGTAACCTACAATATTTTCCCTTTTCTGTTTGGTTGGCACATGAAATTTTTATGTTCAATTTTTGGATAAAAAGGTCAAAATCTATTGTATGAAAAGTCTGTTGCTGTTTAGTTGCTCAGTTGTGTCCAACTTTTTTGCAACCCGACAGACTGTATCCCAGCAGACTCCTCTGTCCATGCAATTTCTCAGGCAAGAAAACCGGAATGGGTTGCCCTTTCCTTCCCCAGGAGATCTTCCTGACCCAGTGATTGAACCCACATCTCCAGCACTGACAAGCGGATTCTTTAGCACTGAGCCACCAGGTAAGCCACTATGAAAGGTCAGCGTCAGTGCTTTTAAAATTTTGAAAGGCATACTAATTACTTGGGGATTGTGCTAAAATGTATGTTTTATACAGCATGTCTGAGGAAAGGCTTGAGTTCTGCATTTCTAACAGGCTCCCAGGTGAGGCTGATCTCTGAGAAGCACGCTTTGAAAAGCACAGGTCTATTTTATCCTAACAGTTCTGACATAATCCACTTTCGGACCTTTTTACCTAACTCTGATGAAATACAGGCTAGTCAGAAACGTCTCGAATTATGGTCTCACCAAGCCTCTGAGGAACTTTCTAATAGATAGATGATGTTTCCGTAGATGTAGGAGACAGGGATACGTCTTCCTAAACAGATCCTCAGGTGGTTCTAACGGCCAGTCGGTTTGGGAACCACGGCCTAAACTACAGCTTAAACAAATACGATGACACCAGACTATTGACATCAAACCCAGGGAGCAAACCACTTGTCTCTGTCCACCACAGACATAAAGGTCCAGTCTTCCACACCATCGGCTCTCTTTATGAGCTTTGAGTTCCCATAAAAGAATTAAATGAAGTCCTTAGACACTTCACGCCAAGGAAATAACATTATTTTGCAAAGTAGAAAATGAACAAAGTACCCGGGTGTACATTTGTTTTAAGGGCACTTGAGTCGAGAGCAGGAGTTGCCACAATATTCCCTGAAATGGATCGACGATGCAGCTTCCAACCCAATTATTTTCATTTTAATCCAAGGCTTTAAGAGAATCAGGAGTGCCGAGTATAAAATGCATCAGCACGTGCCAGTCTAAGCTGGGCGAGAAGACGAATCTGCAAGTCTGTTTCTCTAACCAGGGCTTTTTAATCACCTCTCAGTTTCCTTTGACAGGAGGATGTATTCCAGGACTTCAGAAGAGCTTTGTGATTGAAGTCAGTTTTATAATGCTAAAACAGCTAATAATCCCAATTAGCTTGTACAGAATTGATTCACTGACTGTAATATTCATATTATTTTGAATAATAACACGTACCAATTTTGAATGCCTAAAATATACTAGGCTCTAGGCTAAAAATATTGTACTCACATGAACTAGCAAATATAGAACTAAGAGCTACTGCCAAATTACTCATATTAGAAGCATTTTATAAATAAGGGAAATGGAGGTTGGAGAAGGTGCACTTCTTGTGCTGTGTGTGTTAATTGCTCAGTCGTGTCCGACTCTTTGCAACCCCGTGGACTGCAGCACACCAGGCTTCCCTGTCCTCCACTATCTCCCAGAGTTTGCTCAAGTTCATGTCCATTGAGTCAGTGATGCCATCCAACCATCTTATCCTCTGCTGCCCTCTTCTACTTTAGCCCTCAATTTTTCCCAGCATCAGGGACTTTTCCAGTGAGTCGGCTCTTCACATCAGGTAGACAAAGAATTGGAGCTTCAGCTTTAGCATCAGTCCTTTCAATAAATATTCAAGGTTGATTTTCCTTTAGAATGGGCTGGTTGGATCTCCTTGCAGTCCAAGGGACTCTCAAGAGTCTTCTCCAACACCACAGTTCAAAAGCATCTATTCTTTGGTGCTCAGCTTTCCTTATGGTCCAACTCTCACATCCATACATGACTACTGGAGAAACCATAGCTTTGACTGTACAGACTTTTGTCACCAAAGTGATGTCTTTGCTTTTCAGTGCACTCTCTAGGCTTGCCATAGTTTTCCTAGCTCATATGGTAGATGAGTGAAAATGTGAGTGTGGCTCAGGTATCTGGCAGTGGGAAAATCTGGAAGGACTTTAAGGAAATGGTTAGTGAAAGTCTAGAGTGTTTTGAGTAGGCTGTGAGTAGAAGTCTATTCTTTGAAGAGGCTTCTGATGAAAGTTGAAGGGGGTTGAGGCAGATGTGACTGGAAACTGAAGGAAAGGAAGTCCTTGTTCTGTAATGACAGAAAGTTTAGCATTACTTTGACTTGCATTTACATAGAAATTAGAAAATGTACCTAATTTATTATGTGATCTAGCAAAGGCTTAACCATAATATTAAAATTGCCGTTTGGTTTATTCTTTTATTTTTGCCACTTTATGTTTTTAATTGAAGTGTATTTGCCTACAGAATTTTGTGGTTTTCTGTCAAACATCACAGATCAGTCATAGGTACACCTGTGTCCTCTCCCTCCCTCTTCCCTCCCCACCCCACCCCTCTAGGTTGATACAGAGCCCCTGTCTGAGATCCCTGAGAGCTCAGGAGCAAATTCCCATTGGCTATCTATCTTACATACGGCATGTAAGTTTCCATGTTACTCTCTCCATGCATCTCACCCTCTCCTCCCCTCCCCACTGTCCTTAGGTCTGTTCTCGATATCTGTTTCTCCTTTGCTGCCCTGAAAATGAATTCACCCGTACCATCTTTCTAGATTCCATATATATGTGTCAGAGTACGATGTCTGTATTTCTCTTTCTGACTTGCTTCACTCTGTATAATAGGCTCTAGGTGCATCCACCTCATTAGAACTGACTCAAATGCATTCCTTTTTATGACTGAGTAATATTCCACTGGGTGTATGTACCTCAGCTTCATCCATCCATCCGTCGATGGACATCTAGGTTGCTCCCATGTTCTAGCTGTTGTAAATAGCGCTGCGATGGACATCGAGGCACGTGTGTCTTTCTCAGTTTTGGATCCCTCAGGGTGTATGACTAGCAGAGGGATTGCTGGGTCATACGGTGTTTTTATTTCAAGTGTTTTTTTTAAAGAATCTCCATACCATCTTCCATAGTGGCTGTATCAATTTATATTCCCATCAGCAATGCAAGAGCGTTCCCTTTTCTCCAGCGTTTATTGTTTGTAGACTTTTTGGTGATGGCCTTTCTGACTGGTGTGAGGTGGTATCTCATCGTAGTTTTGATTTGAATTTCTCTAATAATGAGTGAGGTTAAGCATCTTTTCATGCATTTGTTAGCCACCTCTACGTCCTTTTTGGAGAAATGTCTGTTTAGGTGTTTTCCCGCTTTTTGATTGAGTTGTTTGTTTTTCTGATATTGAGTTGTATGAGCTGCTTATATACTTTGTAAATTAATTTTTTGTCAGTTGTTTCCTTTGTTATTATTTCTCCCATTCAGGCTTGTCTTTTCACCTTGTTTGTAGTCCCCTTTGCTGTGTAAAAGCTTTTAAGTTTAATAAGGTCCCACTTGTTTATTTTTGTTTTTATTTCCATTACTCTAAGAGGTGGGTCATAGAGGATCTTGCTTTGATTTATGTCACTGAGTGTTCTGCCTATGTTTTCCTCTAACAGTTTTATAGTTTCTGATCTTACATTTAATCCATTTTGATTTTATCTTTGTGTATGGCATTAGAAAGTGTTCTAATTTCATTCTTTTGCATGTATCCTTGAAGCTTATAATAAAATACAAGAGTATAAAGATGAGGAAAAAAAGAACTGTTAAATCAAAAGGAACCAGGACCTGCTGGCTTGAAGCTTCCCAGCCTCACTAGACTGCAAATGATGGTAAAAGTAAGAAATGGCTTAGAAATAAAGACACACTTGAGAGCACTGCCAAGAAAACTTGGTCTGTGACGTAGCAAAGAACATGGCTTCAATCTTTATTAAAATTATTCCTTAAGGCTGCCAAGCTCTAAGCTGGTGCCTAAGGGTACTAGGCCAAAGAACAATAGGGTATGTTTGACAGAGGTGTGTCTCCCAACAACAGTATTTCTAAGAAGCCTAGGGGTTCTATCTCTCAGCTATCTTGGGAGGAGTTTAAAATAGAGAAGGGGCTTATCCCAAAGAGATTTGTGTGCATGTGATTTGTGGGGATGCCCTTTATCTAAAGGAGTGAACCCTTACTAAGATTCACAGGAAACCCACAGAGTTTTTAATAGAATTATGTTTTCAGAAGCACTTCCAGCTTGGAACAAAAAGGATATAAATGACACCTGATGAAT
Organism: Antilocapra americana; assembly: GCA_007570785.1. Classification (NCBI taxonomy): domain Eukaryota; kingdom Metazoa; phylum Chordata; class Mammalia; order Artiodactyla; family Antilocapridae; genus Antilocapra; species Antilocapra americana. The sequence continues at coordinate 7,645,995 of ML661888.1, read as the reverse complement.
ATGATCTTTATAACCACACATTTTGGCACTGAAATGCTTGAAAAATTATGCAGCAGCAAAATGAGTTACCATTCTTGGAAAAAGAGAATGACTCACAGGGTAGACCCAACAGTCCAGAGCGTTCAGCCAAGAGGAGTAGATAGGTAAAATAGAACTGAGTCCTCTTCCAAGAATTTCTGACCTTGGCCCAGATGAGTTTTCAGAATGCTTCTCTTTTATACAGAAACTTCTGAAATCTTATTTTAACGCTTGTTCCATCATCATGTGACTGACATATAAAAAGTAACATACTTATCTCTTTAGTTACAGGCTTTCAGATTTAGAGAAACTGTACTTGGGGAGCTGAACTAAAAGAAATACAGCCAAGGAGTCTCAAGTGCCCCTGGATCTGATTTCAATGACAAGATCCTGAACTTCAAGGTGATATTATAGTGATATAAGACATTTAAGGGTACTGGGAGGGAAAAAGAAGTGGATTTTGAGTATGATAAGAATATTTTGTGGTCAGGGTATAAATAGGGTTTTTTAAATATAAGCCTACAAATTCTTCGATTTGCCCCTTTCAAGAGGTACAGTCTAATTCTCCTCACTTCAGTATGGGCTGGACACAGTTACTTGCTCTAATAAATCTTTTAAAAAAAGAGCAGAATAAATGGTGTGTGATTCCAAGGTCTAGATCATAAAAGTTATCGTATCTTCATCTTCCTGTCTTAGAGCACAGAGGACATATCATAAGGACACAAGTAAATCCCATATGATGAAAAGCCGAGACCCACTGCCAGTCACCACTAGGAAGTAAGGCACCCTTCGAATAGCAGTGTAGGAGGGGCGTCTTAGAAGAGTATCACCCAGCTCTGGTTCAGCGGTCTGCCGGTCACTACGCCGGCCAAATGCTTGACTGAGCTTCATGACAGACCCCAGGTTTGAATCACCCAGCAAAGCCACTTATGGACTGCTGACCCTCAGAAACTCCATGAGATAGAAATATCTGTGGTTTTTTTTTTTTTTAATATCTGTGGTTTTAAAGTAAGTTTTGAGGGTCATGTGTTCCATAGAAAAAGTATTTTTTAAAACATAAATGACCTTGATAACTTACAGTGAACGATGTCAGGTTCTTGATCTCTGAAGAATATTTAGCTTCGGGACCAGGGACCAGGCTTGACCACTCAAGAGCTTTTGTGAAGCAGAGTTTTATTAAAGTGAAAGAGGAGAGAGAAAGTTTCTGACGTGGACATCAGAGGGAGGTGGAGAGTGCCCCACTTACCAGGCTAAGCAAGGGAGCGGTATCCTTTTTGAATTAATTATTACAAGAAACCAAAAGAATGTCTCGATGCTGTGAAGATTTTGCCAGACCTACTCCCATAATACACATTTTAAGATGACAGGATTAGTCAGAAGGTTTTTCAAGAAGGAGAAACTGTCCTCAAGCAGGATACACTGTTGTTATTTAATCCTTACTAAGGAATGTAGAAAAAGGCATTTGTCCTTTCCTCCTGCTTGAGAATTCCAGACCCGTATCTCCTCCTTGAGAGCCCAGACTCCTTTCTCCTCCTCGGGACCCTAGACTTCTTATCAACGTGCCTAGGAATTGACTCTAAGGAGAGAAGGGAACCCTTCTACACTGTTGGTGGAATGTGAAAATTGGTACATAAACTACAGAGAACAGTATGGGGGTTCCTTAAAAAGTTTTAAATAGAGATACCATATGACCCCACAATCCCACTCCTGGGATATACCCTGAAAAATTCATGATCCAAAAAGATGCATGCACCCCAGTGTTCATTGCAGCTCTATTTACAACATCCAAGACATGGGAGCAACCTAAATGCCCATTGACAGGGGGCTAGATAAAGAAGATACGGTACATATATACAACAGAATACTACTCAGCCATTAAAAAGAATGAAATAATGCCTTTTTCAGCAACATGGATGAACTTAGAGGTTGTCATACTGAGTGAGGTCAGACAGAGAAGCAGAAATGTTGTATGACTCCCTATCCATTACATATGGAATCTGGAAAGCAATGATACAAATGAACTTACTTACAAAACAGAAACAGGCTCACAGACTTAGGGAAAAAACTTATGGCTCCCAGGGAAAGGACAGGTGGAAGGGACAGTTAGGGAGTTGGAGATGGACATGTATACTCTCTATATTCAAAATGGATGACCATCAAGGAGTTACTGTAGAGCACACGGGGCTCTGCTCAGTGTTGTGCGGCAGCCTGGATGGAAGCGGGTGTGGGGGAACACGGGTACAAGTATGAGCAGGGCTGAGTCCCTTCACTGCTCTCCTAAAACCGTTACAAAATTATTAATTGGCTATACTCCAATGCAAAATAAGAAGTTAAAAAAATAACAAACAAATGGGAACTAATCAAATGTAAACGCTTTTGCACAACAAAGGAAACCATAAACGACACGAAAAGACAATCCTCAGCATAGCAAAAAATATTTGCAAATGAAGCAATGGACTAAAATTAATCTCCAAAGTATACAAACAGCTCATGGAGCTCAATATGAAAAAAAGGCTAATCTTTTAAAACGTATTTTTGTTACAAAATAAATGCACACAGGTGCATTACAGTTGAAATAGAAACCACTTGACAAGTCTTAATTGCTCATTAACATGTAAACCAAGCCATGTTATGTATCATCTGCCAAACGCAGAGTCTGTTGACAGCCAAGCCAGGACATTTCAAACTTAAAAGTACAGGCTTTCCTTCATTTGAAGAAATAATGGCATATTGAGGGAAAGGCAGTAAGGATGCTCTGACCTCTAGAATCATGGTGTTCTGAATGAGCTGAGTTTAGTTCAGTTCAGTCTCTCAGTCATGTCCGACTCTTTGCGATCCCGTGGACTGCAGCACGCCAGCAAGCTGAATCTGAATGCAAATATTTTGTTAAGGATCTAAAACATGTTTTCATCCTTCAAATTGCTTTTACCAGTTGTATCTTGTCACTATAAAATGCACTTTTATAGAAAAAGAAAATAATGCTAGGGAAAAAAAACATGCATGAATGTCTTCTACATCAGCTCTGCTCTCAAATATGAGATAATTCATGGTGGAAAATGCACGAAGAATAAAGTCCATGACCTCCCATAACAGTGACCTACAGACAACTATCTAATATTTATTGATTGGAATTAAACAAGAGTACAAGAAAACTGAGGAGAACTAAATTTTTCACCAAGATGGTCAGAAAAATGTTAAAAAGTTCAATTTCTTTTGTCTAGATATAAACCAAGCATTCATGACAAAAAAAAAAGACTTTTTTTCTCCTGTAAATATGACCAACACACCACATTTAATGATCTAATTATAATACAATGTCTCCTTTTAGAGAGTAGATATTTATGTCTTTTTCTGCATGGCTAACACCATAATATAAAGAGTATACTAAATTTATCAGGATTTTATACAGTCTCTTTCATAGATGAAAGAAAACTATAGTTCCCTAGGTAGTAGAAATAAAATAACCTAGAATGAAATAACCCATATGTATATTACAATAGAATTTGTGAAAATGAAGCCTGCCAGATATTAGAAGAAATGATCTCATTATAAAACCCTCAGGTTCTTATTTCTTGGAAAAAGCCCTAATTGTAACTTTATCTTTTTAGTGGCCAATTACTGTATTCAGCATATTTTCTGAAATAAATGCTTTGCTATTTTTATGACTTGCCTATCTGTATTTCCAATTCCAAGAATAGTAATCTACAATATAGCCATTTTCATAAGTAAGAAATCTGGAATAAATGACATTGTTCTATCAAAACACAAGTGAGGAAAAAACCCTTTAAATTTTAGATGAAATGTAAAATAGAAATCCTTTATTAGCATAAATAAAGTACCTTAGATGAGAATCTTGCTACATCTTCAATTTATCAGATTGGGTCATTAGAGCCTTCCAAGACAAGAATACACTCTGCTTGAGCCATGCAAAGGAAATTGGCCAACTTTTCTAAATGAGTTAGTTTCTTGTGTTAAAAGGAAATGGCAGCTGATTTGCATTCCCCAAATATGAAGGTTTTAAAAACTCTTTTGATGCTATAAAGTATAACTTGTCCTGTATAAAATAATGCTCTTGTTTTACATTCTTGCACATAAACTGGACATTCACAACGTAAGCCCTGCTCTCGGGGTGACTGTACATGGTGACAGAGAGGCTGGTGAAACGAGTGTGGACTGGAAGTGTGACGCCGTCCCCGCAGCGCACCCTCCTGGGACACACGCCCTGAGAAGCACAGCCGGAACAGCACTCAGTTCCCCAAAGTGACCGTTGTTCTAGTACTTTATCACTGAAATCGTTTGGAAGATTAAAAACAAACAAAACTGTCAAACAACCTCACTAGCTCATGCTCGGTGCTTGAGCACCACTCAGAAGACAATGGGCTACCACTGCTGAAAAGTCAGACACAGCTCCAGCTAACTGACGCCCAATATGATTGGATCCCCGCTTCCTCCAAAGAACTGGCATCAGAAAATCATCAGCTGACATGAACTGCCGGCTTTCATACTGAGCAAATGAATGGAGTAAACCAGCTTGGAAACAAAGTCAGCCAAGCATTACAGGGAAAATGACGCGTCAACATTCTGAGTGCCTCTGGTTTACCAAGATGCTGAAAATGCCTTCTGAGTCTGATTGTCTAAATTTTAGCTTCTGAAATCACTTATTCCCTCAAATTTTAGGTGTTTTTCAATAAAAAAAAAAAGGTGAACTGGTTAAGTAGTCGGAAGCTGAACCTGATATTCAAATCTCTCTTGGATTATAGTTTAGGGTTTCGCAGCAGCAGCGATACTGACATTTTGGAACAGATTATTCTTGGTTGTTTGGGGCTGCCCTGTGCATTGCAAGATATTAACAGCATCCTTGACTTCTACTCACTAGATTTTGATACAATCTCCCCACTCCTCCTCAGCAGCTGTGACAACTGAGAATTCTTCAGATATTGCCAAATGCCCCTTGGGATATAAACAGCTCCACCCACTGAGGTCCCCTGGATTAGTGCTTTTTTTTACATTTCTTACAGGGATGAAGAAGAAATAAGACTGTATAAACATTTGAAGAGAGGAGATTAAGGTGACAGAGTAGGAAAACCATGAGCTCATCTCTTCACACAGACACACCAAAAGGACAACAACACAGAGAGGAACTCTCTGAAAACAACCTAAAGGCAAGCACAGAAGCTCTTCTAAATTAAGGATATAAAGGCAAAATCGCATCAAGATGCTTCGAAGGAGCAGAAATGCAATCTACTCAGGACCCGCAGCTCTGATGAGCAACCCACAAGTAAAAGGGGCCCCAATCAGAAACTCAGAGCTTTTCCATAGGAAGTGAGGGGTCTGAGCCCCGTGCTGGACAAATCCCCTTAAGGGGCTCACAGTCAGGGGAGTCACAGGGCTGCAGGAAACCGAGGCTCCCCTCAAACTTACTTGCTCCGAGTCCCGCACAGAGGCCGCACATTAAGAAGAGCCCCGTGCTTTAGCCATCCTTCCAAGACCGCTCCAGCACACCCCTCAGCCCGCCTCCAGCTCTGCTCTGCCTCTGCCTCTGCCCACCCAGGCTGCCACCCTCGTCCTGTCCCAAGAGAAGCGCCGGCTTGCTCCTGACCCTGGCCGTGCACAGCTCCACCAAAGCGGCAGGCTTGGCACGCCCCAGGAAAAACCTTGGTTCATGACCAATTTGGCTCCAAAGCAGAGCGATTGTGGCTTCCCACCAAGTCCATTTGAGACACCGTCTGCGTAGGGCGCTCCACAGACACACACACCTCTGCCCCCTCCCTCCCCAGCCCAGCCCTCTAGGCTGACACAGAGCCCTGTTTGCGTCCCGAGCCACAGGGCAAATTCCTGTTGGCTCTCTATTTACATACAGTAATGTAAGTTTCCATGTTACTCTTTCCATACATCTCACCCTCTCCTCCCCTCTCCCCATGTCCAGAAGTCTGTTCTCTATGTCTGTTTCTCCACTGTTGCCCTGTAAATAAATTCTTCAGTACCATTTTTCTAGATTTCATATATATGTGTTAGAATATGGTATTTACCTTTCTCTTTCTGACTCACTTCACTCTGTATAATAGGTTCTAAGTTCATCCACCTCATTAGAATTGACTCAAATATGTTCCTCTTTATGGCTGAATAATATTGCATTGTGTATATATACCACAACTTCTTTATCCATTCATCTGTCGATGGACATCTAGGTTGCTTGGATGTTTCAAAAGGGAAGGAATATCTGTATACCTCTGGGTGATTCATGTTGAGGTTTGACAGAAAACAGCAAAATTTTGTAAAACAATTATCCTTCAATAAAAAAAGATTAATTAAAAAAAATACCCTTAAGACAGGGACAGGTAACATTTCACTAATTCATAGAGACCAACACAGAAAATCAAACAAAATAAGAAGGCAGAGGAATATGTTCCAAATGGAAAAAAAAAAAGATAAAAATTCCAGAAAAATAGTTCTAATGAAATAAAGATAAGTGATTTATTATATAAAGAAAGCAAAGCGATGGTCAAAAATTGCTCACCAAACTCAGGAAAAGAATATATGAAAACAGCGAGACCTTTGACAAAGAATTAGACAATATAAAAAGTCTAGAGCACACGACTGAAATGAAAAGTACAGCACAGGGAGTCAACAGCAGACGGGGTAACAGAGAAGAGTGCATAAGAGACCCGAAAGGGAGAATAGCGAAAACAAGCCAAGGCCAGCAAAGAGAAAGGGAATTTAAAGATACTTCAAGAGACACGTGAAGCAACATCAAGGGCAATAACATTAATATTGCAGGGGCCCAGAAAGAGAAGGGAACGAGGAAAGAGAAGAAAAATGTATTTGACAAAATAAAGACTGAAAACTTCCCCAACCTGGGTAAGGAAACAGAATCCAAATCCAGGAAGCGAAGAGTGTCCCAAACAGAAGGAAGCTAACGTGATCCACACCAAGATATATCATAATGAAACTGACAGACCTTAAACAGAGGCTGTTTAAGGAAGCACAACAAAAGCCAAGAATCATATACAAGGGAACTCCCATAAGGCTGCTGCTGCCGCTGCTAGGTTGCTTCAGTCGTGTCCGACTCTGTGCGACCCCATGAGGGCAGCCCACCAGGCTCCGCCGTCCCTGGGATTTTCTAGGCAAGAGTACTGGAGTGGGGTGCCATTGCCTTCTCCACCCATAAGGCTAGTATCTGGTTTTTTAGCAGAAACTTTGCATGCTAGAATAAAAGGAAATGATACTATGTAAAGTGCTGGGAGCCAAAAATCCTCCAAGCGTGGACGCTTCAGACTGCAAAGTTATCTTTCAGGAAAAGGATAGATCAAGAGTTTCTCAGATAAGCAGAAACCAAAAAGAGTTTGTTAGCAATAAACAAGCCTTGCAAGAAATATTAAAGGGCAATATTTAAGTGAAAAAGAAAAATTCATGGCAAGAAATAAGAAAATATATTTTTAACACTTGCTGTAAAGGTATATATATATATATATAGTAAAAGCAGGGACTCAAACTCTCAAAAAGCTAGTATGAAGGTTAAAAGACCAAGGTCATAAAATCAACTATAATCAACTTTCTTTTTTAACTCTAAGCAGTTAAAGAATAAAAGAAAAGATCTAAAATATTTAATCAGAAATATAAAACATGTCAAGGGCTTGTAGAGATGTACTACATGTAAGCATGTAGAGCTTTTAGAAGGTATTCAAACTTAACTGACCAATGGCTTAAAAAATACACACACATGTTGACATATATGATGCTCACATCTATACATGACTACTGGAAAAACCATAGCTTTGACTATACAGACATTGTCAGCAAAGTGATGTCTTTGCTTTTTCATACACCGTCTAGGTTTATCATAGCTTTCTTTCCCAGGAGCAAGCATCTTTTAATTTCATGACTGCAGTCAACGTCCACAGGATTTTGGAGCCCAAGAAAATAAAATCTGTCACTGCGTCTACTTTTTTCCCTTCTACTTGGCAAGAAGCGATGAGTGGGACCATATGCCATGATCTTCACTTTTTGATCCTTGAGTTTAAAGCCAGCTTTTTCACCCTCATCAAGAGGCTCTTTAGCTCCTCTTCACTTCTGCCCTTAGAGTAATATCATCTGTATATCTGAGGTTGACATCTCCTGGTGATCTTGATTCCAGCTTTGATTCATGCAGCCCAGCATTTCACGTGATGCACCCTCCATATAAGTTAAATAAGCAGGGTGTCAATATACAGCCTTGTCATACTCCTATCCCAATTTTGAACCAGTCAGTTGTTCCATATCAGGTTCTAACTGTTGCTTCTTGTCCCGCATACAGATTCCTCAGGAGACAGATAAGGTGGTCTGGTATTCTTAGCTCTGTAAGAACTTTTCACAGCTTGTTGTGATCCACCCAAAGGCTTTAGCATAATCAATGAAGCAGATGTTTTTCTGGAATTTCTTTGCTTTCTCTAAAATCCAACGAATGTTGGCAATTTTGTCTCCAGTTCCTCTGCCTTTTCTAAACCTAGCTTGTACATCTGGTAATTCTCAGTTCCCACACTGCTGAAGGCAGCTTGAAGGATTTTGAGCATCACCTTACTAGCATGTGAAATGAGCCCAATCGTCCTGTGGTTTGAACATTCTTTAACATTGTCCTTCTTTGGGATTGGAATGAAAACTGACTTTTCCAGCCATTCCCTCCTCCAGTAGACCACATTTTGTAAGAAGTCTCCAGCATGACCCATCCATCTTGGGTAACCCTGCAAGGCATGGCTCATAGCTCACTCAGTTACCCAGGCCCACGACAAGGCTGTGATTCATGAAGGGTTCCAAAGATGACATATAGATAATTAATTGGTACATCAAAGGATGCTCAAAGTTGCTAATGATTAAAGAAATTAACCAAATCAAAACCATAATGAGGTATCAACTAAGTCCTATCAGAATGGCCATCATGAAAAAGTTTAAAAAAATAACAAATATTAGAGAGGATGTGGAGAAAAGGGAACATTTGTACAGTTTTGGTGGGAATATAAATTGATGCAATCATTATGGAAAAGAGTATGGCGGTTTCTTCTAAAACTAAAAAATGGAATTACCCTATGTTCCAGGAATTTCACTCCTGAGTATATACACAGAGAAAATGAAAACTCTAATTTGAGAAAGGACTTGCACTGCAGTGCTCTCAGAAGCACCATTCACAGTAGTCAAGACATAAAAGCGACCCAAGTGCCCGCAGACAGTTGTTTTAAGAAGAGCTGATAGCTAGATCAATGGATAAATAGAAAATAGACATAGACACAATGGAATGATATGAAGTCTAGAAAGAATGAAAGAACGAAATGCCACCATTCACAGCAGTGTGGACAGACGTAAAAGTGTGCTTGGTGAAAGGTCAGAGAAAGGCAAATACCATGTGACATCAGTCATGTGTGGAATCTAAAAATCAGTCCAAGTGAATGTACGTGTGAAACACAACCAGACTCACAGATACAGAAAATTAGCTTCTCATTACCGAAGGGGAGAGGGAAGGGGGAAGGACAACATAGGGATGTGCGATTAACAAACTATTACGCGTAAAATAGATGAGCAACAAGCTGGTAAAGAGTCTGCCTGCAATGCGGGAGACCTGAGATTAATCCCTGGGTTGGGAAGATCCCCTGGAGAAGGGAAAGGCTGCCCACTCCAGTGTTCTTGGGTTTCCCTGATGGCTCAGCTGGTAAAGAGTCTGCCTGCAGTGCAGGAGACCTGGGATTAATCCCTGGGTTGGGAAGATCCCCTGGAGAAGGGAAAGACTACCCACTCCAGTATTCTGGCCTGGAGAATTCCATGGACAGAGGAGCCTGGTGGGCTACAGTCGATGGGGTCCCAAAGAGTCAGACACGACTGAGTGAGTGACTCACTCACAAGGAAATATATCTACTATCTTGTAATAACCTTTAATGGGATATAATCTGCAAAAGCTCTGAATCCCTATGCTGTACACCTAAAACAAACAATCTCATTTAAAATCACATCAGTAGACACGGTCTTGGTCTCAGTGGCTGCTCCTTTGACGTGTGCTGGGTAAATCCTGCTTTCTCCCTCACTTCCGGCTCAGTAAATTCTTTCACCATCATGTTGCTTGCCCCACGGTAGCACTCTGGGGCGTTTTGGTGCCCAACAGGAGGTGCCCCTGTCTCTTCTCTCTGCCTTCTGTGATTCATCTGCCAACACGTGGCAATCAGCCTACTGACTCAGGGCAACTCAAGACTCCTGGTCAGGGCTACTCCTCTGAGGGAATGAGAGCCCTTTGGGACAGGACCACGACTTGCTGTCGCCCTAAGGGATGTGTTCTGGAAATGATCTTTCCTCCTCTTCAAAACTGCCCATGGTGTGAGGTCCCTGAAGACCAGGAAACGCACATCTGGGCCCAGCAACAGCTCAGGGGACCTGCAGCCTGTCCCACACCTACTGCCTGTCCCTGCCGGTCGAATGGCCACGTTCTCTGGATCCCCTCACCCCCAAGGCCTTCCCTGTGCAGTCGGCAGCTCAGCCAGGGAGAATCTAGATGTGCTGTGAGGTCTGCTTTCTCTTTCCACCTCCTCTTGAGGGCCCCGCATCCCTGTCTGCCCACACCTCCAGGTGCTTCACGTTAATCAGTGCAAAAACTGGTGAATCTCTCCTCTTTGCTAGCCTGAGATCTCTTTCCACTCCCTCATCTTGAGCGATCACCCAAGATGGGACACGTGTCAAGAAGCCCTCTGTCAGACCGTGTGCCTGGAGAGGTCCTCTATTCTCAGAGGAAGCCCCAGTCTAGAGCACAACCCAGCTCCCTTGTGTACACAGCGGAGGCCCATCCCCTTCTAAGGATGCGTTTTGGGTGGAGGCTACATGTGCTTATGGCTTCCCAGGTGGCTCGGTGGTGAAGAATTCTCCTGCCAGTGCAGGAGAGGCATGAGACACAGGTTCGATCCCTGGGTCAGGAATATCTCCTAGAGGAGAAAGTGGCAACGCACTCCAGTATTTTTGCCTGGAAAACCCCACGGACAGAGGAGCCAGGCAGGCTGCAGTCCATGGCACAAGAGTCCGACACGACTAAGCGACTGAGCTGCGCCCATGCCTGGTTAAGATCCAGTAAGGGTCTAATACTCTATCCCTGCTGCCCCACCTTTTGGATGCAACTTTTTAATATTCTATTTATTGATCTGTTTTGACTGCACTCAGTCTTAGTTGCAGCACGCAGCATCTAGTTCCCTGACTGGGGATGGAAGCCAGGTCCCTACACCAGAAGCAGGGAGTCTTGGCTACTGAACCACCAGGGAAGTCCTGGGATGTGGTCTAAAAAATGGGACCAAGTTTGAGCCCAAACTCTCAAAAAGAGTAGCAAATCTTCTTTGGCGATACTGTTGGCTCCAGCATCCGCTGTCGGATCAGGGGATCTGGCCCCTCAGTGGGTCCCTAAATCATGACACCATCCTGCAGCTCGGTCTCTTCTGTCATAAGCTTGGAAAGGACTCTGAGGTCCATCACACTCAAGCCTTCACGCCCCTGTTCCCAAACCCCAGATTGCAACAGCTCATCCCACGTGCCTCTCCAAATTCCCCGACTGACACCGACGTCCACCGCGACCTCTCCTTCAGCCTCTCACATGCTCCGCTTCCTATCACTCCTTCTCTGCACCCCAAGGCCCCCTCGACGCCCCGCACCCATTCAGTGGCCTCGTTTGAACACTCTCAACCCCCTGTAAACCTTTCACTTCTCGTGAGGTGGCCGGGGCGGGGGAATGCACACTGCTTCAGTCCACATCCCCTTCCTATGTCTGACTGGTCACAAACCGAAGGAATGAAGCGGAATAAAGAGCCAAGAGGTAAACCCACTCCCTTCTGGTTAATTAAGCTACAAAAAAAGGAGACAAGAATATACAATGGGAAAGTCTCTTCAGTAAGTGGCATTGTGAAAACTAAACAGCTACACATAACAGCATGAAACTAGATCGTTTTCTCATACCGTATACGAAAATAAACCTCAGAATGGATTAAAGACCAACTGTCACACACGAAACAGTAAAACTCTTAGGAGAAAACACGGACCGTACACTCTGACATTGGTTTGAGTTATATGTTTTTGGATCTGTCTCCTCAGGGAATCAAAAGTAAAAACAAAACAACAACAACAAAAACCAAATAGGACCTACTCAAACAAAAAAGCTTTCGCACAGCAAAGGATGTCATCAACTATAGGAAAAGGTAACCTACTAAATGAAAGAAACTATTTCCAAGTGACTTACCTCATAAGGGGTTAATATCCAAAATAGACAAGGAGCCCTTATGACTCAATGACACAATCAATTTAAAATGAGAAAAAGTCTGAAATAGACGATTTTTCAGAGATGGCCAGCAGGCACATGAAAAGATGTTCAACATCACTAACCATCAGGGAAATGAAAATCAAACGAAATATCATTTCACACCTGTCAGAATGGCTATTATCAAAAAAAAAGCAAGAAATAACTATTGTTGGTGAGGGTGTGATGAAAAGGGAATCTTTGTACAATGTTAGTGGGAATTTAAATTGATACAGCCACTATGAAATATATTATGGAGGTCCCATCCAGCAATTCCACTTGTATTTCTCAAAGAAAACAAAAAGATATATGCACCTCAATTTCATAGCAGAATAATTACAATAGCCAAGACATTTCTTCCTTCCTTCCTTCCTTCCTTTCTTTCTACCATAATGTAATGCTATTGTTGTTCAGTCACTAAGTTTTGTCCAGCTCTTTGGGACCCCATGGACTGCAGCACACCAGGCCTCCCTGTCCTTCACTATCTCCCAGAGTTTGCTCAACTCATGTCCATTGAGTCAGTGTTGCCTTCCAATCATCTCATCCTCTGTCATCCCCTTCTTCCACCTTTGATCTTGCCCTGCATCAGGGTCTTTTCAAATGAGTCAGCTCTTCATATCAGGTGTCCAAATTACTGGAGTTTCAGCTTCAGTATCAGTCCTTCCAATGATGGATGCATCCAAAATTCCCCATGGAACAACTGATGCTAGATAATTACATTTAATGATATGTTGCTAAAGATTAAAAAAAAAGCAAGCAAATAAAAGAACTAGCTTACAACTTCTGCAGAAGCCCAGATCTATCCTATTTTCCTTACCAGGTGACTAGCTTCCTCACTCTTGACCTACTTTCTGTGACTCAGAGCAGCTTCCTGATTTCACTGACATGACTAGCAAGACTCCATTTATCAGAGCAAAGTGACTCCTCACTTCAGCCTAAGACCCATCTCCTGTACATCATCCTGACTTCTTCCAAGAATGATTGAAGATTAAAACGGCTATCATTCTCAGAAGAAACCACACTTCTGCCAGTCCCAAGTGTGTGGCCTACCCCCGTGTTCTAACAAAACAAGCTCGTAAAAATGCAATAGTACGTTTTTTTTTAAAGTCTAGGTTTTAAAAACTCTTGGAGTCTAGTCTCACAGATGATTACCTGGTGATGATATAAAAGCCATCAGGATATGGTAAATGTTTAAAATGTGTTATTTGTGAAGAATCACTGAGTCAAGTTCCAGGACAGGACAGAACCTCAGAGAAGTGAGTTTGGAATATTCTGCCCTTTGGCCAGAGGCTAATTCCAGAAAAAGTGGCTGGATAACCGAGCAGTGTTCTTAACAGCTCTGAGGCTGGGGGGGAAAGCTGGGTTGCGATGCCTTCGTGTTACAGGAGGGCCATGCTCCTGGGATGAAGATGCGGTGAAAGCCGTCGCCACACAGAGGCTGTGTCCCAGCTTCAGGCCAGCTGGGTGACCCAGGAGAAAGAGAAAGTCTTCACAGTACTCGCCTGCATTGGCACCACAGACTGCAGTTTACAGGGTGAGGAAGGCAGTGTGTTTAGAGTCTTGGCTTAGGCTTGAGCAGACATGTTCCCAACATTTGCATGAAGCTCCCCCACATAAGCGGCAGAAAATGGATTTTTTTAAATTATATTGCTACAATTCAACCATATCCTTTTTTAAAAAAGTTTATTGAGGTAACATGGATTTATAACACTATATAATTTTCATTACAATATTATGTTTGAACTCTTATATACACTACAGTGTGTTCACCACCAAAAAAGATGGATGGTGGTTTGGATCTTTAGATTTTAAAAAATTCATTTCTTGCCACTTATGTGGAAGAGCTTCATTCAAACGTTGGAGACATATCTGCTCAAGCACATGACAAGATTCTAAGGGCCTCCCCGGTAGAGCTGGTGGTAAAGAATTTGTCTGCCAATGCAAGAGACGCCAGAGACATGAGTTCTAATCATGGGTAGGAAAGATCCCCTGGAGAAGGAAATGGCAACCTACTCCAGTATTCTTGCCTGGGCAATGCCATGGACAGAGGAGCCTGGCAGGCTACAGTCCAAGGGGTGGCAGAGTCGGACACGGCTGAGCCTGAGCACAGACTGCAGCTGGGACGCAGTAACTGCTTGCTGGTGATGTGCGGGGAACCCCCCCACACACACAGGAATGGAGTTCAGAATACCCACGCATATGGCAAGACGGATTTTGCAGAAGTGATTAAAGTGAGGATTTTAAGGAAACTATTCTGGATTACCTGGATGTGCACCCACTACAGTCACAAATGTCTTTGTAAGAGTGATTTCGTGTAGAAGAATTTGACATCATGGTGGAAGCAAGACGTAGCAGTGATGTGAGGAAACAGCCATGGACCAAGAGATGCTGATGGCCTCCAGAAGCCAGAAAAGGCTAGAAGAAAACTGTCCTCTGAGCCTTCAGGAGGAACCAGCTCAGCTAATACCTAGACTTTATTTATGTTGGTTTCAGGCACCCAGTTTGTGATCAATTGTTACAGTATCCATAGGAAAGTAATGTAAATTTTATCACCTTTCAAATGTTGGCCAACTTAATAGTTTTAAAACTTATCTTGCTTGCTTGTCTTATTTTTGCTATTATCAAAAGTGTTGGACATCTTTTCTTATAATTTTTAGCCATAGTGTTTTTTCTCTGAATCGTCTGCTAATATGTTTTGCCTTTTCTCATTTTAAATATTGATTGCAGATTTTCTTATTTACTCTTCCCATTTCTTTCCTCCCAAAATTAAGGCATTAGATTCTGAGTCTTTTGAGAGGTTGGGGTCCCATCACTCATAAGTGTTCCTAAAGATCTTGTCTACACTTTTGAGACACACCACTCATACATTGTTCATTTCTAACCACTGCGTTTTTGTAAAACCCACAGACTAATAATTCACCTTCTTCCTCATATCTTAACCAGTCCTGTGCTTACAAACTTGTCGATTCATTACTGCGATAGAAAGAACCAATAAATTCATCATTGTCTTAAAAAAAAAAGTTATCCTTCATGTCTTGGATTTTAGATCACTGCCTTTGCTCCCCAAATCTGATACTGGCTCCCAGACATACCACAAATGCTACGACCCCAGACTGAGCTTTAATTTCCCTGATAGTTCATTTCTGTGGCTTTTCAAACAAGCATGCTGGATCCCCACCCCAGACCTGCACAGTAACACATCGTATATTTACCTGGCTCTGCAGATACTGGTTATATGTGCTCCCAGCAATAACATGCCCATGCTCCTTCTTCTGGCTGACTCTAGTCTAGTCCTCCCATAACCGAGAGCGCAGCTGACTCCATACTTGATCTGTTAGTGCTAACCTTTGTGCGTTGTTGCCTGTGCTTAGTCATGCTGGCTACGCACCTCTGTAAGAGTGTGGCCTACAGCCTGGAATAAACATGAAAGTCGATTCTCGGGACTCTTACCTTAAAGACATAACACTCCTCCACTCCTATAGAGACAAAAAGTTATAGAACAGAAAGTAACAACTGTCTCGTCAGAGGTTTATAGGGACATCGCCTCCAAACCTGCTGGACAGCTACAGGCGCAAAGCATCGCTGCACCAAGCAGTTTGTGACCACCAGGCTCATCCCCTCCCCTCTGAGTGTGAAAGAAGCCTGAATCACAACCCAGATAAGGTGGTTTTCAGGGGCACTAGTTCACCACCTTCTCAGCCGCTGACTCTCCAAATAAAGTTGCCATTCCTTGCCCTAACGATTCATCTCTAGATTTGCTGGCCTGTCACGCAGCAAGAACTCAGAGTTTGGGATTGCTAACAGTTCCTGCCCCTGCATTCTCTGGTAGAAGGAGGTGCTTGTGGTTCATGCGCCTGCCAGGCAGACTCCCTTCCCACACATTTAAAACTCGTGTTTTAAGAGCAGGTTGAGCAGCCATCAGCACCCACACACTTCGCATATGAATATTGATGTATCTTACATAAGTTTTTTCTGGAATACGAAACTGTCCTGTGTTTCCATCTTTACCCTTACATGCACACAAATACTCTTAACACTACTCCTCATGTCCAACCCCACTAAGAAACCCCAGACCCTTCCAACTGCTTCTTACCACAAACGTAACTTTTTTAGCTTACATTTTATGAGAATGTTATTTTGTCTACTACTTGAGGTAGTTAGGAGGAAAAAATATGGTAATGGATAAGGAACTGTGTACCTATAAGCTCTGATTATTTATCAAGTTAGTTGAATTTGAAGTGTATTTGCACTTGAATTGATCTATAGTGCTAAATGTAATTCTTTTCAAGATTAGTATATACTATTTCCATTATTAGTGAGATATTATATCAAAAGGACTTATATCAAATCTCCAATAATGTGCAATTGATGTTAAGTGGAAATCTTTCTACTGAATTTTACTTAAGAGTCTATGTCTTACTCACTTTACTGAAAATCAATCTAGTTACCAAGAACATAAAATATACTAAGTACAGATTAATAATTATAAAACTGGCAGTTTAAAAAAGTAATCTCCATAAATAATCAAGAGAGAATACCCAGAGGTAGTTATTTTTATAGCTTCAGAGGTATTCAAAGAAAATATTACCTTCATGCAGCATTTTTGAAGGCCTGAAATAAAGCTTTTATTACAAAGTAAAGAAAGTAACCTAAAAGTAAGGAATTGTCTGAAATAAATTGAAACACTTGTATCTTAGTTTTCAATTAATTTTTGAGTAAGGATAAAAAGTTATTGGAATATTTTTTAAAAATATAAGATTAATGATATTCTCCTGTGTCTTGATGGCCATGAAGTAAAATCGCCAGATTGTTAATGAAAGATAATAAGACCATTCCAAATGCAATCAAAATAGCTAACTAAGAGAGTGCTGAACAAATACATAAAAAATGCAGCTACATACGGAGATCTGCCATGGACAGTAGCGACACTTCGCACATCTGGAGGCTGGCGGAAAGCCTCTTCTACAATCAAGGCTGTTAAAAGAAAGAGACCACACTGATGCTGGTAGGAAGGGAGGAAAATCAGTGTGGTCAGGACCCTCACTCCTGGCAGGCTCGGAGAACCTCCCTGGGGAGGGAGGAATTCCAGCCACATTTTTGGCACCCCAGTCCCAGGGTCCAACACCAAAAAGATGAGTTCCCTTGGCCGGTTGAAAGCCAGTGGGGCTGCAGAGGGCTGTAAGAGGCTGGACTCCAGCCTGGAAGAGCAGCCGCACCGGCTGTTCACTCCCTCTCAGCACTCAGATAATCTACAGAGTGGGAGGACACGTTCACAGAAGACATGACCAACAAAAGGTGAGCATCCAAAATATATAAACAGCTCATACAACTAAATGTCAAAGAAACAAGCAACCCAATGAAAAGAAATGTAAAAGACATATTTTTTCAAAGACATACACAAATGGCTAGCGGGCACATGAAAAGATGATCAACATCACTAATTATTAGAGAAATGCATATTAAAACCACATATTAAAACCTTCAAATGCCTACAGATAACAAAACATTGGCAACGAATGGTTATAAATTGAACTCTTGTATACTGTTCACAGGAATGTACATTGGTGCAGCAACTATGGAAAATAGTATGGAGATTCCTCAAAAAACTAATAAACAATAAGGATATACAGTACAAGGAAATACAACAATTATCTTGGAATTACTTTTAATGGAGTATCATCTATAAAAATACTGAATCACTATACTGTACACCTGAGACCAATGTGATATTGTAAATCAATTATACTTCAAAATACTAAAAATAAAAGTAAAACAATTAAAAAACCAAACTCATAGGAAAAAAGAAACAAGACAAAATGAAGGCTAAAAATCACATGATCATCTCAATAGACACAAAAAATCATCTGACAAAATTCAACATTTATTTCCAATAAAAACTTTCATCAAAGTTGTTATAAAGGGAATATAACTCAACATAAATAGGGTTATTTATAACAAATGCACATCATACTTAATGGTGAAAGCTGAACGTTTTTCTTCTAATGTCAGGAGTAAGATAAGCACACCCACTCTGGCCAGTTCTATTTAAGACAGTACTGGGGGATTCCCCGGTGATCCAGTGGGGAGCAATCAGGTTGTGATGGAAGGACCAGGGCTTCGATTCCTGTTCCAGAAAGATTCCACATGGCACAGAGCAACCAAGCCTAGGAGCTGCAAGACTGAGCCCACACGAGGCAGCTCCTGAAGCCCGTGTGTCTAGAGCCTGTGCTCTGCAACAAGAGAATCCAGTGCGGTGAGAAGCGTGCCCCAAAGAAGGCACCCCTGCTCGCCACACCTAGGGGAAGCCCATGCACAGCAACGAAGCCCCAGTATGGCCAAAAATAAATGTATTTTTTTAAAAAGATGATACTGGAAGTCCTAGCCATAACAATCAGACAAGGAAAAGAATAAAAGGCATCCAAATTGGAAAGGCATCCAAAACTGTCACTATTTGCAGATGGCATGTCACTATATAGGATGGTGGTTTAGTTGCTAAGTCATATCCAACTCTTGTGACCCCATGGACGGCAGCCCACCAGGGTCTTCTGTCCATGGGATTCTCCAGGCAAGAATACTGGAGTGTCCATTTCCTTCTCCAGGGGATCTTCCTAACTCAGGGATCAAACTTGTGTCCCTATCATTGCAGATGAATTCTTTACCGCTGAGCCAATATACAAATATACAAAACTCTAAAACCAATATACAAAACTCTAAAATCTCCACCAGAAACACATTAGAACTGTAAGTGGAGTAAGCATATATACAGAATATACAATTAATATCCTAAAATCTGTTGCTTTGGTATACTAATAATGGACCATCAAAAGACAAAGAAAGAAAACAATTATACTTAAAATCACACACAAAAAAGAACAAAGTGCCTAGGAATAAACTTAATCAAGGAGGTTAAAGACCTATACTCTGAAAGCTATACAATTTTGGTGAAGAAAACTGAAGATAATACATTTATCTAAATTGAAAGATATCCCACGTTCATCAATTGGAGTAATTAATATTGCTAAACTGTCCATACTAGCCAAAGAAGTATACAGATTTAATGTAATTCCTGTCAAAATATTCATGACATTTTTCACAGAAATAAAACAAATAATCCTAAAATTAACATGAAATCACACAAACCTCAAATAGCAAAAGCAATCCTGAGGAAAATAAAGAGCAAAACTGGAGTACTATGCTCCCTGACTTCAGACTATGCTACAAAGTTACGGTAATCAAAACAGTATGGAAGGGCACGAAAACAGATACATAAATCAATAGAACAGAATAGTGAGCCCAGAAATAAATAAAACCACATGTCTGTGGTTAATTAATCTTCAATAAAAATATGCAATGGGAAAATAAGAGTCTCTTCAATAAGTGGTGCTGGGAAAGCTCAGCAATTAAATTTGAAAGAATGATATTAGACCATTTTCTCTCATCACATATAAAAATAAACTTAAAATGGACTAAGACTCAAAAGGTAGAACTAAAAACCATAAAACTCCCAGAAGGAAACACAGGCAATACACTCTTTGACATAAGTCTTAGCAATAATTTTTTGCATATGCCTCCTCAGGAAAGGGAGAAAAAAAGCAAAATAAAAAAATGGGAGACAATTAAAAGCTTTTCACTGCAAGTTAAACTGTCAATAAAATGAAAGAACAAGGCTTCTCCAGTGGCTTGGCAGTAAAGAATGCATCTGCAACGCAGAAGACACGGGAGACCTGGGTTTGATCCCTGGGTTGGGAAGATGCCCTGGAGGAGGGCATGACAACACACTCCAGTATTCTTGCCTGGAGAATCCCATGGACAGAGGAGCCTGGGGGGCTCCAGTCCACATAGTAGCAAAAAGTAGGACAACTGAAGCAACAGCGTGCACGCACATATCCAAAATATCTGCAGCGCATACAGCTCAATATCAGAAAAAGGCAAACAACCTGATTTTAAAATGGGCAGAAGACCCGAATAGATGTTCTTCCAAAGAAGACATACTGATGGCCAACGGGCACACGAAAACATGCTCACATCACTAATCGTCAGGGAAATGCAAATCAAAACTACCATGAGATATAGCCTCACACTCGTCAGAATGGCTATTGTGAAAAAGTCAAGAAAAAACAAATGTTACTCAGAATGTAGAGAAAATGGAACTCTAGGACACTGTTGGTGGGAATGTAAACTGGTACAGATGCTTTGGGAAGCAGTGATGTTCCTATTCTTAAATACAAGCCTGCCATATAACCCAGCAACTTCACAGCTGGGTATATTTCTAAGGAAAAATAAACACACTAAACAGAAAAGACATATGCACCCCAGTGTTCATAGAAGCATTATTTACCATAGCCAACACATGCAAGTAATCTAAGTGCCCATCAACAAACGAAGGGTAAAGATGGGGTAGATACAGAACAGAATAACACTCAGCCATAAAAATGAATGAAAGTTTGTCATTTACCACTACATGCATGGATGTGGAGGGTATTATGCTTAGTAAAATGTCAGACCCAGAGGGATGGGATGGGGAGGGAGGTGGGAGGAGGGTGCAGGATGGGGACACATGTGAACCCATGCTGATTCATACCAACATATGGCAAAAACCACTACAGTGTTGTAAAGTAATTAGCCTCCAACTAAAATAAATAAATAAATAAATAATAAAATGTCAGACAGAAAAAGGCAAATACTGTCTGCACTTATATGTGAGTCTAAAAAATGAAACAAACAAGTGACTAGAAGAGAACCATCACAGACTCACAGATAGAGAGCACTGACTGCTAGTGACGCGTGGGGAGAGGGACATGGGAACGGTCAAGGTGGGCGCAGAGGACTGAAAAGCACAAGCCACTAGCTAGACGATAAGTAAGATGTGAGGATATGACGTCCAGCACAGAGACTATGACCAATAGGTTATAACTGCTTTAAATCAGCTATGATCTGTGCAAATATTGAACCACTCTCTTGTACACCTGAAACTAATATTGAATAATAACCATACTTCAGTTTAAAAATAGGAAGAATAAAAGAATTAGAGTAAAAATAAAAATAAGAACAACAGAGACAACAAATTATGAAAGAGATGGAAAACATATTGGTGGTTGCTAGGAACTGAGAGGAGTGGGGAAGTGGGAGCGACCGCTCAGTGGATAAATTACTTTGTGGGTGACAGAGTAATCACACACACTGGAAATGCCCCCTAAACGCGACTGAATTGTTTACTTTAAAATGGTTAATTTATGTTATGTGAATTTCACCTCAATTATAAAATAAAGAATAAAAAAACAGGAGAATGGAAGACAGTGGTCCTACAGGGGAAAAACACTGGCCGAGATCTAATAACAGGTGTACGAGAGCTTATATACTGTGTTACATGTGTTAGAAATTTTACATAAAAATTAAATGAAAGCAAGAGAAACAAAACTTTTTAAAAAATCAATGAGCATTTCTGTGGCAGAGACATAGTTCTTTAGTTTTATTCTAGATATCCATTTGTCCAACTAAAAAATAAAACATTCCCTCTTCCCTCACAGCTCTGTGACGAAACCATGTGGCAAAATGTGGGCCAATGAGTTGTTAGCAAAAATGTTATGTGGGTCTCCGAAAAGGAAGGAGATAACCTCAAGATAATAAGACCCTCTTATGCTTGTAGCTTGCCTGGAATGTAGACAGGATATCTAGAGCTGCAGTAGCCTGCTGTACCCGGGAGGGAGCTCTACATTCACAAATTCAACCAACTTGGGGTTTAATATATATATATTTTAATTAAGACGTTTTCACAAAGCAAAACTTGAGTGTTTCGCAGGCTGGCAACTATTTAGAGAGCATTTACATTTTGTTAAATATTGGCTATTACAAGTATCCTAGAGATGGTTTAAAGTGTATGAGAGGATCTGCGTAGGTTATTGGCAAATATCACACCATTTTATGCGAGAGGCTTGAGCACCCACAGATTTTGGTATCTGCAGGGGGTCCCAGAGCCAATCCCCCGAGGAAACAGGAATGGCTACTGAGGTGCAGAGCAGAAATGTAGACATTGGGATCCCCGACACACAGAGGAGAGCGTGCACCATTCCTGAGCTGTCACCTTCAGGCGTAGCTTAGGAAAGAAGGAAATCACTGCTGCCTGTGCACACCACTCCTACCTGTGAGTTATTTCCTGCTGTGTGCGTTTCCAAACCTAACCCACACACCGCTTTTCTAACGTCTGACTGGACATTCCCCTTGCTAATAAGTCATAAACGAACAGTTCTGTGTGGTCTCAAGCAGCATTATATGCTTCAAACCATCAGTCCCTGTGCTTCTTCCCCAGTTCTCTAGTAGGCAACGTAAAGAAGAAACAGAACTCTATCAGCTAAGGCTGTAGAGAGAACTTCACCAACAGGATCGTGTATAAGCAGGGAAAATGCACGGATTACGTGACTGCAAACACAAGTCATGTGTTATTTCCCAGGCTCTCGACAAAGATGTGAGCAACCTGTATGAAAAACTGTGGGAACCGAGAGTCTGGCTTTCCCAGGATCGAACGCTGGCTGGAATTAAGCAGGATTGCGGTTGTTGGGTCTCCTCATTTCTAATTATGCATCAATTAACAGAGAATGAAAATTATTAAAAAGTTTTCTTCTTGTATGTCTTTCTTCTTCCTAAGAGAAAGAATTCCTAGACTTCTTTCTCTTACTTTTTCCAGCCTCAATACAGTATTTCCCAGGAAGTCCATTGTCCTTACAACCAATGGTTCTGGGGGGGGCGGGGGGCAGTGAAAAAATGACCTTTCCAAACACCATTCAGGGCCCTGTTTCTCAGACCAGGAGCCCACTGACATTCTAAAATGTCAACATTAACAGGTAAAATCCCTCAGTGTAATAAAACGCTTTATATAGGCCATTAAAATTCAATGCTCAGATGAAACAAAAAAAATGTACATGAAACATTTTCCCTATCTGGCTTTTTAAATCTTAGAACTATATTTTTTAATTGGAAGAAATGGTATTCTATTATCCTCCATTCCACTTTCCAAGACAGTTCATTGAAAAGAGCTGACCTAGAACTCACTCTAAGAATTTTATGGCCATTTAAGGCTATTTAAGAAATGCTGAAATTTCAGAGCTTTGTCCAGCGTTCTACACAATAAAAGGTAAAGGTCAGATGCACTAGGCACTTGGGTACAGAACAGCTCTCAAGTTATTAACTGCAGGCTGAGATATTTTCAGGGAATCTGCAAGGCTAAACTTTTTCATAAAACTACTTAGACATTTTTTTTATCTTTTTCATTTTACTGACATTTGCACTCTGAAGGTACAAACAACAGTGGGTGAAAATGCTGCTGTCTTAGTCCGAATCAAGGCAGTGGCACTAAACTATACGCGCTCCTTGTTTCCTTCACCCCAATATCCACACACCCTCAGTCAGAAAAGAAACAGAGAGAGCGGGTTTCACTTAAGATGTCTCTGATGAAACAGGAAAATAACTAATTTGTTAAATATTGAGAATTTAGGGAAACAATCTGTTACAATGTGGCTCTCCAGCAACTTTTCTTATGAGCTTAGTTGTGGTATTAACAAACGTAATTTTAAAAATATTGTACAATGAAATGCATCACCATTTGGAAGATCTGCATAATTAAGTGAACCAATATTCACCAAATGACCAAAAGATGTTACAAAATCATATGTGATTTTAATGCAAGAGCACAAAAATCTCATTAATATTGTTTTGGATTCCACATTGCAATGCACTTTTAAGAACCTACAACTTGTTGAATTTTGGTACAATATCAAAATACCATTATCTGAAAAGGTTACAAAAACTTTAATGTTTGTTTTGAAAATTGGAATTTATTCCTACCACTGGAATACATTCCTACCATATGAATGCAGAAAACTGCACCCAGCTGCAACGAGCTATGTTTTATGTACATAAAACACACACATGCGTCTCACAAGGATATTGAGTTTCACCCACGCAATCCAGTGCTCCGATGTCCCATTAGAGTCCGCATCACCCTCCCACCACCGCTCCGTGGAAATTCACAGGGTGCAGCCCCTCCAGCTGCCAAGGACACGGGCCCCACCCTCTCCCCTCTCTAGTTTTCCCCATTTCCTCTCTGCCCATCTTGTACTTTTCCTGTGTCTGCGTTCTCCTTTCATACTTCATCTCTCTTCGCTCGTTTTTTCTGTCTCTCTTGTTTCCTTCCTGTTGCTTTAGAGCAGCTCCCCGGAAGACCTGGGAGCAGATAGGTAGCCTGGCCAGGGTGTCAGACCTGAACAAACTGTAGGTCTTCCCCAAGGCAATGTGCTATACCACAGTACGTATTCATC
Organism: Antilocapra americana; assembly: GCA_007570785.1. Classification (NCBI taxonomy): domain Eukaryota; kingdom Metazoa; phylum Chordata; class Mammalia; order Artiodactyla; family Antilocapridae; genus Antilocapra; species Antilocapra americana. The sequence continues at coordinate 7,621,383 of ML661888.1, read as the reverse complement.
TGTTTTATGTGATATGTGAAACTGTGCTACCACTTTACCAGATGCCAGCCTGGTTTTGCTGCTGTTGTTACTGTTGTTTGAGTTTCTTTCTTTGTTATTTTTTTTTCAATTTTTTATTTTCCTATTCATTTTTAAGCTTGATTCCTAACTAGTTCTTTTCATCTCACTGAGAAGTTTTGAAGTGCTATATCCATTCCCAACCTCCTTTTCAGATAATTTTTTCCTGAGCTTTTTGGGAATGCATGTATGCCATTATTGAAGAACTGACTGTACTCCTCCCAAAGAATTTTTCAAATACTTCTTTGAATCTTACCAGTCCTCCATAAACTTCATCCAGATTTTCTTCATATACCTTCATCAAAACGCTGTACTGTAACATCTTCCATGCAGAAGCAGAAATGTGAATCCACTGCATTCTACTGGGAAATAATAAACACAATGAAACGACTACCCACAGATTAGGGGAGAATATTTGCAAATGGTATGACCAACGAAGGATTAGTCTCCAAAATTTACAAATTTGAAGCCTAACGGCATCAAAGCAAGCAACCCAAACAAAACATGGGAAGAAGGCTTTTAAATAGACTTTTCTCCAAAGAAGATATACAGATGGCCAAGAGGCACATGACATGATGTTCAACGGCACTAATTAGTGGAGAAATGCAAATCAAGACTACAGTGAGATATCACTTCACATCAGTCAACATGGCTATCGTCAAAAAGCCACAAGCAATAAATACTGGAGAGGATGTGGTGAGAAAGGTACCTGCCTGCACTGTTGGTGGGCATGTGAACTGGTACAGCTGCTGTGGAGGACAGTACAGAGGTTCCTTAACAAATTGAAACCAGAGCTATCACGCCTGCTGTCCTAAGTTGCTCGAGTCACGTGCAATTCTGTACGGCCCCAAGACTGTAGCCCCCCAGGCTCCTCTGTCCAGGGGATTCTCCAGGCAAGAATAATGGAGTGGGTTTCCCCGTCCTACCCCAGGGGATCTTCCTGAGCCAGGGATCAAACCTGCATGTCTTGTGTCTCCTGCATTGGCAGGAGAGTTCTTGACCACTAGTGCCACCAGGGAAGCCCAAAGAGTTACCATATGACCCTGCGATCCCACTCCTGAGCATGTATTTAGAAAAATGCATGATCTAGAAGGATACATACACCCGTGTTCATTGCAGCACTGTTTACAATAGGCAAGACATGGAACAGCCTAAATGTCCATCGACAGAGGGATGGATAAAGAAGATATGGTACATATACATCAGTCATTAAAAAGAATGACGTAATGCCATCTTCAGCAACATGGATGGACCTAGAGAGTGCGGTGCTGAGTGAAGTAAGTAAGACTGAGAAGCATAGACATCGTATGACATCCCTGATGCTTGGAATCTAAAACGAAATGACACAGGTGGACTTACAAAACAGAAACTCACACACTTAGAGAGCAAACTTATGGCTGCCCAGGGGAGGGATGAGGGGTAGGGATAGTCAGGGAGTTTGGGGTGGACATGGACACACGTCCATATTTAAAATAGGTAACCTGGAAGGACCTACTGTATAGCACATGGAACTCTGCTCAATGTCATGTGGCAGCCCGGATGGGAGGGGAATCGGGGGAAGCATGGACGCATGTATATGTATGGCTAAGTCCCTTCGCTGTTCACCTGAAGCTATCACAGCATCGTTTGTTAATCAGCTATATCCCAGTACTAATTTAAAAGTTTTAAAAAATAAAATTAAAATGTATGAACCATAAAAAAAACAAGTAAAAATAAAACAATTGTGAAAATGTACATGGTTATCATTCTCAGGAATTTTTTTGTTTTGGAAAACATGGTTATTTTTCATAAAAAGTTAACTGCATGAGTATATTATTGTTACTTTAGTGAATTATTAATATATAAATAGTTTTAAGATTTCTCTTCATTCCTGGTAGGATAAATATCAGGAGATACAACCCACATAAAGCTTCTCTGGTGGCTCAGATGGGAAAGAATCTGCCTGCAATGCAGGAGACACAAGTTCATCCCTGGGTCAGGAAGATCTCCTGGAGAAGGGCCTGGCAACCCACTCCAGTATTCTTGCCTGAAGAAATCCACGGAGAGAGGAGCCTGGTTGGCTACAGTCTATGGGGTTGCACAGAGCTGGACACGATTGAGTGACTATCACATTATATATAACCCACGTAAAGAAAAACTCTTTAGGCCCCTCAGTGTTTTAAGAATATAAGGAGGTCTTGAGCTCAAAAAGTTAAGTGTTTAGAAAAACATGTATTTATAAGCCTTTTGATTGTGATAGACAACATCCAGGTTGAAACACATCTTAATTGCTCTCTGTGCAAAAACTGTATGAAGATTAAGTTTTCCAGCTGGTAAGTGAAAGATGTCCCTAGACCTGAAGCATTATGGAAAGAATCTTTTTGTTATGTTGAGTAGAAGCAGACAAGAAAGAGCTAGAGTAGCATGGAGAAATTATACCTAAATGTTCAGGAAAAGTCTAAAGGACTTGGCAGGAAGAGTGAAAGAACGGGCTTACCGGCAACAGTCGGGACATGCATTGGCCCAAGTCAAACCCTTGAAAGTCCTACCAATCACAAGAGGACTCTAAGTTTTCTGTGGTAAAATTCAAAATAAGAATGCAATCATTCTATCGGTTATTACAGTAATACGGAGCCCAGAAAGCGGGACCCCGGTGTTCACGATCTCGTCAGACCTTCGCCTTATGTCACCGACGCCTCCTTTGCGCCTCCATTCTCCTATACCAGATGTTAAGCCAACCTGCTTCCCAGACGACACCAAGGGGTGCAAACTGGAGAAAAGCCGAAGGCTTCGTGTTTGCTTGTGCTGCTGCTGCTGCTCAGTCGCGTCAGTCGTGTCCGACTCTGTGCGACCCCACAGACGGCAGCCCACCAGGCCCCCCCGTCCCTGGGATTCTCCAGGCAAGAACACTGGAGTGGGGTGCATTTCCTTCTCCAATGCATGAGGGTGAAAAGTGAAAGTGAAGGCGCTCAGTCGTGCCCGACTCTTAGTGACCCCGTGGACTGCAGCCCACCAGGCTCCTCCGTCCATGGGATTTCCCAGGCAAGAGTCCTGGAGTAGGATGCCATTGTCTTCTCCAGTTTGCTTGTGTACCTAAGTGTTAATCCACTTCACTGATACTCTCCTAAGTTTCCTGGGTCTCAAAAAATAAAAATAAGGTAGCAGGAGGCATTCACTCTGCCAGTGAAATTATTCTTGATTTATTTCTTTGTCCCTTATCCTTTATGAAATATATCCTGTAGTTCCATCAAAAATAACACTCTGCTGTAGACCACATAGTAAGTAAAAACCAGGGAAGTGATTCATGCCAGAAACATTGGTCAAGTTATGTCATTTTCATTTTCTTTTTTGGTCAAACTATAGTATGAATTATAGCGAAAAATTATAATTTCAGCCCCACTAATTGCTTTTAAATCATACTATTTTGAAGATGTCTTTGATTTATTAGATTTCTTACTATTAGATATTGACCGTCTTCACAGTACACTTAAATGTATTTACATTAACGGACAACATTTTTCTCTAAGAAAATAAATGCTGATGATAGCTGATGACTGCAGTGATGGCCTCCCGCTCCTGCTGCTTCTGGAAAGCGGTGGGGGTAGAATCGGAGCGTGATCCAAACCTGGGAACGCCCCCTCGTCTTTCTAGAACCTACTATCGACTCAGCTCCGTCGCTCTTGGAGAGCATCACTGAAGTTGTCCCAGGGGAACCACAGTCTCACAAATATGCACTGCATCTTCCATGTGAAATTAGACTTCTAAGGGCTTCTTCATTCTCCTTCCATATTATTCTAACTCTGTAAATTCTATTCTCAGGCAAAGCATGAGTAGCTCACACACCAGGAATATGTGAGCTGCTGGATTTAGAAAAAAAAAAAAATGTTCGTCCTTTTTGTAGCCTCATTTTTATCTTAGAAAAATTAGATCATAGTAGTTGTTCCTTATTCCGTTTAGCAGTAAAGAAGTTACAGTGATAATTATTAACATTTTGCTCAGCTTTTCCTATTGCCATACCATTAGGTAACATTCACTCTTTTTTTACACTGTTTGAAGATTCAAGTTGGTAGCCTGTTTGCAAGTGGGTAGAGAGGCTTTGGAACAGTATAGTATGAGAGCAGTCACTTTGATCTCTCTTTACTCATGAGTCTTTAGACAACATAGTTTTTTGTCTAACAAATCATTCATTCCATGACATTTTAAAAAAAGAAAAAAAAAAGCTATGGACACATAGGCATATGAACATAGGTAATTATTAGGTAAAATTATCCCCTAGGTAATACTAGATGAACACAGAAAATTCAGTGAAGTAGAAGTTTCAATAATCTTTTATGAAAGGTTATTGATTAATCATTTAGAAATCACTAATTATTATTGTTTCTGAGGGGAAATGGTGAGGCAATTTTTCCTCCTAGATTGAAAGATCAACAAACTATACAAATAAGCATAATAAGAAAAGAGAAAATATCCAGATTCATAGAAGTAGTAGCTCCTCTGTAGTTGCTAAACCTAAAATAATTTCTAGAACATAAAAGCAACTACAATTCCTGTAGCTCCTTGATTTCCTTTATAAAAATGGACTCAGACATGAACGCAGTTCCAGTGTGAAGAAAGTAGCTTCCCTGTTAATGGCCATTATCATGGAAATGAAGCTTAGAACATCCAAACAGCAAACAAGACTGTTGAGATGAGCCATGAAGTTGTGAACTAGACTATCACCGCGGTGTTAAAGCAGAAGCAGATTCCAAATAGCAGCTATTAATATTTATCATTTTAATAAATTCAAATGAGAGGTAGATGTAAATAAGCTTTGCTATTATTGTACCTAGGGGATCACGAGCACTGATGTGCAAGACTCCAGAATAAGGAGCTTATGAAAGAGATGCTCCCATTCTGGAGAGCAACACAATTAATTAGCAAATTTTTCAAATACATTTTATAAAAATTAATCACATTCCAACATCTTTTTGAAGGTAGTCAGGAGTACCCCTTCTTTGGGCTTTAACCACAGTGTTTTTCTTTTTCTTTCCTTTTCTGTGGGCCCTAATATCAGAAAAAAACTGTCGTGTCAAACCCCCAAATGTTTAAAATTCTCTGACTCAGGCCTGTGAACTAAATCCCTGCCAGTTTCAGCAGCTCTGCAGGCATTAATACTGAAGTTGAGGGTAGGAGGTACTGTCAACTTTCCCCCAAGTCTAAGAACTGAAAACTGTCAGAATTGCAATTTTTCTAAGTAGTCCTGCAGACAACCTGTATCACTATGCCCTTCCTTCATAGGGTCTGTAAGATAAATCCTTCCAAGTCAAGGGCAATAATCATAGAATGGTAAATGAACACTTGTGAAATCAACTTTGGGGTTTCATTTATCTTTTCAAGTAAGAAACAGAAAGGGTGCTTGAGAAGGCCAAGAAAGTTGGGATCTATTTGGACTTCAAGATGAATTTCTAAATAGAACCAAGAAAATCCTCTGATATTTAGGAAGTTTGGAACAAGAGTAACATAAAATCACATGAAGTGAAGTGAAGTGAAAGTTGCTCAGTCGTGTCTAACTATCTGCAACCTCTTGGACTACACAGTCTTTGGAATTCTCCAGCCCAGAATACTGGAGTGGGTAGCCATTCCCTTCTCCAGGGGTTTTTCCCAACCCAGGAATCAAACCCAGGTTTCCCATACTGCAGGCAGATTCTTTACCAGCTGAACCACCAAGGGAGTCAAATGGAACATGTCTAAATATTTAAAGTTATAAATCAAGCCAAAAAACTCTAAAATGTCACATCCTCCTCCCTTTACAGTTCTTAGATTTCTCAGACTGCCACCCAGGAATGTAGCAGTCTAGGACAAGCCATTTCCACATCAATGCCCACTTTGACCCTTGTTCCTGGCACCCCAAATCCACTTTCTTGCACCTGGCATGAAGATTCTCATGCCATAGGAACGTATATTCCAGCCTACATATTCAGGCTCTACCTGCATCCCTCCCTGCACAGCAGCCCGTCTTGAGCCACCCCTTGGATCAACCACTGACACTCCTCTCCATCTGGACTAGTCTGTCATTAATCTTGCCAGATGTCAAACTCTGCTAAGTATAATGCTTTTGGGGAGTGGAATTCTGGCATCCTGGATATTCAGAACATGGTCTAACTGGGGTGATGCTGCAAAAACTGCATAGTGCTAGTGTTAGCCACTCAGTCGTGTCCGACTCTTTGTGACCCCATGGACTGTAGCCCACCAAGCTCCTCTGTCCATGGGATTCTCCAGTCAAGAATACTGGAGTGGGTTGCCATTTCCTTCTCCAGGGCATCTTCCCAACGCAGGGATCAAACACGGCTCTCCTGCACTCCAGGCAGACTCTTTACCTACTGAGCCACCAGGGAAGCCCAGAGGCATGTCCAGTTGGACCCCATGGTCTAACTGGGGTGATGCTGCAAAAACTGCATAGATATGTGCAGTTGGACCTATGGACTCTTTGACCATGAAGAATGTTACAAATGATGAAGAACCAGAGCAGGGCAAAGGCCCAGCTCATTTGGGTGTAAGGATGGTATTACAGATAAGGATAGTTTACTGATTTTCCAGAAGAATTATCTGAGGATAATATCTACCTTTAGATATTTTGTGGGGTTTTTAATGTCATTGTTTATTCCGTCAATCAAATGGCCAGTGAACTAGTCCAAGGCAAGTAAACTTAAATTTAAAAGATCAGGAGTGTTGAACCAAGAGAAAGAGGTGGAAAATCACTGGAGACATCCACAGACTCTGCTATTTTCTAATGACGACCTTAGTCACTGTTTAGAACGAGGAGCTTCCATCACCACGCAGCTGCCCTCCAGGAGGTCAGTGTGGCTGTTCAGAAGCATGCACTATGCTTGTCCAAATCTGTTTCACTTTGGATAAAGTCTCTCATGGCAGAAAGTAACCGGTGCTGTCCATTTCTAACACATACTCAGTGCTATGCATCCAAATGAACTCAGAGGACTGGGGATTTGTGGATCTGGAGAGTCATAGCAGATGATAAACTGGAAAGAGAGCCACTTACATAGGACAGCCTGCAGCGAATTGGGCAGGACACCCTGCAGGCAGAGGCAGAAGGGCAGTCCAGGGGCCTTTCCTGATTCGGTAGGCTACCCTGTGGCGGCTGTCTACACAACGTAGGTGTCTTCTGCAAAGAAGCTGTGACCAAATCCCAATATGAAGGAGAAGAAATGGGTCTCTAATGGTTTGTGCTATTCCTTGGCATGACTCTCTGGCTTTCTTTATTGTTGGCCTCCAGATTCCTGGGGACCCCAGCCCAGCTTCATCTGTTCACATCCATAGCTGGCCCAGTCACCTCCAGCATCTCAAGGGCAGATCTGGGGAAGTCTTCCCACAGGAGGACACCACTCACTTCTGGAGTCACCAGATGCAAGAAATGTAAAGGGATTTTGTAATCAGTTATCCAAATCCCTCATTTTATAGATGGGGACTAAGAATTTAAGTGACGTGCTTGATCACATAGCTTGAGAATAAAAGCCAGAGTGGTTGTGGTTTAGTCGCTATGTTGTGTCCAACTCTTGTGTCCATGGAATTCTCTAGGAACGAATACTGGAGGGGGTTGCCATTTCTGTCTCCAGAATCCAGGCTGGAGGAAAGGAAAAGAAAGAGAAGTACTCTACTGCAGCCACTGGCAGCAGAGGAACCCAGTCCAGTATTCTTGGCTGGAAAATCCCATGGGCAGAGGCACGTGGCAGGCTAGAGTTCATAAGCTTGCAGAGAGTTGGACACAGCTGAGGGCGCTTGCATGCACTCAGCTTCAGAAAAGTACGTGCACTGTGTGAGGCACTTGGCTCAGTTTACTGTCTTCAGTCTTCATATCAATCATGTGGGATGCCTACTTATTAATCTCATTTGCAGATGAGGGAGCAGAGGCTCAGCTCAGCCGCACGATTTTCCTGAGGTCACAGTACGAGTGGCAGAGCCAGGACTCAAGGTCTATGCTCCTTCCACCACAGCTAGTGGCCTCTCATATTCTACACACTTTTATGTCATTTACAATATTTACGATTCTTGTGGTGGGAATGCCTTATCAGTTCATTTAGAAATAGGCAAAGTAGAATGGACAATGCGGAATTTCCTGTCTTCCTACTGGTGACATTGTGATGAAGATGGTGGCAAACCACAGTTCCTTTCATCAATCCACAAGAATACAAATAATAACTCACTGTGACTTTTATTTACAAATATTTTTATAATCCCAAGCCTGTGAGGTCATTGCCATTATTATCTTTTGCATTTTTAAAATGATGAAACTGAGACACAACAAAGATTTTGAGAAACATGGTCCAAAGTCATAAAGGTACATTAGGAAGCATAATAAAAACTTAAAAATTAGTTTTCTGACCACATATACACCCAAGATTTTGAAGAACCTAAATTTCTTAAACATTTTAAGAGTATCTAAATAGAGACTAGTGTCTTATTAATGCTGGTCAATGAATATACATTTCTTATTAAGAAAATGACAGAGATTTATGACTCTTATTTACCACAATTGCTTTGAAGGATTCACAGAAATTAAAACTGTATAATAATTGAGTTGGTAATTGAGCTTAGGAAGGCTGAAGCACTTGGCGAAATGTGTCACAAGTGAGACAAAGAGCAAGCCAAGAAGCTCATTAATCACTGCTTTCCACTCACTGATTACAGAAAAGTAAGAAACTCAACGCTGCTAAAAAGGGGCTGCATAATGTCTTTCACAACAACACATAGGCCCTGAGTTTCCAGACAGAACATCTCTGAGTCATGACCGAAGTCAAGTATGATTCTTTTAAAGGGTTTTCTTGCAAGTACTTTTATTAGCAAAACTATGGCAAACAGTGTGGTGTTTTTGAACTGTGGTGTTGGAGAAGACTCTTGAGAGTGCCTTGGACTGCAAAGAGAACCAACCAGTCCATCCTAAAGGAGATCAGTCCTGGGTGTCCATTGGAAGGACTGATGTTGAAGCTGAAACTCCAATATTTTGGCCACCTCATGCAAAGAGGTGACTCAATGGAAAAGATTCTGATGTTGGGAAATATTGAAGGCAGGAGGAGAAGGGGACGACAGAGGATGAGATGCTTGGATGGCATCACCGACTCAATGGACATAAGTCTGAGCAAACTCCAGGAGACAGTGAAGGACAGGAGTCTGGCGTGCTTCAGTCCGTGGGGGCGCAAAGAGTTGGACATGACTGAGCGACTGAACTGAACAGAACTGATGGTAAACAGAGTATTAACCAAGAGATTATACTCTGATTTTCACATGTGATGTTTCTATGTATATATCACTTTGGCTTAGATGAAAGCAATTAAATAAAAAAAGTTACTTCCTCTATCTCCACCCCAAAAGGTATTTAAAATGGCATCATGTAAAGTACCAGTCAATGTTTCTTTCATAAATTCATACACACACCAAAAAAAAAGGGGAGGAATGACATCTTGAAAAATGTTTTGCATTTATCTTAATGTAGAATAGTAAAAATTGTTATACTCTAAGTGTGATAATAGTATAACAAGGTTATATGACTGTCTTTTTTAAAATATCAAATGTGTATTTTTCCAAATAAGCATTAGCCTTTCTCAACCTTTTGGAAATAAGGTGGAATATAAATGCACAATGAAAAATGAATGACATCGTCATCTCACCATACATAATCCTGCAGCCCTTTCATTGTTCGGCTCCTTCTATTTCCCTTTCAGAATTACTTTCAAAGTCTGTGGCACCTCATTTAAATGAATGTAATGAACGCAAGTGCTCATCCTTTCAGCAGTCTTTTATTTTTTGGAATAATAAAAAACTCATTTTTTTTCCAACTCAGGTAAGTTTGGAGAGTCTATGAAGTTAAACATTTAGAAGTCTATTCCTCACAATCAAAGAAATCTTAACTTGAGTGCTAAGAAAACAAAGTCTTAAACAGAATGCCAGTCCAGACCCTGTAGATGTAAGTTTTCACCTTTCAAGGATTTTGTTTTTTGTTTCTGTTGTTAACCTCTCTCCCTCCCTCCCACTCTCTCTCTCTCTCTCCCTTTCTCTCGCCCCCTGTGGTTAGTTGACAGTGGTAGAATGTGGATATGTGGGTGTATTTTCAGTACATCTTTTCCATGGTCTTCTGTCCAAAGAGAAAAGCTACTCAAACATAGTTCATATCTTGATTGCTATGTTAGCAATGTAGGTTAAAACACAAATATCATCCCGATTCTCAAAAATAAACTCTGAAAGAGAAGTTCTAAGTGGAATTCTAGGACCACCCAAGGAGCTTTTCAATTAACATTTCTTAAGTTCATGCCCCTAAAAACAATGCCACAGTTTTCTGGTGGATCTTCCCTAAGACAAGATCTGTAATATTTTTAATGAATCATGAAGAATATGATAGCCTAAGATAACAAAAAACAGCATCTCTGTTTTAAATTTAATTTCATTTGTAATTAAGTCACTTATTCATTACAATTAGTAATATTTGGATTATACTGGGTATTAGGTCCATAATACAGTATATATACTGTCCATGTGAAATAGTCCTAAAGAACATAAGCTTTCCATTTTTTATAAAAAAATAAATGGTATTATATTGGCCTTTCTATCCACCTGGAAAATTCTTAGGCCCAATATGAGATTCTGTGTTAATCTGAAGACTTTTCATTCCTCTGAGACAGATAATCGTAGGAGATCGGCTTAAGATGGAGGAGTAGGACTCCTTGAGAGTCTTTGCTCATCTTCTCCTGTGAGAGCACCAAAATCACAGCTAGATGTTGAACAAGCGTCAGCAGGAGGATGCTGGAACATCCCAGAGGAAGATGCTCCATGCCCAAAGACAAACAAGGAGCTTCAGTGAGGTGGTACAAGGGGGGCAGGTTAAAATCGAATCCCGTACCCACTGGGTGGGCGACCCACAAACTACAGAACAATAAAACCAAAGACGTTCTCCCACCATTAGGAAGGTATGAGTCCCACAGCAGCCTTGGGGTCCAGCAGAGGGACTAGTGATTGCCAGGAATCCGACACAAACAAATGCTCCTTGTGTGCACTGTAGTCAGCTTTCTAAAAGTGATTGCTGGCTCCTGTGAGACTCTGGAGTGGCCTCATGGCTTGAAATATATTTGCTAACAGCAAATATCATTATTTTAAAATGTGTAAACTCAAACAATATTCCTTGACGTACCAGTCATAAGTGCAGAAAAAATCAAGTATCTATACTCAGACTTAATAATAATTCTCCACATCCCAGGGCTCACTCAATGTTTGCAGGTCTCCAGTTTCCACAGGGAGCTGTTACTGGTGATACCATATTCACAGCCATTTTCCAGAGACTAAAGTGGATTCTTAAGGAAGACCTTTTCTAACTCAGCAGCCTCCTTCTCAAACTTCTTAACAATTTCTTTCTTGATCCTACTAATTTCTTTTTCCAGTCCCCAAATTCATAACATGTATATTTTAATACCCAGAGTTTTACAGTAGTCTTTAGAAAGTTTGCATAACATCACCATTTCCAATCTTTGCTGTGTTGTTCACATAAAACACGGTGTATGAGTCAAGGATGATAGCGACACTTCTGTGGTTTGCTGACAGTTCTTTGAGCGTTGTCTTTGGTTTGAAGCCACAAACTTAAGGACGAACATTTTTAAATGAAGGATATTCTGTGAAAACCCATCAGAATGAGAAAATAAAACAAAATCATGTCACATAGGAACAACTGAGGAAATCAGAACCAGAACAACAAGATGTGGGCTGTCATTTGGAAAAGGAAAGAAAAGGGAGGGATAGAATAGAAATGATAAAGATTTAGGTTCAACTGAAAGAAAGAATTAACACGAGCTGTTAAAATGGAACCTGACATCCCAGAAGTCAGCGCATTTCATCACTGGAGGTGTTTGCGGGAAAATGAGGTGAGCATCTCTCTGGAAAATTCTGAGCTGTTTGTCGAGATAGCTTCTAAGGTCTCCAGTGGCAAAAATCTCTGACTCTTCCATCCATTCTGCAATTAGTAAACAGAGCTCTCTACTGCAAACACAGCTGGCCATGGACTTCTTTTACAACAGCAATGGGGAAACATCAATCTTCTTCAAACTTTAATGCTCTCCAAACATCAAAACTGTTTCTGTAACACTTTACATGTTGTTTTTGCTTAATTCTTCATTAAAATCTCAAAAATATTTTCAATTCAAAGTAGTTGAAAATTTATTAATTTCACATATCAATGACCTCTTCAATAAAATATGTCTCTAACACATCGTATATTGTCCTAACATATTTCATAGGTATAAACTCTTGGGTGTATTTTTAAACCCAAGAGAAAAAAAAGGGCTAAGTTTAGAATGTGCCGGTGTTCCTTTCGGCAACTGCTAACAGCTCTGATGGTTAAGGACACCATCTTTTTTATAAATTTATTCGCTCGCTTTAATTGGAGGATGACTGTCCTTGACGCTGAACAGAAGGGGTTCTCGCTCAGGCCAGGCCGCCGGCTGAGCTACACGAGCACCGGGCACCCAGCCTCCCGGACTGCGCCTGTGTCTTCATCTGCAAAGCGTAGATAGTCTCACCGTATGTCGTCTTTTGAGATGCGTACAGTAACACACAAAAGGCTTTTAATAGGCTCCCTAATACGTATCAGTTAATTTTGTCTTGGAGATTTGTGTTTACTTCTATTAACCGTAGTATAATTGCTTTGCAACGTGGTGTAGGTTTCCGCCGTACGACAAAGTGAATCAGCTACCCCGTACACGCATCCGCTCCCTCTAGAGCCCCGCTCCCGCCCTCCCCTCTCCAGCCCCTGGAGGTCATCCCCGTCCCGGGGCTGCAGGCCGAGCTCTGTGCTCGAGTGTGTACCCAGGGCTGCTCCCCAGCCCGTCGCCTTCCCCTCCCTCCGGTCCACACGTCTCCCTCTTGTCCACTATTTCTGCATCTCTGTCCCTGCCCGCCACACAGACTTCTCTGTACCACTTTTTAGACTCCGTGGATAAATGCTAATGAAGGATATTTGTTTTCTCCTTCATAACGCACTTCACTCGGTATGACAGACTCTAGATCCATCCATTAATTGATGCAGCTGCCCCTGTTAGAGTTTAACCCAAGAGCACGAAGCAAGATTTTACATTTAACAAAATCTTCAGATGTGTGACCTAGGAGTTCCTTGATATTCCAGTATTCACCTAGCTAGAATATTTTTATTTTATTACAAATATGATTTGATTGTATTATTTAATATAATACCTCCTTATATTAAATTTTATAACAAATCTTTGGTCAAAGTAATAAAGAAGCAAATGCTCAAAATTTTGCAATACAGGTATCAAGAATATATCATCCTAATAAATTTGAAGGAGTACATTATACTTAGTACTCACGTGTGACCTGAAAGCTACACTTGACCTCAAAATATGCAGTCAGAGTAATCTGCAGTATTTGTTGAAGTATAATTGCTTTATAATCATATCAATTATATTCACAATATTAATAAGGTTATGCTTTACACAAAGAACAATTATTCTATCAAGCTAAAAACCATTTGCCTAAATTTTTTGCACATGATATTTGAACAGAAATAAACTAATCAGCTCTGAGACATCCCTGGTGGTCCAGTGGTTGAGAATCTGCCTGCCAGTGCAGGGGAATGGGTTAGGTCCCTGGTCCGGGAAGATCTCACATGCCACAGAGTAACAGCTCATGCACCACCACTGCTGAGCACGTGAGCCAAACACACCGAAGCCTGGAGCCCATGCTCTGCAACAAGGAAAGCCACTGCAGTGAAATCCAGCGCTCTGCAATGAAGAGGAGCCCTGCTCAGCCCCACTCAGCACAAGGAGAGGGAGCTGACCAGCAGCAACAAAGACCCTGTGCAACCAAAAATAAAGTACAATTGAATAAACATTTGTTAAAAGATTAATCAACTTCTTAGAACAGTTTTCATAGCCACAGTCTTTGAAGAATGAATTCATGTTCAGAGGTAGAAAAGAAAAAGTTCAGAACAGATACATTTTCTCTGATTTTAGCAGAAGCATTTTCCAAAGAATCATGAACATTTTTAGGAACTAACAACTTGTCACCAACTGAGCACATTACAGTCCTGTACTGACGTGACTCACCGCACAAAGCTACGTTACACAAAGCTTTCCATGTATGGGTGTATGTATCGCCCATCAGCATACCAATTGTTCCCATAACCCAAAGCAGCCTCTATTGATGGTTAATTATCTACTATTTCAACACTCTCTTTTTCCTTCTGTCATCTTGGTATAGTGTATAAAGAATTTACATCAGCTTGACTTACTTAGCCTCTTGAAGGGCTCATTTTAAGAACATACATACATATGGTTTATCCCCCAAATTCAACATATTTTATGAACTAAAGCTGCCTTCTAAAAAGGTGGGATAGAGGAAGCAGAGCTATGTTTCACTCAATTAAGTGCTAACACCTGTTCCCACAAATTACTTAATTTACCAATATTAATCACATTATTATAAACAGGTAGAGTATAAAGTCATGATTAGGAATTACACTGACTCTGTAGATTGCTTAGCTAGTATGAACATTTCAACAATATTAATTCTTCCCACCCATGCTCATCAGCATACAAATGGCAAGAAGTACATGACATTTACTCAGCATCACAAACCATCAGGGAAATACAAATTGAAACCACAATGAGATACAGCCTTGCACTTGTTTGAATGACTGTCACCAAAAAGAGAAAAGATAACCGTTGATGAGGATGTGAAAAAAGGAAACCCTTGGGCACTGATCCTGGGAAATTGATGCAGCCACTTTGGAAAGTAGTAAGGATGTTCCTCAAAGATGAAAAATAGAACTGCCATATGATTCAGCAATTCCACTTCTAGATATATAGCTGAAAGAAACAGAGTCTCTCTTTTGAATACATATCTGATCCCCATGTTCACTGCCTCATTGTTTACAACAGCCAAGACATGGAAACAACCTACAACCTAACCGCACATCATTGTACGAGAAAGGACATGAGGGATTACACACATGGACAATCTCATGTTATATATATATATACATACATACACACACATCTATATACATATATATACCCAAGCAAAAGATATCAACAATAAAGAACAGAACCTCCCCATTTGTGAGAACATGGCTTGACCCTGAGAGTATTATGCTAAGGAAAATGGCAGTAAGAGAAGGACAATACTGTATGATCTCATTTATATATGGAACTTAAAAAACTGAACTCCTAAGAAAATAGAACAGATTAATCGCTGCCAGAGGCAAGGGGTGTGGGGTGAGCAAAACAGGTAAAGGGTTCAAAAAGCACAAACTTCTAGTTATAAGTGCTACAGATGTGATGTATAGCATAGTGACTAGAGTTAATAACAGTGTCTTGTAAAGTTGAAAGTTGCTAAGAAAGTACATCTTCAAAGCACTCATCACAAGAAAAAATGACTTGGAACTATACGAAGTGAGGAAAGTTAACTAAGCTTATTTTGGTAATTATTTTGCAATATATATGTATATAAAATCATTGTGATGTATATCTTCAATACAATGCTATGTCAACTATATCTTAATAAAACTGAAATAAAAGAACATCATGGCCAGTGTGCAGTAAAAGGACACTTTAGAGTGAAAGCAATAGGAGGAGAGGGAGGAAGAGTTTAAGTGTGAACAAAATCAGCAAAAGAAAAGTTATTCTAAACCACTTAGTAGATCAAAAGGAAAATTCAGATGACAACTCAAGGCTATTGACTTCTGCCTTCACACTTTATTTAATAGCTCATTCACTCTTCTTGTAATACAAATATGCTTACAGAAATAGCTAAATATTTCTAAGCTTTTGATTGGAACCAAAAAAAAAAGAGAGAGAGATCTAAAATGACTCACTAAGTTTTATGCCTTTAGTATTATTTTTCAATTTGGTAACTGTGTTTTCCAATTTAATGAGTCGTGGACCAACAGACAAGAGATTACTCATGAAGACAAAGTACTCAGGCCAAAAACATGGTGGTAAAAGCGTAAACAAATTATTTGTAAAAACCTTAATTAATTCTGATACTAAAACCTCTTTCAGATTGTTCAGAGAGAAAGAAACTAAGGGAACAGTGTCATTAATTTCAAGCACAAATGTAAGAAGTATTACAAACACTCTTTTAAAATTACTCTTGCAAGTCTTAGGAAGACAGACTTGTGTTCAATAGCTCTGTGAGAAATACAGAGGGTGCTTCACAGCCCTAGGGGTAACAGCAGACAGTGGGGGCTAAGACACTGGACCTGGGACCATGGGAGAGCCTGGATCAAATTCAAGCTCCACTCCTTTCTGGCTGTGTGAAAGTGGGCAAGTCCTCAACATCTCTGATTCTTAGATTTCTTTTCTATAAAGTGAGGTTAACAATAGCACCGGCCTCATGGGGTTGTGATGTTACATGCCAGTGCCTAGCAGAGTGCCTGCCCATATCAATTATTAGCTAAAACCATTAAAAAATTGAGATCTCTTAAGCCAAATAGATGAACACTTTACATGCTGTGCTTATTCATGGATAAGTAACAAACAGTGGCTGCTTCAAAAGGATTCCAAAGAAAACTCCATGGTTTGACAGTCCGTAAAGCAAAGCAGAGGTAAAGGAAACCCCCTGGAGAAAAACTGCCTCTAGCACAAAGATGCCTAGCTCCAGCTCTGCATTTTATTAACACATTGGGAGAAATTTAGAGTAATCTGGTAACATAGTTCTTAAAATGGGATTTTTCTCACATCATTTCAACAGTACCTTTCAACGCTCAAGTAAACATATTCATTTAGAACCTAGTCTACCACAAAGAGCAAATCAAGAGAAAAAATAGTTTTCCTGCATTGTCAATCCAAGTCATCACATGAGAATATGTCAGTAATACTCAAAAACTGCCATGAATATAAAAATTACCATTTTAGAGACAGTTATTTGAGTAGTTTCACGCTGTTTGTCAGAATCAGAAATTAAGTGATTCTTCCAGAAAACTAGAGAATAAAATAGATGAGCTCCCTTCACAGCTGATGGTGTGGAACAGGAGATGGGAGGTTCAGTTTGTTCATCAGGCACCCTGACATTTTAAACCTTTGCAAAATACCTGGTACAGAAATGTCTCAGAGGCACGAAGTGGTTGTTATTTTTAAAAACTCATTATCTAGGCCAAGGACTTGACCTTTCAGTTCTATCTTTTGGATTCTATCAAAACTTTAGCATTGTAAGTTGTAGCCCATAATAAATACATTTCATTAAGTGAACAGCAATCCTATAGGCAAATATTACAATTTGTATTGTAGTTATGGAAAAACCACCCAAGTATCAGACTCATTTAGAACCACACAGGCTCAGCAATGCAGTGGAAAGAATTAACCAAGGAGTTTGAATACGGAGGGCACCTTCCATGACCTCTCAACTCTGACATCTTAAGGTGTTTGAAATTCAATTTCTTGTCTGTCAAATGGGCATAACAATACCTTCTTTCAAAGTTACTGTGAGAAATATGCAAGATGCATGTGAAAAAGCCTGGCACTTCATAGGCTCTCCATAATCACATCATGCACAAGAAGTCCCACACTTCCAACAGGAACGTGCTGCTTAGAACAAGCTTTGGGATTGACCGATTGTAGGCTGCCACGGGTGTCTTCCCAGTAACCTGGTAAAGGGAGTTTTCTGCTTCCAAACAGATGCAGAGGGACATGACTGAATTTTTAATAGTACGGACTGTCCCTGTCAGGAACCTGACTGTCCATGCAAGCCTCCAGGTCAGTTAGGACCCTGCAGCTGCCCACTGGGTAGGCGGTCCTGCCAATGAGAACCGAAACCAAAAGGCAAGACGTGGAACAAGCAATGGATCAGGTTCTCAGAAGGGTCTCACGGCCACTGGTTCAGAAAAATAATCAGAACAAAGTAGGGCATCCTATTGAAAGTGACACGGTGAACGCTGCCCAAGGAGAAGCCCAGGCTCTGCTCAGACTTGGTTCATGACGGCAGCGCCGGGAAAACGACATTCACGAAGCGTCCTCTGACCGGCCCTCTGAGATGCGCGTGGCTCCTTCGGGTGCGTCCCCCTGGGCGCCACGCCAACAGGGGGCCTGTTAAGCTCCACGGATGGGCTTCAGCGGGTCGGGAGAAGTCGGGTGCCGTGCCCAAGCTCAGCGTGTCATTACAACGCTCGCGGTAGCCCGGAGAGCGGCGGACAAGGACGCGCCTAACCGGCGCAGGGGTCCGGACCAGCGCGGGAGACCGTCCCCGCTGCGCGGTGCGGCAACAGCGTGGACGTCACGGACGCAAAGGCTAAGGCAGGCGACTGTCCTCCCCCAAAAGACGCTTCAGGACTGTGGCATTCCTGCCGAGAGTAAGCCCCCCCTGCAAAGCCCGTGCGCTGGCGTGCTGGCGAGCTGAGCGGAGACCCTGACGCGGGTCCGCTGCCCAGCCCTCTCCTGCCCCGCCGGGCGGTCGTGGACCAGGCCGAGCAGCGCGATCCAGAGGCTGCGCAGACCACCCCGCTCCCAGACGCAGAGGGTGCCAGTGCGAAAGCGCGGCTGGGGCCCGGGTCAGAAGGCCGGTTTCGCAGCAACTGTCCTGCGATGTCCGCGGTGCGGCGTGCTTGCAGCTGTACTGTACAGCGAAGCAGAGCGTGTGTTCGATCTCTGGATGCTAGAGGAGGCAGATGGGCTTCAGAGTCACTGTGGAGGTTACACAAATGCCGTCACTTTGGGACCTGCATATTTAGGCGTTTTGGAACATCACTGCTTCCTCCTTCAGTTTCACATATAAAACTGCTATAGTTAAACTGAAGAAAGCATGGAAAACCACTCGTCCTTTCAGGTCTGACCTAAATCAAATCCCTTACAATTATACAGGGGAAGTGGCAAATAGATTCAAGGGATTCGAGCTGATAGACAGTGCCTGAAGAATGATTGGCAGAGGTTTGTAACATTGTACGGGAAGCGGTGAGCAAGACCATCCCCAAGAAAAAGAAATGCAACGAGGCAAAGTGGTTGTCGGAGGTGGGTTTACAAACAGCTGAGAAAAGAAGAGAAGTGAAAGGCAAAGGAGAAAAGGAAAGATATACCCATTTGAATGCAGAGTTCCAAAGAATAGCAAGGAGAGATAAGAAAGCATTCCTAAGTGATCAATGCAAAGAAATAGAGGAAAACAATAGAATGGGAAAGACTAGAGATCTCTTCAAGAAAGTTGGAGATACCAAGGGAACATCTCATGCAAAGATGGGCTCAATAAGAGACAGAAATGGTATGGACCTAACAGAAGCAGAAGATATTAAGAAGAGGTGGCAAGAATACACACAAGAACTGTACAAAAAAGATCTTCATGACTCAGATAATCACAATGGTGTGATCACTCACACTCAGCTAGAGTCAGACATCCTGGAAGGTGAAGTCAAGTGGGCCTTAGGAAGCATCACTATGAACAAAGCTAGTGGAGGTGATGGAATTCCAGTTGAGCTATTTCAAATCCTAAAAGGTGATGCTGTGAAAGTGCTACACTTAATATGCCAGCAAATCTGGAAAACTCAGCAGTGGCCACAGGATTGGAAAAGGTCAGTTTTCATTCCAATCCCAAAGAAAGGCAATGCCAAAGAATGCTCAAACTACCTCACAATTGTACTTATCTCACACGCTAGCAAGGTAATGTTCAAAATCCTTCAATCTAGGCTCAAAAATACATGAACTGAGAACTTCCAGATGTACAAGCTAGATTTAGAAAAGGTAGAGGAACTAGAGATCAAATTGCCAACAACCACTGGATCATCGAAAAAGCAAGAGAATTTCAAAAAAGCATCTACTTCTGCTTTATTGACTATGTCAAAGCCATTGACTGTGTGGATCACAACAAACTGTGGAAAATTTTTAAAGAGATGAGAATACCAGACCACCTTGTCTGGCTCCAGAGAAGCCTGTATACAGGTCAAGAAGCCACAGTTAGAATAGGACTCGGAACAACAGAATGGTTCAAAGTTGAGAAAGAAGTACATCAAGACTGTACATTGTCACCCTGCTTATTTAACTTATACGCAGAGTACATCATGAGAAACACTGGGCTGGATGAAGCATGAGCTGGAATATCAGTAACCTCAGATATGGAGATGGCACCTTCCAAATGGCAGAAAGTGAAGAGCAACTAAGGAGCCTCTTGAAGGTTAAAAAGGAGAGTGAAAAAGCTGGATTAAAACTCAACATTCAAAAAATGAAGATTATGACATCCAGTCCCATCATTTCTTGGAAAATATGGGAAACAATGGGAACAGTGACAGACTTAATTTTCTTGGGCTCCAAAATCACTGCAGATGGTGACTGCAGCCTTGAAATGAAAAGATGCTTGTTCCGTGGAAGAAAAGCTATGACCAACATAGACAGCATATTATAAAGCAGAGACATTACTTTGCCAACAAAGGTTCATCTAGTCAAAGCTATGGTTTTTCCAGTGGTCATGTACAGATGGGAGAGTTGGACCATAAATAAGGCTGAGTGCCAAAGAATTCATGCTTTCAAACTGTGGTGCTAGAGAAGACTCTTGAGAGTCCCTTGGACTGCAAGGAGATCCAACCAGTCAATCCTAAAGGAGATCAGTCCTGAATATACATTGGAAGGATTGATGCTGAAGCTGAGACTCCAATGCTTTGACCATCTGATGCAAAGAGCTGTTTCATTGGAAAAGGCTCTGATGCTGGGAAAGATTGAAGGCAGGAGGAGAAGGGGACGACAGAGGATGAGATGGTTGGATGGCATCACCGACTCAATGGACATAAGTCTGAGCAAACTCCGGGAGACAGTGAAGGACGGGAGTCTGGCGTGCTGCAGTCCGTGGGGGCGCAAAGAGTTGGACACGACTGAGTGAGTGAACAACAACAATGAACAGTAACAAGACAATATTGAGAGGTGGAATCCTTTGTTACTGCCATCCCCACTTTTATTTTCATTTAGTATCTGAATACAGTTATACTTCAAACACCTAAAAAAGAGAAAGAAGCAAAGGTTCATAATAGGGGGATGGAAGAAGAGAAGTCATTCCATCTTTATCTGAAGCAGTGCTGAGACCTTTGAGTCTAAAGATCTGAGGCAGATTCCTGTGGATCCACATTGTCTCTAGATCTATCTGCCTTCTGTTGGCCAATAAATATAATGCCACCAAATCTTTCAGTTTCTTCATTGGATGGAAAAATTATTGGGGCACTATTACAGCGCCACCTGATTGTTTAGTTGACCAAAAGTCCTCAGAGAGAACTTTGATCTTCTTTTCCAAGAACACTTTACGATATTGTTAAACTCTCTTTTCCAGCTCAGGGTCAATTACCCAGTCACCCCTCTATCCAGAGGATATTCCCCCCTTGTACTTTCTAAAAATTTATTCTTTCATCCCACCATCTAGTAGCTACGTTCCCTTCCCTGCAGCCAGTTATAATTAATAAATTAAAAACTAGATGCCTTTCAGCTATTTTCTCTTAGCAGCATCTCAGCAATGACTCTTTGTGGGGGTTTGGCAAAAAATACTTCTTCAGAAATGGTTCCAACTAAAAACTCAGTAGTTACCAAGTAATACAGTCCAAATCTTCAAATCTGTCATTTTTGGATGAAAGCTGAGCTGTGAGGATACATGTCTAGAGACCCCTTTCTATTTAAAGAGCCAACACCTGAAACCAGTGGCTAGGTCTTCTGATCCTTGGTTAATTTTTGCTTTGCCTCTTCTCTTAAAAGTTCAGTATAATTTAACAAATGCTGAACATTTTTAACAGAATTACATAGAAATTTGGGGGGAAATAGACTGCTTCCATCAGATATACTCAGATGAGAAAAATAAAGACAGCTAGCCATAGGAGTTGTAAAAGTCAGTGAGGCATAGGAAGGGGATGATTCAAGTCAATTCATTAGATCATGACCTGCACCCTCAATACAGTTCTCCAGAAGGACACTTATAAATGAGTCACCTAAATCCCCAGTCTTCAGATCACAAATAGCTTGGTAAGCAGGAGACTGTGATCCCCACCCCTACCTGCAGATGCTAAGTGCATGACAAAGATCTTTACATGACGAGTCAATGAGACAGTGAAACCAGAAATGCCCTTGAAGCATGTGACGGGCAGGCACACGGTCCCCATGGCGACGGTTTTACTCTCCTCATGGCAAGCCTGGTCTCCTGCTGTCAAAGAGTCACCGGAGGTTTACTGAGCCGAGGTCTCCACAGTGGGAGTTATGGGAGAAATAAGATGAGTCTTATGAGACGAGGGACCTATATTCCCATCGGGGCTGCAAAATTTAACATAGAATAATGTAAGAACTGCATAAGCACTCTCTAAATGATAAAGTGTGGGTTCAGATATCAAATACTCATGTCATCCAATAATGGAAATAGAGTTATTCCATGGAAAGATTTCTGTGTCTTTGTTATTACTACTTTGTATGTATGTATGTATATATACGCTTGCTCATGCCAAGTCACTTCAGTCATGTCTGACTCTTTGTGACTCCATGGACTGTAGCCCACCAGGCTCCTCTGCCCATGGGATTCTCCAGGAAAGAATATTGGGGTGGGTTGCCAATTCCTTCACCAGGAGATCTTCCTGATCCAGGGATCAAACCTACGTCTCCTATGTCTCCTGCATTGCAGGTGGATTCTTTACCTTTTGAGTTCCTGGGGCTTCCTACAGGGGCTTAAGAGGTACAAACTATCAGGGATAAAATAAGCTACAAAGATATATTGTACAAAATGGGGCATATAGCCAGTATATTATAAGAACTATGATATAAATGAATTATAATAAATGAAATATTAATTTGTGAATTGCTATATTGTGCATCTGTAACTTACTTAATACTGTACATCAATGACACCTCGATTTAAATAAAAATACAAAGAAGGACCATAGATACAAGAGAGTCCATGAGGTCTGATGATTGGTTAAATCCTTAGGCTGGAGAAACCAAGTCTATATTAAATAAGTGTACTGTTATTAGAAGCAGCAGAGAACTCAGGAAGAGGACTTTGTTTCTGTGAGAGGTAGCAAGGATAGGGATTCTTCCTAAACTCAACATCCTAAACTCAGGTTGATTTCATGCTAAGGTGAGACTTCAGAAGGATTTCTGGTTAAAGATATCCATAAATTATATCTAGGACAAAAACCTTCAGTCTCTAGGTCTGGATATAAAGATGTAGGACTTGTAACCAATTTTAAAATAATTGTTAAACTCATAGAAAATAGATTAAGTGGCTAACTAGTGGACTATGGAGAGAAGATCACAGGCAAGACACTGAAGAACACTAACTTTTAGGGGATGGGAAAAGAAAAATAAGTCAGTAGAAGAAACAAAAACAGTCAAAAAACTGAAAGGAGCATCAGGGTGGGCAGTGTAAAGATAGCAAAGCAGAAAAGCATTTCTAGCAGAAAAATTAACAAGGAAAATGCATCAGAGACTCCAACGAGTGAAAGGATAAAAAAACAAAGACTACTGGTTGAGCCACCTGGCGGTTGCTCCTGGTCTTAAAAGAACAGTTTTGGTGAAATGTTGAGAACAAAAGCAAGAGAAGGCATAATGAGAGTGTTCAGAGTTCTCAGCCTGCTTTCAAGATCTCTGTTGTAGGAGGGAAAGAGACAGAAGGACAGCTTAAGAGGGAAAAGGTCAAGGGAAGTTGTGGGTTTATAGGAGGGAAGAGAGTGGAAAGGGAAGCATTTAAAGGGCCCAAAAAGAGACAGCGATCGACAAGACAACGTTCGGGAGACACGGGCCAACGTCAGGACACAGGGTAGGGGCCATATTTGTAAAGAAGGAGAAAGATGTTTTCCTCAAGTAGGAAAGTAGTTATCAGTAGACTGGAGAAACAAAGATTAATTTTACGGCAGAGGGGAGATAAAGTCCCGGAAGCTGTCACTTAGGTTCTCCTTGATAAAGAAGACAAAAGAACAGGTGGCCAAGCTGTCTCAGCTTTCCAAGAATTCTTCCAACTTCAGCGCTGAGCGTTCCACCCTGTGGGAGACCCAGGCGAGCAAGCGGGGGTGGAGGGCAACCATCTCTGTATCTGGCGAGCGCTGCTGATGTCAGGTGGGTGCGAGTTAGCATTTTGTTGAGACAATGGGAAAACTGGATAGGAGTTAATTGAAGATGGATAAATGGAAGCCGGAGCGGCAGGGATAGGCTGTCTCCTGTCACCTCAGAGGACAGGAATCTGGAACGTCATTCATTAGGGGCGCTCAGCTGCTCAGGCTTGTGCTCGGCAGTAAAACAGAAAGAGCAGCAAAAGAGAGAGCAGAGGAGGGCGTGGAGAAGGGCACGGCACCCCCTCCAGGATTCGTGCCTGGAGAACTCCACGGACAGAGGAGCCCGGCGGGCTACAGTCCATGGGGTCGCATGACTGAGGGACTAACACACACACAGACACACACACTCACACACAAGGAGTGCGGTGCTATGCAATTTAGGGAATTTGCTCCAGCTTATTGTAGGTAATGCATGTACATTCTTATGGCTGTTTTCAAAAGTGGGAAAATGTCCGTTTCTTCTACAGATGAGCTGAAAGATTTTGAAGACTTTTTGTCAGTTAATTTCTGGCTCTGATGATTCCTCACTTTGTCCTCCTTGCTACCTTTCTAACTCTGGTGTGGAGCACCAAACGACGCATTCGTTCATCGCGCAGCATGACTCCTGACCTTACAGTTTCGTGTCTTGCTGTTCAGTGAACTAGTCCTGTAGATTGTAGCATTTCTGGAAGTCACTCAGACAGTTAACAAAAGCTTAGCTGTGCACAGAAATGACAGTGAACCACGTAAGATTATTCCACTTTAGTCAGATAAAAGGTCCCCCCCAACCCCTCTTGCCTGGGGCCAAATCTAAATTCCCTGTGAACTTTCACCACCACCCAAACAGAAATACGACAGAGGTGAGTCAGCATGAAAAGAGGTCATCATTTTAAGCAAATGCAGTTAAAATACTTTGGCAAAGTTTATGCAAATACATAACCTTCTAAGTGCATTGATAAGGCCTCTCTCCAGGCCTTCAGAAGGCGTCCGGTGACTGAGGGGTGCTGAAGCTCCGTGAGCTTATGCTCAAATCGGCACCAGGGCACCAGGGTCGTCGGCATACCTGGAGCAATGAGCCTTCGCACACGCAGAACTCACAGTTGGGCCTTACTAAAAGTCTGTGGTTTCTAAAATTACCTTAGTCCTTTATGCCTTTACACATAGGACTGCCTCTCTCTCAGAGAGTTTTCTAGGGGTCAGCTTTCTGGATAAAAGGAAAAGGAAGTATAGAGGTCCTAAGGGGGACACATGTTTGGTGAATATGCGGCTTGTCGATTTAGGGTTCAGGGAACAACAAAGAAGCCACTGCTGTTGGGAAAACATGAGAGGAGAGTGAGACAGTAGGGAAGCAGAGAGAGGGCCAGGCGGGACCTGTCTCCCTGTGGCCACAGCAGAGACCTCGACGCTTACTCCCCGTGAGCTGGGAAGCCAGGGAGAGTTGCGGGCAGAGGACTGACACGAACCGACTTGCGATTTCAAAGTATCACACAGTTGAGAATTAACTCTGGTGATGAGAAGTCTAGCGTATTCATCTCTGAGGTAAGAGGGGTGAGGGAATATAATTTTTAAAGCTGGCAGATTTCCTCTCAAGGGGAAAAAGTTTGTTTAGAAAAATAAAGCCCTGGGGGCAAAGGCCACAGTGAACTAAGACAAAGGTACAGAGGACTGAATTCTTCCACACAACAGACTTGGAGAAACTGAGCTCTGGGGATGTGGGAGGCAGAGGTTCATGGGTAGGGAGCCTTTGGAGAGAGGAGGGCAGCCCAAGGCAAGAGGACAGAAGATTCGGGAACAAAGCTTCCTGTGGTGGGAAGAAGAGGGACACTCAGGGAGGAAAATATGAAATATCCCATTTTGGATCATCTGAAACACGATCCCCAGATTAGGAAATCCTTCAGAAAATAAACAGTCTGACTCACACGGGTGCTTTCTGTGAGTGGTGTCTTGAGGAAACCAGGTCTTTTGAGGACCCTGACCATTTGGGGTGAGGGAAGACAAAGTGAAGTCGCTCAGTCGTATCTGACTCTTCTCGACCCCATGGACCGTAGCCCGCCAGGCTCCTCCCTCCAGGGGATTCTCCAGCCAAGAATACTGGAGTGGGATGCCATTTCCTTCTCCAGGGGATCTTCCCAACCGAGGGATCAAACCCAGGTCTCTCACATTGTGGGCAGACGCTTTCCTGTCTGAGCCACCAGGGAAGCCCCTTGAGGGAAGAGAAAACATCGTAAATAGAGGACAGTATGTGAATATGGCCAATAACTGAACAAGTATAGGTAGAAGCAAGAGAGGAATACAGAAACTTTTTTCTTGGAAAAGATGCTGGGTAGGTCATCACGGCAAGAAGGATTCAAAACATGACTGTCTAAGTAGTAAAGGAAGGTTAGCTCTAGTGCCCAATGGCCAGAGGCAGGTAACAACCAAATGTGACCACTGGGGTTACATTAGTACTAAGGCAAGGATAAATTAATCAATCAATGTCAAGGAATAAAATTCATTTTAAAAATGAATTTTGAAACAGCTAACCATGATTTTTTGCTGAGTCATGCAAAAAATGTTCTATCTAATACATATCTATAAAAGCTTTATAGTTCCATTTACTTCTCAAGCAACATTTATTTGAGCTTCCTGTATTCCAGACCCTATGCTAAGTGTGCTATAAGACCTCTATAACCTAGATATCATTGTTGCTGCTCCTGTTGCTTAGTCACTAAGTCGTGGCTGACTCATTGTGGCCCCATGGACTGCTGCCATGTCCATGGGGTTTTCGCAGGCAAGAATACTGGAGCGGGTTGCCATTTCCTTCTCCAGGGGATCTTCCAGACTCAGGGATTTAACCCATGTCTCCTGCTTTGGCAGGCACTGGCAGGCAGATTCTTTACCTCTGAGCCAGCAGGGACTCAGTCTAGGTATTATTACTACCCCCCATTAAATACCGGAACACCAAGTCTCAGAGAAAGTAACTTTCTCAAGGACGTACATCCAGTTGGGGGAGGAGGGCAGGGCAGAGCCAGAGTCTGAACTCAGGCTGCAGATTCCCGAGTCCAGAGTCTTCATGCCATCCCTGGATACTTCCATTTCACATGGCTCACACCCATCCTCATGCTTTCACTCACACACATGCCATTAACTCAAAACACGGAAGGACCAAATCTATTTGAAGAGAAATCTGTAACAGATGTTCTACTGGAGGATATTCAAATCCTGTGGGGAAATTAACAAGTGTTTATATTAGAAGAAATCTAAATATTGCACTACAAAGGAGAAATGAACAAAGTGACCTAGTCCATGGGAAAGAAAAAAGAGACAAAAAAAAGGAAAAAAAGCACGTGAAGTCATTACAGCTTTGAAGATATATATTTTCTAAACTTTTTTTTGGAGCTCCATGCTTTTAATATAATTGTTCTACCAGTTCTGATCCAGGCACTGACGCTGTAGTTAATGGTAGTCTGGAGACAAGGAGACTGGAGATTATATAATTCATGATACAAGCAAGAGAGATTTTAACTGACAATCGTTGGCCAAGGCTTTTATTTCTTCTTGTAGCTGCTTCCAAGATTAATTCAAAATGATGACTCAGCCATCCTGGTCTCGAGGAAAGCTCACAATCACAGGGTAACATGATTAGATAATAAGGGAAAGGACAAACTGTCAGGGAGAGATTAAGAAAGGACAGCCCTGAGATGCTGATAAGACTTAAACCTATATTGGCTTTTTTTTTTTCTTGGTAACTGAAAAATGTCACAGCTTATAAAGTAAGTTTGAAGAAGTAATGAGTTTTTTGCCCTTGAAATACTTTTTTATTAAAAAAAAAAAAGAAACTTATGTAGCTCAGGTTTTATGATAGAATCAACTCTATAAGGAAGAAATAAAATATTGCTGGAAATTAATGAGTGCCCAGTATCTTGAGTATCTCTGTGCCTCTTGCCCCAGGGTTGGCAGCTGTCTTCTAAAAGCAGGACTGCGGGGGCATCCCTTCCTTTCCTCACAAGCCCATGTGATGCGGCTACATTCACAGAGCACATGAAGCTGTGAAGCCTACAGAGACCCTGAAATTTACTTGCTCACCGAACAAATACAGGCTGAGCACCTACTCTGAGGTAAACATTAGACCGCCGGGTCCGAAGTTAGAAAGACACAGGTCCTAACCTCGGCTCACAGTCTAAAGGAGCGCTGAACACGCAAGCAGTCAGAACTGGTACTTGGCTAGCGCACAGATGACCCTCCTGCCTGTTCACACTTCTGGGGCTGATATGACGCTACTGCCTATGCCACAGTGGTTATTAAACGTCCTCAGCATCACCCCGTAAGCAACTACAATTATGGTTATGTCCTATATTAAGACCGCATGTTTGATGCCAAAGAAGGAGAGAATAGACATCCGGCGCATCTTAAACTGAAACGGAAATAACGCATAGCTTCACATGCTCTGTGGCTCTCTCCAAACATGCCTTCCCACAGCAGTATGACGATTTCTAAGGCTGGGAAGGACCTTGGAAACTAGCTAGACCAACCTCTTCACTCCACGGTGGAAGAGATGGAATGACAGAAGGCTCGGCGACTTCCCACAGCCACCTGCCCAGTTAAGGTCAGAGATGGAGGGAGAGCCACGTCGTCTCATTGCTGGCCCCCAACTCTCTGAACTGGCTCCCGTGTCAGTCAGCAACTCTGCGCCCTCGACGGATCCCGGGTGCTCTGTGCCCACTGCCCCGCCTTCAGTGCCCTCCACGTTCCCCCGAATGGCTAGTAGCTCCCCACCGGGAGGCCGGTCAGGGTGGAGCAAAGCCCTGGGCTTAAGGGTTGGGGTCAGGGGAGGCCGTGCACGCGGCCTGGCTCGCAGGCGCAGCAGGTCCCCGGTCGCGGGGAGCCGGGCAGCAGAAGCAGACCAGGACCCGGTCCCTCCAGCCCCAGAGGCGGCCCGGGGCTGCAGCAGACACGCCCCACCCCCGGCCCCTCGCCGAGGCGCCTCCGGCGCTGGCCTGGCCCGCTCCCTCCCGCGGCTCGGAGCGGAGCCGTGACCCGGGCAGCCTTCAAGGCCACGAAACCCCTGCCCTCGCGGTATCCCAGAGGGTGACCCGGCCCCGCCAAGCAGCAGGACAGCGCGGTGGCCCCGGGGGCACACGCAGCGCCCGGGACGGCAGGCAGCGCCTCTGCAAGAGCAGGGGCAACAGTGAGAACCGCTGACCCCCGAGCGAGGCGGAAGCAGCCCAGCCAAGAAAACGTGTGCTGTGTCGCGGCATCCCCTGAGAAACGAAAGAGAGGCTTCTAATTACGAACCTGTAAAACTGTTAGAATCAAATTAAAAAAAAAAAAGTTTACCTAAAGAAGAAAGATATCTACTATCAATACTTCAGATGCACTGGCATTGGAA
Organism: Antilocapra americana; assembly: GCA_007570785.1. Classification (NCBI taxonomy): domain Eukaryota; kingdom Metazoa; phylum Chordata; class Mammalia; order Artiodactyla; family Antilocapridae; genus Antilocapra; species Antilocapra americana. The sequence goes on along the minus strand of ML661888.1, from coordinate 7,591,969 downwards.
CGACTCATCAAGCACCATGGAGGGGGAAAAAAATATATATATATATATATATATACGTTTTTCTAGAAACCAAACTTAAAGTCACGGTATATTATGACTAACTGATAAAGAACTCAAAACACTATCATGAAGAAACTCAGGAGCGATAAGAACACGCAGAAAGGCAGTTCAATGAGCTCAGAAATAAAATTAATGAGTTAAGTGAATATTTTACCGGAGAGATTAGAATGCAAAAAAGGAACCAAACAGAAATTCTGGAGCTGAAGAACTTGATAATCAAGATGTAGAATGCATTAGAAAGCACTGGAAATAGAGCAAAATAGACAAAGGAGAGAATTGGAAAGTTGTAAGATAGAAATCTAGAAATAATACAGGTAGAAAAGGTGAGAGAATTGAGAGCTTTAAAAAATAAAGAAATTCTACTGGAAATATTTGACTCAGTTAGGAAGAGCCACATAAGACAATGGCTATCCCAGAAAGAGAGGAGAGAGAAGGGGAGAAGGAGTTTCTTTAAAGAAATAATAGCTGAGACCTTCCCAAGCCGGGGGAAAGAACTGGATATACAACTCCATGAAGCTAAGAGAACACAATTATCTCAACACAAAAAGATCTTCTCCAAAATATGTTATATTAAAACTCTAAAGAGTCAACGAAAAAAAAAAGAAAGGTAGCTAGGGAAAAAAAAGAACAATAACCTACAAAAGAACCTCCATTAGGCTAGAAGCAGAATTCTCAGAAGAGACTCTACAGGCCAGGAGAGAGTGGAATGACATTCTCAAAATATTGACAGATCAAAAACTCTCAGCCAAGAATGTTGTACTCAGCAGAGTTATCGTTCACATATGTAGGAGAAATAACGGCTTTCCCAGACAAAAGCTGAGGGAGTTTATCACCACCAGATCTGCTTTACAAGAAATGTTAAGAGGAACTTTTCTACCTGAAACAAAAAGACAACACTACACAGAATTTTGAGTAGGATAACAAACAGGCAAAAATCGTAATGTTGCCAGTCTGCATCAGAATAGGTTGTTAAACAACCAGAGCATAAAGGTTGAAGGAAAAATCAGCAATACAGAAAAGGGATCATTTGAGTAAACAAAATCATAAAAGAGGAAGAGAGAGGAAAGTGAAGGTAAGATGCTTTCAGCAGAAAACGTACTATCTTATCTCTGAGATGTTTAATACAAACTTCATGGTAACCACAAAATATAAATATAGATCAGACACAAACATTTTTTAAAGAAAACAGAAAGCTTCATAGGAAACTATCAAACTAAAGTAATAGAAACACAGGAAAAAAGAAGCAACTGAGATATAGAGCAACCAGAAAACGAAACATAAAACGGCAGTAATGAGTCCTCATTTGTCAATAATCACCTTAAGTGTAAGCTCCCCCCGCCCCCCAATGACTCGGTGGGTAAAGAATCCACCTGCAATGGAATAGACGCAGGTGACGCGGGTTCAATCCCTGGATGAGGAAGATCCCCGGAGGAGGGCATGGCAACCCACTCCAGTACTCTTGTCTGGAGAATCCCATGGACAAGGAGCCTGGGGGGCTACAGTCCAGGGGGTCGTAAAGAGTCGGACAGGACTGAAGCAACTGACACACACACATGTACCATAAGTGTAAATGGATTGAATTTACCAATCAAAAGGCACAGAGTTTCCAGATGGATTTAAAAACAAGACCCAACTACATGCTGTCTACAGGAAATTCATCTCAGCCCTAAAGGCAAACGTGAGTTTAAAAGCAAAGAGATGGAAGATAATATTCCAAACAAATGTCACTCAGAGAAAGCTAGTATAGCCATACTTATTTCAGACAAAATAGACAAGCCAAAAAGTAACAAGAGACAAATATGGACAGTATTAATGATACAGGGACAATTCATCAAAAAACTATTAATATAAATGAGCCTAATATAGGAGAATCAAAATATATTAAGAAATTATTAACAAACCTAAAGGGAGAAATTGAAAGCAACATAATAATAGTAGAAGTCTTTAACAACCTGACTTCCATTAGTGAATAGGTCATCCAGACAGAGCAACAACACAATAACCTCAGCCTTAAAGGAAACATTATATCAGATGCACTTAATAAATTTATACAGGACAACTAATCAAAATGTAGCAGGATACACATTCTTTTCAAGTGCATGTGAAACATTCTCAAGAACACAGTGTGTTGAGACACCAAAAAAAGTCTCAGTAAGCTTAAGAAGACTGAAATCATCAAGCATCTTTTCTGACCATGAGGGTATTAAATTAGAAACCAATTACCAAAAAAAAAAAAAAAAAGCTGGAGATATCACAGACATCTAAAACTAAACAGCATGGTAGTGAACAACTATTGGTTCAATGAAGAAATCAAAGAAGAAAACAAAAAAATATCTGAAAACAAATATAAATGAAAATATTATATACCAAAACCTATAACATGCAGCAAAACTAGTACTAAAAGGGAAGCGGACAGAAAATACAAGAAAAATCCCAAATAACAATTTAAGCTTATACCTGTGCTCTGCTGTGCTTAGTCATGTCCAGCTCTTTGCGACCCCATGGACCATAGCCTGCCAGCCTCCTCTGTCCATGAGGATTCTCCAGTCAAGAATACTGGAGTGGGTTTCCATCCCTTCCTCCAGGGGATCTCCCCAACTCAGGAACTGAAACCAGGTCTGCCCCATTGCCGGTGGATTCTTTAACAGCTGAACCACCAGGGAAGCCCAAGAATACTGGAGTGGGTAGCCTATCCCTTTCCCATGGGATCTTTCCGATCCAGGAATCAAACTAGAGTCTCCTGCATTGCAGGCAGATTCTTTACCAGTTGAGCTACTAAGGGAACTAGAAAAAGATGAATAAAGGAATCCCAAAGTCAGTAGGAAAAAGGAAATAATGAAGATCAGAGCAGAAATCCATGAAATAGAGACTAGAATAACAATATAAGAGATCAATGAAACCAAGAGCAGACTCTTTGAATAGGGATACAAAATTGCAAACCTTTAGATAGACTCCCTAAGAATAAGAGATAAGACTCAGATAAATAAAACCTAACATGAAAGAGAAGAAATTACTAGCAATATCACAGAAACACAAAGGATTACAAGAAATTACTAGGAAAGGCTATATGTCAACAAATTGGGCAACCTAGGAGGAAATCGATAAATTCTTAGAATCACGCAAACTTCTAAGACTAAATCCTGAAGAAATAGAAAATCTAAATAGAACAATTGTTTGTAAGGAGACTAAGACAGCAAAGCCTCTCAGAAACATAAAAGTTGACAACCAGATGGCTTCACAGGTGAATTCTAACAAACATTCAAAGATTTAATATCCATCCTTCCCAAATTCTCCCAAAACAATGGACAAGATGGGAACAATTCCTAACTCATTTCATGAGGCCAATAGTACCAAAACCCAATAACAAAACCAAACAAAGACAACACAAAAAAAATGACAATTACATGACAGCATATCTGATGAACCTAGATGCAAAAATCTTCAACAAAATATTAGCAAAGCAAATGCAACTATACATTAAAAGGATCACACACCATGATCAAGTGGAATTTATTCCAGGGATACAAGGATGGGTCAATATCCATAAATCAATTGTGGTGCTCCACATTAACAAAACAAAGAATACAAATCAAGTGATATCTCAGTAGATGCAGAAATAGCATTGGACACAAAAAATGATAAATTTATGATAAAAATCTCAATAAAATGGTATAGATGGAACTTACATTATCACAATAAATGACATACATAACAAACCCACAGCTAACAGCACACTCAACGGTGAAATGCTGAAAGCTATCCCTCTAAGATCAAGAAAAGACAAGGGTGCTCACTTTCATTACTCTTCCATTACACTATTGGAAATGCTAGCCAGAGCATTTAGGCAATAGAAAGAAATAAAAAGCATTCATACTGGAAATAGAGGATAAAAGCGTCATTCACAGATGACATGATTTTGTATCTATACATATACATGTCTGCATGTATATAACCCTAAAGATGCCACAAAAGTATTAGAAAGAATAAATGAATAGTTTCAGGGTACAAAATCAGTATACAAAATCTGCTTCCTTTCTATGTGCTAATAACGAACTAACTGCAAGAGAAATTAAGAAAAACAATCTCATTTACAACTGCAACAAGAAGAAAAAAATATCTAGGAATAAATTTAACCAAGGAAGTAAAATATCTATACACTGAAAACTATTAGACATTGTTGAGAGAAACTGATGATGCAAACAAAAGGAAAAATATTCTGAGTTCGTGTATTGGAAGACCTAGTATTGTTAAAATGTCCCTATTACCTAAAGAAACCTACAGATTCAGTGTAATCTTTATCAAAATCCCAAAGACAGTTTCCACAGAGACAGAAAAAACGTTTTTTTCTTAAATTTATATGGAACCAAAAGATATCCCAAATAGCCAACGTAATTCTGAGAAAAAAGAACAAGGCTGAAGTGTCACAGTGCCTGATCTCAAATTATACTGCAAAGCTATGGAATTCAAGACAGCAAGGTGCTGACAGATAAACAGACGTACAGATCAATGGAACAAGACTGACACAAATCCACACATACATGGACAGTTAATTTATGACAAGGTAGTAAAGAACTTACAATGGAGAAAGGATACTGTCTTCAATAAATGATGCTGGGAAAACTGGATAACCGCATGCAACAAAGACGAAGAAGGAAGAAAGGAAGAAACTGCATCTCTGTCTCACACCATAAACAAAAGTCAACTCAAAATGAACTGAAGGCTTGACCGTAAGGCTTGAAACCATAAAGCCTCTAGAAGGAAACTCAGGAAACAGGCTTTGACATCAGTCTTAGCAATATCTTTCTGGATCTGTCTCCTTAGGCAAGGGAGACAAAGACAAAACTAAACACATGGCACTTCAACTAACTAAAAAGTTCCTGCACAGCAAAGGAAACCATGAACAAAATAAAGAGACAGACCACCAAACGGTAGAAAATATTTTCAAGTCACATCTAATAAGGGGTTAATATCCAAAATAGATAAAGAACTCATACAACTCGACAGCAACAACAAGAAACCCCAGACAATTTGATTTTTAAAATGGGCAGACATTCTGAATAGACATTTTTCCAAAGACAAACAGATGCCCCATAAGCACACGAAAATAAAAGTTAAACATCACTAATTATTAGGGAAAAGAAAGTCAAAACCACAGTGAGAGATCACCTCACAACTTTTAGAATGACTCTTCTCTAAAAGGCAAGAAATAGTAAGTGTTAAAGAAGGTGAGATGAAAGGGAATCCTTGTCACTGTTGGTGGGGAGGCCGACTGATGGAACCACTACCGAAAGCAGTTTGAAGATTCTGCAAAAAATCAAAACTAGAATCACCATATGATCCAACTATTCCACTTTTGAGTATTTATCGGAAGAATACAAAAACACTAATTCAGGTATATATTTATGCACCTGATGTTCACTGAAGCATTAGTTAAACAGCCGAATATGGAAACAACCAAGTGCCCATCTATAGATCTATAGGTAGATATAGATAAAAATCTATCTATCTATATATAGATAGATACATACACACACGTATATGTAAAAAACATAACACTACTCAGCTATAAAAAACGATGAAACCTTGTCCTCTGTAATAACATGGATGAAGCTTGAAGGTATTATTCTAAGTGAATTAAGTCAGATGGAGAAAGGAAAACGCCATATGACTTTGCTCATACATAGACTATGAAAACAAACAAGAAACAAAAGAAAAAGAAACACATAGATCCAGAGGACAGAAAAGCAGTGACCAGAAGGGACACATAAACTGCTACAGAGGGGAAATTACACGGTGACAGACAGAAACTGAGCATGTGGTGGTGAGCCCAGAGGAGCATGGGCAGAACATGGGACTAATCGAAATGCTATGAGCCAATTTCACCTCGAAAAATGTCTTTAAGAAAATGGAAATAACAAGACTTCACATTTGCAAGGTTTAAAATAAACTATGCAGATAAAATTCCTTGAGACTCCTGGCCTCGGTCCCCTCCTACTTAAGACCATTCCCAAAATGATCTCTCTAGTGCAAATCCGATCAAGTCCCTGCTCTGCCTGAGAGAGAGAAAGCTAGGCTTCTGAACATGGCATGCAAACTCGACTCAGCCAGCTTTCTTTACACTCTCATCGCGTCACTCCCCATAATACTCTGTGTATCATGGGCATTGAACTCTAACTCCTGTTTCCCTAATCCCCCTGCTGTCTACATCTCTGCTTTGCCTGTGTATTTCCACCCCCGGGGATGTCCTCCCACCTCTAGACCTACCTCCTATTCATGGATTTGTCTTCAACCACCCTTCCAATTAATTATTAAAGACCTTGCTTCAATGTTTGACCTTTTTACAACTAGAAGGTGTTTATGTACTACTTTTGTAATGAAAGACTAAATATTCTACTCCAAAGAAAAATTATGGCCCTATTTAAATATCAAATTTTCTGTTAAAATTGATGTAACTAATTATTTTGCCAATTCTTAACTGAAAAAGATTTTTTTAGGCCTTTTCTACCACTTTCTGTGTAGCGCATTTCTAAATTCTTCTTTAAAAGGGTCATAAAAAAAGTTAGATATTTATTTAATTGTAAGGGACTACAGTGACCATTATTATATTTAAACATAGACCTAAACAAAGCAGCACAATTTAAATAAGAAAACTATTTTCTCCCATGCTAGTACAATATTTTCTTTTTCTTTCATAGACCCATTGTGTAACTCTTAATTCCAGTTTTCTCTGGGAATTCTGTTCCTTATCGAAATGGTTGGGCTTACTCATTAAAACAATTCACACAAATTCATTGAGAAACTAGCATAGCTGTGTAGTGGATGGAATTAGTGAGCGGCTTAGACTAGATGTCTAGGGGCAAGACGTCTATTTATTTCACTAGGACCTGGTAGAAGCCTTTAACAACCACTGCTCTCAGGGTCCGCCCATGAACATTCACATATGGACAAAATCAGTGTTGTTCCATCTTTGCAACAGCATAAACCTCTCTTCACAGACAATATTTCACCAAAGCTCATCAGATAAGCAGCGTTTCTCTGGTAAAGGGAAGCAAGGGAGGCAGAGAACTGCCGGCTTGAACCCTCCTCTGCTTCCCAGGGAACTCTGAGATATCCCAAGGAAGTATTCAGGATTCCACGAAACAGTGTGAAATCCACAAAAGAAAATACGATTACTAAGATCATTTCCCACCCTAAAACTTCTATCAAATTCTATAATGCGTTCCTACTGGTTGTGTTGTTCAGTTAGACCAAATGAAGGCTCAAAAGGTAATGGTTAGACCAGTACAAACACACAGCAGAGAATACTGTTCTGTTTTCCACAATGTAAGAGAAATGACAGAAAGGAGACAAAGTTATGCCATTTTAACTCTTTCTCAATACCTTCACATTTCATGATGTAATCAAAACCCAACATCAATGTAAGATAAAGTACTATCAGACTGAACTGAACTGAACTATCAGAAAAAATAAAATAAGCATAATATAGGTCACATTGACTATGAGCATATAGCTGTGGTGATACACACACACACATATATCATACATATCCATACATTATATATTTATACATTCATAGCTATTCATACCTACTATATATATTCATACATTTATACATATTCCTCTTCCAAAGTTTCCTTTGATTATTTCATTTTGGGAACTTCTATGTCTCTCAGTTCAGTTCAGTTCAGTCGCTCAGTCGTGTCCAACACTTTGTGACCCCATGAACCGCAGCATGTCAGGCCTCCCTGTCCATCACCAACTCTTGGAGTTTACCCAAACTCATGTTCATCGAGTGGGTGATGCCATCCAGCCATCTCATCCTCTATCATCCCCTTCTCTTCCTGCCCCCCATCCTTCCCAGCATCAGGGTCTTTTCCAGTGAGTCAACTCTTTGCATGAGGTGGCCAAAGTATTGGAGTTTCAGCTTCAACATCAGTCCTTCCAATGAACTCCCAGGACTGATCTCCTTTAGGATGGACTGGTTGGATCTCCTTGCAGTCCAAGGGACTCTCAAGAGTCTTCTCCAACACCACAGTTCAAAAGCATCAGTTCTTCGGCACTCAGCTTTCTTTAAGGTCTAACTCTCACATCCATACATGACTACTGGGAAAACCATAGCCTTACAGATTCTAAGTTAGACCCTCAAAGCCACCGCTCTATACCCTGATTGCAAGTACCCTTTGGTGATAATTATTAAATGGTTTGAAAAACTTTAGAAAAGCTGAAAACTACAAAAGCTAATCAGGACAGCCAGGAGAAATATCAATAACCTCAGATATGCAGATGACACCACCCTTATAGCAGAAAGCTATGAAGAACTAAAGAGCCTCTTGACGAAAGTGAAAGAGGAGAGTGAAAAAGTTGGCTTAAAGCTCAGCATTCAGAAAGCTAAGATCATGGCATCTGGTCCCATCACTTCATGGCAAATAGATGGGGAAACAGTGGAAACAGTGGCTGACTTTATTTTGGGGGGGTTCCAAAATCACTGCAGATGGTGACTGCAGCCATTAAAAGATGCTTACTCCTTGGAAGGAAAGTTATGGCCAACCTAGGCAGCATATTAAAAAGCAGAGACATTACTTTGCCAACAAAGGTCCGTCTAGTCAAGGCTATGGTTTTTCCAGTAGTCGTGTATGGATGTGAGAGTTGGACTATAAAGAAAGCTGAGTGCTGAAGAATTGGTGCTTTTGAACTGTGGTGTTGGAGAAGACTCTTGAGAGTCCCTTGGACTGCAAGGAGATCCAACCAGTCCATCCTAAAGGAGATCAGTCCTGGGTGTTCATTGGAAGGACTGATTTTGAAGCTGAAACTCCAGTACTTTGGCCACCTGATGCAAAGAGCAGACTCACTGGAAAAGACCCTGATGCTGGGAAGGATTGGGGGCAGGAGGAGAAGGGGACGACAGAGGATGAGATGGTTGGATGGCATCACCGAATCAATGGACATGAGTTTGGGTAAACTCCAAGAGTTGGTGATGGACAGGGAGGCCTGGCGTGCTGCGGTTCATGGGGTCACAAAGAGTCGGACATGCCTGAGCGACTGAACTGAACTGAACTGAAGTACTGGGCTTCAAACACTCCATAGCTTCCAGCCTCAGTATGAAAATCCAAGGCTCTCCCTGATTCGACCCCTGTGGAACTCGCCAGCCTCATCCTGTCTCACTACGCTGCCCCTGACTTCCGTTCCTGAGGTGGCAGCTTGGCCTTCTCTCAGTCCACATCCCCTGTTGTGTCACTGAGGCCTTGATCACGCCCCCTCGGCCCGGAGACCGAGTCTTTCCAACCAGCCCTACAGCAGTCTGCTCCCCTGCAGATGTCAGCGTGGGCCTCTCTTCCTCATAGAAGACATCCTTGACCCAGTCTATACCAGGTATCCCCCTGTGCATTCCAATACACCTTATATCTTTCCACAAAGCTTTACTTATTTGAAACTGTTCAATTTATCATTTGTGATTATTCATTTTGCTTCTGAATCCTTGTTGCCAGGAAATTCCATGTGGAAGAGACCACATCTATGTAGCTTATCTGCGCAGCCACAACATTTCTCACAGTAACTGGCATTTGGTAGATACTCAACAAACATTTATTGATAAAAAAGTGCACTTGGAAAATTCACAAATTTATGAATCCATTCCTTAATGGCTCACAGTGGTTTTTAACTCACTTTCTTATACCTAAAATTTTGCTTTATTTTTTTAATTTTCTTTTGTTAGAAAACATTTTATGATGCCTTCAAATTCTTTAACTAAATGAAATGCCTGAATATATATGCTTTTATAGAGCCATCTAGTGTTCATTTTGTTTAGTGAAGCTAAAAACAAAATAAGGCAAAAACCTATTCTTAGCAGTGAGGAATACATAATATCCATTTGGCAATAGCAATTAAACACATCAACTGGCCGCTTGAATATTATTTTTTTTTCCTGAGCTAGCTTCCTCTCCCCTTCAATATAGAAGGGGTATCAGTCATTCTAGAATTCTGGTAACTAAAAATTTGATGAAAGACCTTTGGCTAATGTAATATATTAGAACAAATGTGCTATTATGTGCTCCTTCCTGAAAATTAAAACATTAGGAAATGAATAAAATATGCTTAACTTTATACAGATAAAGAGAAGAAGTTAGGAATCAGTATCAGATAAGAGATGTAATAATATTTTGGAACTTAGGAAAAAAGAATGGATGGTAATTGACACCACCTTTAGAGAAAGCCAGCTTATTCACAGAGTACATCATGCCAAGTGCCAGCCTGGGTGAATCACAAGCTGGGATCAAGATTTCCTAGAGAAGTATAGACAACCTCAGATATGTGGATGATACACTCTAATGGCAGAAAGAAAAAAGGAACCACAGAGCCTCTTGATGAGAGTGTGAGAGGAAGAATGAAAAAGCTGGCTTAAAGCTCAGCATTCAAAAGACTGAGCTCAGGGCATCTGGTCCCGTCATCTCATGGCAAAGAGATGGGGGAAAAGCAGAAACAGTGAAATGTTTTATTTCCTTGGGCTCCAAAACCACTGTGGGTGGTGGTTGCAGCTATGAAATTAAAAGATACTTGCTCCTTGGAAGAAAAGCTATCACAAACTTAGTGTATTAAAAAGCAGAGGCATCACTTTGCCCACAAAGATATGTATAGTCGAAGCTGTGGTTCTTCCAGTGGTCATGTACAGATGTGAGAGTTGCACCATAAAGAAGGCTGAGCACCGAAGAGCTGAGGCTTTCAAACTGTGGGGCTGGAGAGACTCTTGAGAGTCCCTTGGACTGCAAGGAGACCAAACGTGTCCACCCTAAAGGAGATCAACTCTGAATATTCACTGGAAGTATTGATGCTGAAGCTAAAACTCCAGTACTTTGGCCACCTGATGCAAAGAGCCAACTCAGTGGAAAAGACCCTGATGCTGCGAAAGATTGAAGGCAGGAGGAGAAGGGGACGACAGAGGATGAGATGGTTGGGTGGCATCACTGACTCAATGGACATGAGTTTGAGTAAACTCCGGGAGACAGTGAAGGACAAGGAAGCCTGGAGTGCTGTCCATGGCACTGCAAAGAGTCAGGCCTGACTTAGCAACCAAACAACAACAAAAACTATGGAAAATAGTAGGTGAAGCCAGTAAGAAGAGAAACCTAAGAACATCTCAAAAATTAAAGGTGTAGTAAATCCTTCTCAAGTCCTATGTGATATATACTCTAGCAGAATATAAACCAAAAAAAGAAAAGTGAAAATATGGTATCCAGCATGCAGAATATCTAAGAAAGGAAAGAAATAAAGCAAATTTCTAGGATAGTCAGGAAGGGAAGTCTCAGAACGCCAAGAAATATATATATATGTTTTAAAAAATCTGCTGTTTGAATATATAGAGAGGATATTATAATTCTTCCAGAATATTCAGGAATGAATTAGTCATAGGTACAAAAAAATTTTTAGAAAAAAATTTAAATGCAAGAAAAAATATTAAAATACTAAGTATATATAAAAAGTAATAATAATGTAAAACCTAAATACTGATTTAATCAATTGTGATATAACTACATTGAGAAGATAGGAAGAGGAAAAATGGTGTGGCAGGTGCATATAAGAGAGCCAAATATTTTTATACCTGAACTAAAAAAATAAAGCAATCAATTACTTCATTTAGATAAATGGATATGAGCTCAGAAAAGAACAGGAAGTAACTCTGAGATGATCAAGATGGCCAAACAGGAGGGCATCGAGGTCACATCACCTACGGATTCATCAGAAATACCCATCCCTGTGGGGCAACTCTCACCGAAAGCAAACTGGAGACCGGCAGAAAGACTCGTGCGCAGCCAAGGCTGTAAAGGAAGACCTGAATAGAGCCAGGTGGGGAGGGGGCGAAGTCAGCACCCAGGCCCCAACCTGGGGGGCAGAGAAGAAGGGGTATCACGGGCTTGAGGGCCTTCTCTGCGGCATGGGGAGTCAAGCTGCGTATCAGGGCCTGACATCAGGAGAATGAAGCTACCTTGGCCGACTCGAAAGTCACCGGGACAGAATGCAGAGCACCCCAGGCCCGTCTCAGCCTCTCTCCCCCTCCCTGGCCCCTCACACCTGTGAAATGGAAACACTGTCGCACTCACATCTAAGCGGGAGCAGCACAGGAGTAACCCCATCCTACAAAAGGAAAGTGAACCTTTTAGAGTATTGTCAGACATCCCAGAAAATTATATTAGCAATTGCTAACATAACTAAAAATGTGTTTCAAATTTCTGAAGAGTCTGTAAAAATAATTTTTACCTCCCTTTTGCCTCTTCCCAGCACCAAAACTCACAATTGGAAAAGAAAGCATTTAACCACCAGTAAGAATACAGTCTACGGTTTCACGTGAATATGAGTTTATGTCTAGTGTAGCAACAGCAACCTGTATTCTTGTGAATATAAAATACAGCTCAACTATTAGAAAAGCCCCTAACGCTGGGAAAGACCGAGGGCGGGAGGAGAAGTGGGCAACAAAGGATGAGATGGTTGGATGGCATCACTGACATGAGTTTGAGCAAACTCCGGGAGACGGTGAAGGACAGGGAAAGCTGGGGTGCTGCAGTCCATGGGGTCGCAAAGAGTCGGACACGACGGAGTGGCTGAACAACAGCAGGAAACCAAACTCCAGCAGTGGAGAACGCACACACGAAGGCTTGTTTGCCCCAGGAATAGTGCTGAGGACCGACTGAAGACTAGCTGGGGCTCTGGCCAGACTGCCTGTGACTGCCGGAGCACATCCCCAGTCTGCGCAGCGCCTGCCCTGCCCTCTTGCTCTGGCACAGTTTTCTACCAGACAAAAGGACCAGTGCTGAGGACAGTGGGCAAGGGAGAGGGAGAGTAACCAGCTCCGGACCTTACCCTCAGGGTTGGCGGTCCAGGACCGTGTGCCCCGTCCCCACTCCCAATATGAAGCAGGCCACTCAACAGAGGAGAAGCCCCAGCTCACGCCTGTCACTGGCTCGAGCCCCATGCGGCACCAGCCCAGCTCCCAGCAAGGCGATCGATGCCAGCACACCCCCAGGGAAAGAAGAAATGCATTCCCACTTTAGATCCAGCTATTCCTTCAAAGCCACTGGGCACACAGAGACTGCCCAGGGACGCTCCCACACAATGACACAACTTCATGACAGGAGGAGGCAACCGTCTCATCTAATCGCATAGAGACAGCGAGAGAGAAACAAAATGAAAAGACAGAAGAATAATTTCAAAAGAGAAAAAGAAGAGAATCCTAGAAAATAACCCTGTTATGTGTGTCAGTCGCTCAGTCGTGTCCAACTCTTTGCGGCCCCATGGACTGTAGCCCACTAGGCTTCTCCATCCATGGAGTTCTCCAGGCAAGAATTCTGGAGTGGCTCCCCGTTCCCTTCTCCAGAGGACCTCCCAACCCAGGGACTGAACCCTGGTCTCCTGCATTGCAGGCAGATTCTTTACCATTTGAGCTGCAGGGAAGTCCTAAAATAACCCTAAAGAAACAGAAATGAATAATTTGCCAGATAAACAGTTCAAAGCAATAGTGATAATACAGCTAACAACTTGGGAAAGAATAGATGAACACAAAGATAATATTAACAAGGAATCAGAAAATAGAAAAAAGAACCAGAGCTGAAAAAGACAATGACTGAATTTAAAAAAAAAAATTAAAAACAGACTGGGTGACAAAGAAGGCAGAAGCAATCTGGAATGCAGAATAATGAAAATGACCAGATCACAACAGCAAAAAAAAAAAAAAAAATTAATGTGAACAGATTAAAAGTCATACGGTGCACCATCAAGTATACTAGCATTTGCGTGCTAGGAGTCCCAGAGGAGAAGAGGAAAGGGTCAAAGATATATGTGATGAAATTACGACTGAAGACTTCCCAAAGTGGAAGAAGGAAACAGATTTCCAAGTAAGGGAATCAAAGAGAGTCCCAAACAAGATAAACTCAGAGATATCCACAAGAAGACACACCATAATTAAAATGGCAAAAGTTAGAGAATTTTTAAGGCTTCAAAAGAAAACAAAGGGCTACATACAAAGGAACCCCCATAAGGCTATCAGCTGATTTTTCTGCAGATATTTTGCAGGACAGAAAGGAGTGGTATAATATACTTAAAGAGCTGAAAGGAAGAAAGCCTAAAACCTAGGACACTCTACCCACAAGGTTATCATTCAGAATTAAAAAAGAGATAAAGAGAGCTTGTCAGACAAGCAAAAACTAAAAGAGCTCATGATACTACATCAAAATGACAAAAAGTGTTAGATGTTTCTCATTAAGTGTAAAAGATAAGGCTACAATAAGGATAGATTTATAGGAAAGAAAAAATCCCACTAGTAAGGCAAATATATAGAAAAGTCTATGGGGTCAACCACTAAAATAAGCTAGCACAAAGACTTAAAATTGGGATTGTAAAATCAATGTAACTATAATAAATAGTTAAGAGAAAGACATGAAGACACGAAATATAAAAACAAAAATACAAAATGTGGAGAGGACACAGGAGTAAAAATGTAGATCTTTAAAATACGTTTGAACTTAAATCACCACCAGTTTAGAGGAACCAAACCTGTAAGTATAGGCTGAAATATATAAACCTCATGGTAACCACATCAAACACCTATGACAGATAAATAAAACTAGGGAGGAGAGAACACAAGCATATCACTAAAGCAAATCATCAAATCACAAGGGGAGAAACTAAAAGAAGAAAAGAACAAAAAACGATGAACACAGCTGTAAAACAAGTAACAAAATGGCAGTAAGTATAAATTATCGATAATCACCTTAAGTGTCAATGGACTACATGTTTCGAGCAAAAATCATAGGGTGACAGATTAGATAAAAAATAAGACCTATTTATTTGTTGCCTACAAGACTCATTTCAGAACTAGACACACACAGATTGAAAGTGAGGGATGGAAAAATATATACCTAACAAATGGAAACTGAAAGAACGTAGAGGTAGCAGTATCATGTAAGACAAAGTAGACTTTAAAACAAAGACTACAACAAAAAGCAGAGAAGGGCATTACATAATGATGAAAAAGTCAATACAAGAAGAAGATATAACATTTGCTAACATATATGCACATTAAATTGTTGCTATTGTTGTTTAATCACTAAGTCACGTCTGACTCTTTGTGACCCCATGACATTAGCCCACCAGGTCCCTCTGTCCATGAGATTTTCCAGGCAAGAATACTGGAGTGGGTTGCCATTTCCCTCTCCAAGAGATCTCCCCAACCCAGTGATCAAAGCACCTAAAATATGAGCACCTAAAAATATGAAGCAAATATAAACAAACATAAGGAAAGAAATTGATAATAACCCAATAATAGTAGGAGACTTTAACACCCCGCTTACATCAGTGGACAAGTCATTCAGACAGAAAATCAATCAGGAAACAGTACTCTTAGGTGGTGTATTAAACCAGTTGAAGTTGATAAGTGATTGCAGTACCTTCCACTTAAAACAGTGGAGTACGCATTCTTCTCAACTGCACACAGAATGTTCTCCAGCACAGATCATGTGGCAGTCCACAAAACAAGTGTCATCAAATTTAAAAAGTTAGAAATTATAACAAGCATTTTTTCCAAACACAGTGGTATGAAAATAGGAATTATTTACAGGAGGAAAAAAAAACACATAGAGACTAAACATTCCACTAAAAAACCAATTGGTTGATTAAAAAAAGTAAAAGAGGAAATCAGAAAATAAATTGAGACAGATAAAACAAAACTTTCTGGAACACAGCAAAAGAAGTTACAGGAAGGAATGTTTTAGAGATACAAGCCTTTTACAATAAAAAAAAAAAAACCCTCAAATAAACAACCTAACAAACCATCTGATAGAAAAGAGAGGAAATAAATAGAGACTAAAAAAGAATAGGAAAGATCAATGACAAATTTTTTAATTTTAAAAATTAATAAGCTTTTAGTCAGGCTCATTAACATAAAAGAGAAGGACAAAAGTAAACAAAGCAAGAAATGAAGAGGAGAAATTACAACTGCTATCACAGAGATACTAAAATCATAAAAAAATACTATTGATAGCTAAATGCCAACAAATTGGACAACTTAGAAGAAATGGACAAATTTCTAGAAACACACAATCTTCTAAGATTGAATCAAGTAGAAATGGACAATCTGAGCAAGCTGATTGCCAGTTATGAAATTGAATTAGTAATCGAAAAACTCCTAGTAAACAAAAGTCTAATACTGGAAGGCTTCACAGGGGAATTCTACCAAACATATAAGGAAGACTGAATAACTATCTTTCTCAAACTTTTCCCAAAAATTTGAAGAGGAAAGAAACTCCCAAATTCACTATACAAGGCCATAGTACCCCAACACTAAAGCCAGACAAAGATGCTACAAAGAAAAGAAAATTATAGGTCAATATTTCTATTGCATATAGATGCAAAAAATCTGATCCCTCTACCAACTCTGATGAGAATTTTAATCATGAATGAATGTTGATGGTTTTTGCACTTGTTGAAATGGTCATGTGATTTTTATCTTATGTTTTGTCAATATGGTATATTGCATTGATTGCTTTGCAGATATTGAAACATCTTTGCATCCCATTTAATCATGGTGCATGATCTTTTTAATATATTGTTGAATTCGGTTTGCTAATATTTTATTAGTTCATGACTTTAACAATTTTTTAGTGTTCCTTAATTTGGATTTCTCTGAAGTTTCTTTGTGGATAGATTCAGTTTATACATTTCAGCAAGAATAACCACTAGCTGTACGTTGTTCCATTATTGGTTAGGATAGTTACTTTTGAAAACTTGGCTAAGATAGAATTCCTCCATTTTCTCCATTGAGGCTACTAGTTTTTCCATTAGTATTAGTAAATAATTTCTGGGGAAAATCTTTGGAATTGTTTAAAGTTTTTTATCAAGTTTTCTCTCAAATTTTAACAGCCATTAAGCATTCTTGTTTGAATCAATTATTATGATGATTGCAACAAAATTATTTTTAACTTTATTAGTTCTTCTAATTTTAATAATTGTATTCTGTTGTGCAGATTTTTTAAATCTCTAACACAGGACTGGATCCTTGTAATCAGTCCCTCTCTGAAATGTGGAACAAAAACAACAAAAAATTAGCATTACTTGGCCTAAAATCTGATTTTACAATATTTTTTAAATATAAGAAGTTCTTAAAGTCTACCAAGTATAATGTTGGTAAAAGTTTAAATCCAATATTTAATGTTAAACATTAAATGCCAGCACTGTCCTTTTTACCTCAGTTGTATTTTTTGTGTTCACCAATTAACATGACCTACAATTTTTAAAACACATTAACCACAGTACTTCTGAAAAACAGAAAAACCTGAGTAAAATTACATGTTTTGTAAGATGAATGTTCCTAACGACCAGACAGATTTACAGCTAATTCTTACATTTTACAGATGAAGAAACAAAGTCCCCATGCGGATAAGTAATTTATACAAAATCTCATCAATAATTAATTTTTTAAAAATAGTTCCAGAGCCAAGCTCTCCTGCTTTTTTATATGTTAAATTATCTGAAAGGCATGATAATTAACCAAAATAAAATTTTATAACAAAATGGTTAAAAAACAAGCTTCCTTACTTCTCTTCAGATAGTTACATGAGAACTTTTGAGAGTCACATAGGAAAAAAAAATTACTGTAACCAATGACCTTTTGAAAATGTTAAAATTGCAAAATAGAGACCACCAGCTTCCAAAAGTAATGGATTTTTCATTTCAGGAATCAAGGATTTTAGAAAAACAGATGTGGGAACCTGTCTGTCTCCCAGAGACACTGAAATACTTCTCACTCAGCAGGAGAATCATCACAGCTGTTTGGGCTGTGTGTTCGGTGGTCTCCACGCCCGCCGTCTGCTCTTAGTCATGCAGAGACCAGGACAGTTTTCTGGAAGTGGAGCACAGTACTCTGCTCTCTGACCCGCCTGATGTCTCAATAGCATGAGGGGCCTGCAGAACTTCACAGCCAGCAGAGCTTGTTACCTAGTGTCTCCACCCCTGACATTCCAAAGTGGATCTTCTCAGAAAGGATTTTGTTTGGTGATTTTGCAGTCTTGAGAAATTTTGATTTTTTGAAGCTTCAGTATGGGGTTTCAGGGTATATGGGAATAACAGCTGTCCACTTTATTTCTTTAACTGTAAATGTGCTCAGGTACAGGAAGAAAGGAGTCTGGAGCAAGCTTGTGAATACTCTGAGTGACAGTCTCCTGAAGACACGAATAAAACTGAAAAAGGCTTAATAAGGAAGTAGAAAGCTATTCCACATCTTTGAAGCAAATAAACAAACTCATAAACACAGAGGACAGATAGGGGTTGGCCAGAGAACAGATTGATGGGAAAAGTCAATATTGCTAAAATGTCCAAACAATTTACAAACAAGTCTAAAATTTGCATAGAACCACAAAAGACCCCAAAGAGCCAAAGCAGTCTTGACAAAAAAGAGAACAAAGCTGGAGGCATCATGGTTCCTAATTTCAAACTATATTATGAAGTTATTAATATAATGAGCAATAACATATTGGCATAAAAACAGACACACAGGTCAATGGAACAGAGTCTAGTGCTCAGAAGTAAACCCACACACTTTTGTTTTGAAAGTCGCTCAGTTATGTCCTACTCACAGTGTATGGAGATTAAATTTATATATTAAGACAGCATTAGGCCATAAGAAAGCAAGAAATCTTGCCATTCGCCGTGATACGGTCGGACCTCGAGGACATCACGCTAAGTGGAATGTCAGACAGAGAAAGACAAGAGCCATCTGATGTCACTTAAACGAACAGACAGACTCTTTGGTATAGAGGACAGACTGGTGTTTGCCAGAGAACAGATGCTGGGTGAAATAGGTGAAGGTGGTCAAAACGCACTGCACGCTTCCACCTCTACGGAAGTCATGGGGACAGACTATTTGCAAGTTGCCAAGAGAACAGATCCTAAAAGTTCTTGTCACAAGAAAAATTTGTAACTATGTAGCGATGGATGGGAACAAGACTTACCGCGGTGCGTAAGTCTTCACCACAACCCTGCTGTACACCTAAAACGAACATCACGTTATGTTTCAATTACATGTCAGTTAAAAAGAAGAACTAGCGTAGGTTTTGATATCTGAACCAAATTTTGGATGGCAGAGTACAGGGTCCATTCCATCTCAGTGGGATGACTACAATATCTCTGAAGATTGTTTTCTATCTTAAAAAGCATGTTAATTTCACATTCTACTCCATACTATATGCATGCTTGAAATAAGTGTTGCAAAATAAATTTTGAATGCTTAAATGCTTTCAAATGTTTCCTAAAAGATGTACTTTGTGGAAGATGAATGACATTTGTCCCATGGCTTCATCGATTCCCTGGCACATAGTCATTTGAGCAGTGAGTATTTCAGTTTGAGAGTTACACATGAAGTCCTGCTTCATTACCTTCTAAATGACAAAAACAAATCCACTGAAAACAAAGGAAATTTCTAAGGTTACACAGTCGGCCAGAACAAAGATCCTGTGCTTCCAATATGACAAATATCCCAAAAGCCTAGTTTATTACTAACACTGAAGAGCTGATGCAGGCAGGGAGTTTGTAAAAGTTACTCAGAAGCACAGTCATAAGCACCAAAATCAAATTACTATCTTAGGAATTAAAAGCACAGAGACAAGGGGAGAGTTACAAGTGCGTGTGTGTTTATGCTCAGTCGTGTCCGACTCTTTGCACACCCCATGGACCGCAACCCACCAGGCTCCTCTGTCCATGGGATTTTTCAGGCAAAAATACTGAAGCAGGTTAACATTTCCTCCTCCAGGAGATCTTCCCGACCCAGGGATCAAATTCACATCTCCTGCGTCACCTGCATTGATAAGTGGATTCATTACCACTGCGCCACCTGGGAAGCCCAGAGTTACAAGTAAACAGCTACAAAAAGCAACCAGCATCTTTTCATGTACCTGTTAGCTACTTTTAAGTCCTCTGCCAGCTTTTAATTGGATTTTTTTTTCTATTGAGCTATATAAATGAGTTCCTTATATACTAGAGATGAACCCTTATCAGATAGATGGTTTGCAGATATTCCACGCTGTTTCATTTTGCTTGTTGCTTCCCTTGCTGTGCCATATCTTTTCAGTTTGTTGTTTATTTTTGCGTTTGTTGCTCACACTTTTGGTGAGATATCCAAAAAATCTTTGGTAAGACCAAGTTGAGGATCTTATTTTCTGTTTACTTTCAGGAGTTTTACACTATTAAGTGCTGTTTAGATCTTTGGTCCCACTTTGAGTTTAGTTATTGTGAGCATGCATGCCTCATGGTATAAGATAGGGATCTAAATTTGCCTGTGAATATCCTATTTTTCCAACACCATTGATTGAAGAGACTATCCCTACCTCACTGAGTATTCTTTAGACACACGCATTTATTTCGTATTCTGTTCCATTGGTCTGTGACTGCTTTTAAGCTACAAAAAGTATAAACTATTCCCAAAGAGTTTTGCTTGTAACTGTAGAAATATGTCTTTTGCTGTTCAGCCAGTAAGTCATGTCTAACTCTTTGCAACCCCATGGACTGCAGCATGCCAGGTTTCCCTGCCCTTCACTATCTCCCAGAGCTTGCTCAAATTCATGTCCATTGAGTCCATGATGCCATCCAGCCATCTCATCCTCTGTTGCCCCCTTTTCCTCCTGCCTTCAATCTTTTCCAGCATCAAATCTTTCCCCATGAGTTGGCTCTTCACATCAGGGGGCCAAAGTACTGGGGCTTCAGCTTCAGTATTAGTCCTTCCAATGAATATTCAGAGTTGATTTTCTTTAGGATTGACTGGTTTGATTCCTTGCTGTCTAAGGGACTCTCAAGAATCTTCTCCAGCACTACAATTCAAAAGCATCAATTCTTCGATGCTCAGCCTTCTTATGGTCCAACCCTCTTATATCCAGACACGGTGACGGGAAAAACCATAGCTTGAACTAGACAGACCTTTGTTGGCAAAGTGATGTCCCTGCTTTTTAATATGCTAGCGAGGTCTGTCATAGCTTTTCTTCCAAGGAGCAGCATCTTTTAATTCTGTGGCCGCAGTCACCATCTGAAGTGATTTTAAAGCCCAAGAAAGTAAAATCTGTCACTGTTTCCACTTTTCCCCCATCTATTTACCATGAAGTGATGGGACAGGATGTCATAATATGTCTAGTGATCTTCAGAATACTGTTCTACAGCCAAGACTTGAATTAAAGTCTATTAATCGAGTTGCTGACAGGCCGTTGTACTGGTGGGACTTGTGAGAGAAAGGAGAGTGAGGCTGAAAGGAGGGTGAGAAAGGAGGGTGGGCTCACAGCTGTGAGTCTGACTCAACACTGCAAGTTGTTTCTTGGTTCCTTGTGGCTTTATGGATTTCAAGTAAAATCATAAATATGTTTTAAAAACATGTAAAGTATGTTGAATTAATTAATTAAAGTGAATAGTTAGGTAATCTTGGCAAATTACTTATTATTCCTTAATTTACTTATCTATCTATACTATTTCACAGATGGTCTATTTGACTTAAAGAGTTAATATAAGTGTTTTCATATAAGTTCTGGACACACAGCAGGTGCCATGGAAATGTTAGCTATTAGTATTATCATGTTGAAGCTCACAACCAGTATTAAAAAGTCTTAATTTATATACATCTTCTCTAAACAGCGGCTTCTGGAGGATAAGAATCATCAAAACAGAGTTACTGAGACAAACCGAGTAACCCGAGCTGGCCAGGTGCCCGAGTAAACTGGTGACAAGAGCCAGGCCGTGTCTCCTGTACCGCGCTGATTCACACAGTACCAGGCAAAACTCGGATGCTCAACAGACTGTGCCCTCAATCAGGTAGCTGAAAACACAGAAAAAATTAACAATGCTCAGAAGATTAATCATGCCCCAACTAGAGTATTGACCAGGAAAATGTAAAACCCTAAATATGTGTACAAAGCGAGCTGCTTGTCAAAAATGAAGCCTAATTTGCAACTAACTACAAAATGTTTCTTAAAGACCTTACATAAAAATAATAAAAAGCAACATTTTTAAAAAAGGACCTTAAAGAAGCTGAAGAACTCTGTATATAATGCAGATAATGATAATTAAAATAACCAATTATTTGGTGGCTGTGCAGCGCTGGAGCAACAAGTGGCTGTGAGAAGATGCCAACGTCCAAGGTCAGAGAAACCCCAGTAAGATGGTAGGCACTGGAGCGGCTGTGAAGAGACACCCCACATCCAAGGGCAAAGGCAGAGCCTCAGCAAGATGGTAGGAGGGGCAAATTTGCATTTAGAATCAAACCCCATTCCCACCAGAGATGCTCAGAGGGCTCAAATAAACTGTGTGTGCACCAGGACACAGGGACCCCACAGAGACTGAGACCGAACTGTGGCTGAGCGTCTCCTGCGGAGGTGCAGGTCGGCAGTGGTCTGCTGCAGGGACGGGGCCCTGGGTGCAGCAGACTTGGGTGTGGCTTAAGCCCTCTTGGAGGAGGTCGCCATTAACCCCACTATAGAGCTGCCAAAGCTTACACAGGACTGGGAAACAGACTCTTGGAGGGCACAACAGAACTTTGTGCACCAGGACCCAGGAGAGAGGAGCAGTGACCCCACAGGAGACTGCCCCAGACATGCCGGGAGTGTTCAGGAGTCTCCAGCGGAGGCGTGGGTCGGCAGGGGCCTGCTTCAGGGTAGGGGGCACTGAGTATAGCAGTGTGTGCAGGGGACCCTTTGAAGGAGGTCGCCATTATCCTCATCACCTCCACCATAGTTTGGCCCCAGGTAAATAGCAGGGAGGGAACACAACACCACCCATCAACAGAAAATTGGATTAAAGATTTACTGAGCATGGCCCCGCCCATCAGAACAACACCCAAATTCCCTCCCCCCGCCCCCAGTCTCTGTCATCAGGAAGCCTCTTATTCCTCTCCATCAGAGGGCAGACAGACTGAAAACCACAATCACAGGAAACTAACCATTCCAATCACATGGACCACAGCCTTGTCTAACTCAGTGAAATTATGAGCCATGCTGTGTAGGGCCACCCAAGATGGACGGGTCATGGTGGAGAATTCTGACAAAATGTGGTCCACTGGAGAAGGGAATGGCAAACCACTTCGGTATTCTTGCCTTGAGAATCCCATATGAAAAGTCAAAGAGATAGGACAGTGAAAGATGAACCCCCCAGGTCGGTGGGTGCCCAATATGCTATTGGATATTAGTGCAGAAATAACTCCAGAAAGAATGAAGAGGTGTAGCCAAAGCAAAAACAATACCTAGTTGTAGATGAGACTGGTGATGGAAGCAAAGTACGATGCTGCAAAGAGCAATATTGCCTAGGAACCTGGAATGTTAGGCCCATGAATCAAGGCAAATTAGAAGTGGCCAAACAGGAGTGTGGGCAAGAATCCCTCGGAAGAAATGGAGTAGCCACCATAGTCAACAAAAGTCTGAAATGCAGTACTTGGATGCAGTCTCGAAAATGACAGAATGATCTCTGTTCGTTTCCAAGGCAAACTATTCAACATCACGGTAATCCAAGTCTGTCCCCCGACCAGTAAAACTGAAGAAGCTGAAGTTGAACAGTTCTATGAAGACCTACAAGACCATCTAGAACTAACACCCCAAAAGATGTCCTTTTCATTATAGGGGGCTGGAATGCAAAATAAGAAGTCAAGAAACATCTGGCAAATTTGGCCTTGGAGTACAGAATGAAGCAGGGCAAAGGCTAACAGAGTTTTGCCAAGAGAACGCACTGGTCATAGCAAACACCCTCTTCCAACAACACAGGAAAAGACTTTACACATGGACATCACCAGAGGGTCAACACTGAAATCAGATTGATTATATTCTTTGCAGCCAAAGATGGAGAAGCTCTATACAGTCAGCAAAACAAGACTGGGAGCTGACAGTGGCTCAGACCATGAACTCCTCATTGCCAAATTCAGGCTTAAATTGAAGAAAGTAGGGAAAACCACTAGAACATTTAGGTATGACCTAAATCAAATCCCTTATGATTATACAGTGGGAGTGACAAATAGATTTAAGGGACTAGATCTGATAGACAGAGTGCCTGGTGAACTATGGATGGAGGTTGATGACACTGTACAGGAGGCAGTGATCAAGACCATCACCAAGAAAAAGAAATACAAAAAACCAAAATGGCTGTCAGAGGAGGCCTTTCAAATAGCTGTGAATAGAAGGGAGGGGAAAGCAAAAGAGAAAAGGAAAGCTACACCCACTTGAATACAAGATTCCAAAGAATAGCAAAGATAGATAAGAAAGCCTTCCTCAGTAATCAGTGCAAAGAAATAGGGGAAAACAATAGAATGGGAAAGACTAGAGATCTCCTCAAGAAAATCAGGGATACCAAGGAAACACTTCATGCATAGATGGGTATGCACAGAAATGGTATGGACCTAACAGAAGCAGAAGATATTAAGAAGAGGTGGCAAGAATACACAAAAGAACTGTACAAAAAAGATCTTTATGACCCAGATAATCACGATGGTGTGATCACTCACCTAGAGCCAGACATCCTAGAATGTGAAGTCAAATGGGCCTTAGAAACATCACTATGAACAAAGCTAGTGGAGGTGATGCAATTTCAGTTGAGCTATTTCAGATCCTAAAAGATGATGCTATGAAAGTGCTGCACTCAATATGCCATGCAAGTTTGGAAAACACAGCAGTGGCCACTGAAAAGGACTGGAAAAGGTCACTGGATTGGAAAAGGTCATTGGACTGGAAAAGGTCAGTTTTCATTCCAATCCCAAAGAAAGGCAATGCCAAAGAATGCTCAGACTCCACACAATTGCACTCATCTCACACACTAGTAAAGTAATGCTCAAATTTCTCCAAGCCAGACTTCAACATACGTGAACCATGAACTTCCAGAAGTTGTCTTGAACAAGCTGTCTTTAAATAAGGCAGAGGAACCAGAGATCAAATTGCCAACATCAGCTAGATCATTGAAAAACCAAGAGAGTTCCAGAAAAACATCTATTTCTGTTTTATTGACTATGCCAAAGCCTTTGACTGTGTGGATCACAATAAACTCTGGAAAATTCTTAGAGAGATGGGAATATCAGACCACCTGACCTGCCTCTTGAGAAATCTGTATGCAGGTCAGAAAACAACAGATAGAACTGGACATGGAACAACAGACTGGTTCCAAATTGGGAAAGGAATACATCAAAGCTATATATTGTCACCCTGCTTATTTAACTTCTATGCAGAGTACATCATGAGAAATGTTGGGCTAGATAAAGCACAAGCTGCAATCAAGATTGCTGGGAGAAATATCAATAACCTCAGATATGCAGATGACACTTAGGCAAAAAGTGAAGAAGAACTAAAGAACTTCTTGAGGAAAATGGAAGAGGAGAGTGAAAAAGTTGGCTTAAAACTCAACATTCAGAAAACTAAGATCATGGCATCTGGTCCTATCACTTCATGGGAAATAGATGGGGAAACAGTGACAGACTTTATTCTTTTGGGCTCCAAAATCACTGCAGATGGTGAACTGCAGCCATCAAATTAAAATATGCTTACTCCTTGGAAGGAAAGTTATAACCAACCTAGACAGCATATTAAAAAGCAGAGACATTCCTTTGCCAACAAAGGTCGTCTAGTCAAGGCTACAGTTTTTCCAGTGGTCATGTATAGATGTGAGAGTTGGACTATAAAGAAAGCTGAGCACTGAAGAACTGATGCTTTTGAAGACTCTTGAGAGTCCCTTGGACTGCAAGGAGATCCAACCAGTCCATCCTAAAGCAGATCAGTCCAGAGTATTCATTAGAAGGACTGATGTTGAAACTGAAACTCCAATACTTTGGCCCCCTGATGCAAAGAGCTGACTCATTTGAAAAGACCCTGATACTGTGAAAGATTGAGGGCAGGAGGAGAAGGGGACAACAGAGGGTGAGATAGTTAGATGGCATCACCGACTGGATGGACATTGGTTTGGATGGACTCCAGGAGTTGTGATGGACAGGGAGGCCTGCAATGCTGCCATCCATGGGGTCACAAAGTCAGACACACTGAGGGACTGAACTAAACTGAACTGAAAATAACCAAATGACAAAACTAACTTTTATGGATCCCTAAAATATAGTAGGTGGGGCTTCCCAGGGGGCTCAGTGGTAAAGAATCAGCCTGCCCATGGAGGAGACGCAGGAGATGTGGGTTCAGTCCCTGGGTCAGGAAGATCCCCTGAAGGAGTGGCAACCCACTCCAGTATTCTTGCCTGTAATATCCCATGGACAGAGGAGCCTGGTGAGCAGCAGTCCACAGGGTCACACACCACTAAGCGCAGATGCAAACTATGTTAGTAATAGTACTCGGGGCTCTGTACTAGTGTCTGCTTCATCAGTTAATCACCGTATTTAATTCTGTTAAAGAAAAAATGAGATAAGGATAATCAGTTCCTTTTTCAAAAGTGACGTGGATTTTCTAATAAGTGGCAGATGTATGTGATTCAAACCAAGATCTGCTAACAAGGGTCAAACTTATGATTCAGACCTTGTATTTTTGTCATTCATTACAAACTTCCTTATGGTACAAACTTGTACAGAATTACTTGTTTAAGGATCAAAATGAATGTGGTTAGATATCCACAGAGGAAACCTGACCAGGAAGTTTTCATCTCTTATTCCCAATTAGCTGTGTCTAACTTGTTTAATTGTGTTTAACTTTTTAAATGCTTAACAGTAAAACACTTTAACCCTAATTTTAAGATCTCATAAACTTTAGTTTAATTAACTTTACAAGTTAATTTTTTTTTATCATGCTAATTGCTTTGAGAAAGTCTATTTGAGGAAGAGAAGAGGAGGGAACCAAAGCATTTAACTGTAAGAAGATCGGCTGAAGCCTCTCACAGTGTCACAGAGTAGTGAATTTCTATTAGCTTTGGACATTAACTGTCAGAGTTGAGAAAATGAAGATGGGAGAAAGTACTCAGCTTCAGCGGGTAATAGGATATTTCCAAGGGACCATTTTTTTATTCAGTGTCATAATAGGTGCGGGAATATTTATTGCTCCTAAAGGGGTGTTAAAATACTCTTCCCTCAGTGTGGGGGTGTCCCTAAGTATTTGGGCTGCTTGTGCTGTAGTGTCTATGCTGGCTGCCCTGAGTCACGCAGAGATGGGGACCACCTTCCCTAGAAGTGGAGCAGAGTATTACTTCCTCAAACGGTCT
The DNA here is from genome assembly GCA_007570785.1 of Antilocapra americana. NCBI lineage: Eukaryota > Metazoa > Chordata > Mammalia > Artiodactyla > Antilocapridae > Antilocapra > Antilocapra americana. The sequence goes on along the minus strand of ML661888.1, from coordinate 7,564,738 downwards.
CTTGGACCCTTTATTGCTTTCCTCTACCTCTGGATCAATCTGTTTAGTGCTCCCGCAGGAATTGCTGCACGCAGCTTGTTACTAGCAGGGTACATTATGCAGCCTTTCTATCCTGGCTGTTTTGTTCCTGAGATGCCAAAGAAATGTTTGGCATTGGCTATCTTGTGGTGCTTGGGAATTCTGAATGCTCGGGGAGTGAAGGAGGTGACCTGGTTCCAGACGATCAGTACCGTTGTGAAACTGACAGCTCTCGGCTTCATCTCTGTAACTGGAATCGTGTTGTTGGTGAGAGGAAGAAGAGAGAATCTAGCCAGGTTTGAGAAAGCTTTCGATGCTGAAGTTCCGGATGCTTCTCAGATTGCCGAAGCCTTCTTGCAAGGATTATATGCATATTTTGGTTGGGGAATCCTTGTCCGAATAGCAGGTAAAGTTATTATTTTAAAATTATTAAGAGCTCTACCAGGCTATAACATACAAGGGTTAATCAACTTAATTCTAAGAAACACAACATTGTTTAACTCTGACGTGCCTCTCTCTTGGTCAGGTCGGTGGAAATGCACTAAACTCTCTACAAATGTGGTTTTCTAACTTTGGAAAGCAAAATATTTTCTAGGTGTTTACAAATTAAGGCAAGTAAGAGTAGAACTGATACAGCTCAAGAACTCAATAGCAATTGCATTTTTTTACTGAACAAATATTTTAATAACAAAACCTCATCAGAGAAAATATTTAAATACAGAAAATATAAATTAAAATGAAGATGACCAATTATCTTGTGTGTACACACATGCAGGGGTCACACTTGTACGCATACTCATCATTTATTTTACTTCATGCACAGAGTGAGAATTCATAAACATTATTAAACATAAATGCTTTTAAATGAATACACAATATTCTGTCACATGCAATTTGGCCGTTTTTCAAGCATCTCTCGTTGTTGGATACCAAAATTTTTTCTAGTTTTTCACTTTAAAATTTTATAGTTATTGTTCCAATCAGCATCCTTTTAGAGAAATCTTTGTGGATCTCTCATTGTTTTATTAGGAAAAATCTTAGTAAAAGGACTAAGTGAAGCATACAAATATTTTAAAATGTCCTGAGAAATGTTGCCAAATTGCATCCCAGAAAGGCTTTACAAATGTCTGTTAGTGTTAATTAAAATGATGACACCTGAAATCATCAAACCTTTTCACTCTTAATCACTTAAAGTTGTGAAAATTATATTTCAGAACTCGTTTTTTCTTCAATGTCTAGTGAGAGGGAAGAGTTTTGCAAAAGTTAATGACCAGCTTCTTCCTTGTAAGACAGGGAAGTGGCTTTCCCTGTCTGCCTGTTTTCATTCATCTGCCTGCCAAGCCTTAGTTGCAGCCTGCAGGCTCCGTGGTGGAGCATGGGCGCTCCAACTGGTGTGTGGGCTCAGTAGTTAAGGCATGTGGACTTAGTCGCCCTGCAGTATGTGGGATCTTATTTCCCTGGCAAAGACAAACCCACGTCTCCTGCATTTCCAGGTGGATTCTTAACCATTGGACCACCAGTGAAGTCCCTGTTGTTTGGCTTTTTCTTTTTCATTTTGTTCATAAGACTTTAAAAATTTCAGTCTTAAAGACTAGAAGCTTAATACCTACAAGTATTAAACTATCTATCTTTTAACTTTTCATTATCTCCATACTTGAAAAGTCTTTCCCCATCTTGAGGTTTAGATAAATATGTATCTGAGCTTTTTTTCTCTAAATCTCTATGGTCTTTCAATTTTTCTTTTCAATACATGTGAATTATTTTGAGGGAGCTGCATACTGGAAGTTAAAAATTTTCCAAGTACTTAAACATCTGTGTCAAATCGGTGTTGGCAATATACAGTCAAGTTTAATCTAAGATTTAGTCAGTCTAGAAACTTAACCCAAGGAGTGAAAAGAGCAGAAGAATCTACTCTAATGTCCTAGACTTCTGTGACCAGATTAACAGATGAGCTATTCCAACCCTTCATTAACACCAATTTGTACTTCTATAGTGTTGGCCGTAAGTAAGGGAATATTTGCTCCAGTCCTCCTGGCCTAGAATCCAGGTTTTCTGAGTTGTTTTCTTATCCAAAAAGCTTATGTTGGGCACATCAAACATACAAGAGTAAAACCCAGAATTCAGCAAAATTCCATTGCTGCTAAAGTTAATACTTTGTCTAAACTTGGTAAATAGGCATTCAAAAGATGAACTCTTGCTGTGTGTAGTCGTGTCTATTTCTTTTAGTTATTGTATGTTATAATGAAGCTACTTCCAAAGATGGTCTGATTAGTCATTTTTTTCTGAGTGGCCCTTTTTTTTTTTTGGGGGAGAGGTGAAAAACCCTAGTGAGAATATCCCCAAATGTGTGGTCACTGCACTTACCCTGGTGGCACTCATATACTTGCTGGTCAACATTTCCTACCTAGCCGTCCTGACGCCGAAGGAAATCATGTCCTCAGGTAAGGCTGCACTGAGCCAGAAGGAAGACACTCTGCCCCACTGTCCGGAATAAAGGGAGTTTCTAGTGTACAGCGGATCTTTTGGCATACTTTAAGAGAATTATGTTAATTTGGTTCATGTTTGGGTGATTTATTTAACTATTTGTTTAAAGGCAAAAGTTCAAAAGGTCAAGCAATTTCTTTAGAGCATAGAGTAAAGGGTAAGGTCTAGCAGCCAAAAATATGGAAAACACCAAGAATATAAAAGGAAAAAAGGTAGAACACAATGGATAGAATAGAATAGAAAATATGAGAATACTTATCAAAGTCTCTTGAGATATACTTCATAAAGATCAGATAGGTGCTCTGGGTCAGCATTTGCCTCCAGGAGATAGAACTCATACATTTTGTCTTCAGACATGTCTCCAAAATCTATACAGAGCTTGAGTACTTAACTTTTCCTATTAGTGAAGTGGACATGAATCCTATATATATATATATATATATATATATATATATATAGAGAGAGAGAGAGAGAGAGAGAATTTCAGTTTACCATAAAAATTATTCAGATTTTCAAAAATTACTACCTTATGGTAAAGAAACTGATTTTTTGCTCTAAAAATAGACAAACTGAAAGAAGCTCAATTCTCAATTGAACTTAATATATCTATGCTGCTGCTGCTAAGGCACTTCGGTCATGTCCGACTCTATGCCACCCCACAGACGGCAGCCCACCAGGCTCCCCCGTCCCTGAATTCTCTAGCAAGAACACTGGAGTGGGTTGCCATTTCCTTCTCCAATACATGAAAGTGAAAAGTGAAAGTGAAGGCGCTCAGTCGTGTCTGACTCTTAGTGACCCCGTGGATTGCAGCCCACCAGGCTCCTCTGTCCATGGGATTTTCCAGGCAACAGTACTGAAGTGGGGTCCCATTGCCTTCTCCATAATATATCTATATAACTATATTAATAAAGTAAATATTTTTTAAACTTCACACTTTCAGTTATCAGAAAAATAAAAGAAAATCAGTAATAATCTTTCATTGAAAAGAAAAATAAGGCTTATCTTACACCCAAGCTTGATGCTCCTTAGTTATCGCAACTCTAAAAGGTCACTATTTACAATATCCAAGACGTGCATGCAACCTAGGTGTCCACCAACAGATGACTGGATAAAGAAGATGTAGTAAATAGATGGATAAATAGGTACTGTGTGTGTGTGCTCAGTCAAGTCTGACTCTTTGTGAATGCATGGACTGTAGCCCCCCAGGTTCCTCTGTCTATGGAATTTTCCAGGCAAGGATACTGCCATTTCTTTTCTTTTCTTTTTTTTATACTGCCATTTTTTACACCAGGGGATCATCTCAACCCAGGGATTGAACTCATGTCTCTTCTGCCTCCTGCATTGGCAGGCAGATTTTTTAACCACTGTGCCACCTGAGAAGCCCCAGATAGACACTACACAGCCATAAAATAGAATGAAATATTTCCATTTTCAGTAACATGAATGGACATGAGATTATCATACTGAGTAAATTAGTCAGACACAGAAAGACAAATATTATATGATATCACTTATCTGTGGAATCTAAAAAAACACACAAATGAATTTATTTCACAAAACAGATAACAATCTCACAGGCATAGAAAACAAATTATGGTTACCAAAGGGGAAAGGGGGAAGGAATAAATTAGAAGTATGGTGTTAACAGACACTCACCACTACACAAAAAATAGATAAACAACAAGGATTTACTGTATAGCTTAGGGAACAATATTCAATATTTTCTAATAACCTATAATGGAAAAGAATCTGGAAATATATATATATATATAAAACTGAATTGCTTTTCTGTACATCAAAAAAGTAACACAATATTCTGAATCAACTAACACTGTAATTTTTTTTAAATGTAAAAAGTAAAATGAGATGAGAGTATATTATTTGTTCATTCACACATTAGCAATAACAATGAATGTGAAAATGTATGTGAAGGTACTCTAACAAAAACTGAAAGAATTCATTGCTAGCAGACTTACTGAAGGAAATTCTTCAGACTGAAAGGAAGTAACTTGGATCAAAAGGAAGGAAGAAAGAGAACCAAAAATATTAAATATATTGGTAAATACAAAAGACTCTATATGTGTATACATACATTGTTTGAATTCTTTAAAAATACCTTAGATTATTTTAGATAATAACTCTGAAACTTAAATATGGGGTTTATTAAATATACAAATATAACCTATATGACAATAATAGCATGAAAAGAGAAGGAAATGAGCTATAGTAGCGAAGTTGTCATATTTTACTGAAAGTAACTGGAAATTGATTTTGATGAATTTAAAGGTGTATGCTGTAATTAACAGTCCAACTACTAAGAAAATAACTCAACAAATCTACATAGGAATTAAATGGCACATTAAGAATATCTCTTTAGGGAATTTCCTAGCAGTCCAGTGGCTAGGTACTTTCATTGCTACGACCCAGGTTAGATTCCTGGTTAAGGAACTAAGATCCCACAAGCCATATGGTATAGAAAAAAAAATCTATTTAACAATAAATAGATAAAATAAACAAGAAATAAATGATAAAATATAACAATAAATAAAATAAAATAAAAATAAACAATAAAATGGAAGAATAAAAGAACAAAAATACATAAGACATAAAAACAAATAACAAAGTCACATAGGTAAATATGAAAATATCAATAATATTAAATGAGAATATGCAAACACAACAATAAAAGGCAGAGATTATCATACTGGATAAAATTATCAATCCAACTATATGCTGTCTATATGAGACACACTTTAGATTCAAAACGCAATCAAGTATAAAGTAAAAGAACAGAAAATGTTATCATGCAAACATTAACTGTAAGAAAATTAGAATAGTAATATTATTAAGACAAAATAACTTAAAGACTAAAAGACTACTAGAGACAAAGACAGATACTTTGTAATGATATTAATAAGGATCAATACATGAAGAAGATATAACAATTATAAATGTATACACCTCTAAATAACACAGCCCCAGAACACATGAAGCCATACTAATGGAACTGAAAGTAGAAACAGACAATTCAGCAGATATAGTTGCAGATATCAGTACATCACTCAATAACTAGACAGAAAATCAATAAGGATATAGGGGATCTGCATACCACTATCAATCAAACTGATCTAACTGACATTTATAGACGCTCCACCAAACAGAAGCAGAATATATATTTATTTCGAGCACTTATGGGACATTCCCTAGGATAGATATAATGTCAGGATATAAATCAAGTCTCAAAATATTTAATATTTCTATCATACAAAATATTTCCTGCAACGGCAATAGATACACAATAGAAACCTACAACAGAACGTAACCTGAGAAATCTCACATATTTGAAAACTAAGCAACACACTTCTAAATAACCCATGGGTCAAGGAAGAAATCACAAGACTCTCAACAACTATGAAAAGTCTGAGATTTAACCCCCTCAGAAGGTAGTCTGGCACAGTTTCATGGATGCTGGCAATGGAGACGAAAACAATTTATTTTTCATATAATAGCTGTAGGTAGAACTTCATTATTATGCCATTTCCCAAACCCCAATCCAAATCTTTTATAAGTCTTCATTCAGAAGACAGGTCCCAGGAATGGCTCTAAAAGACAAAAGATCATTGTCGTCCTTCCATCCCCATATTTTTCAGTCTAAATATTCCCTTCTAGAACACCACAATTGCCACTGTAAGAAGACTCAGCAAAGAGTGTCCTCAGCCAAGTGGTTATTATCTTTATAATCTATGACCACATCAGTCCAAAAAAAGGATCCAGGTGTGTGAACCAAAACTGATTTTGAATCCTTTTGGCTTCTTTATGGTCAGGTTGCTACCCAGAGGTTATACCAACCAGGTAGATTGGGGTTGCTGTGTGAGGAAAAGAAGAAGCATAAAACCCAGTTGTGATCAGGAAAGCCTCCTGAGTTTTCAAAATAGGAATATATAACTTCCTATGCCATTCTCCCTGACCGTCACTCAGGAAGCAGCCAAGAGTAGGCGATCACTCTCTGAGAGTGAAAGTGTTAGTCGCTCGGTCATGTCCGACCCTTTGCGACCCCACAAACTGTAGCCCGCCAGGCTCCTCTGTCCATGAGATTCACCAGGCAAGAATACTGGAGTGGGTTGCCATTTCCTTCTCCAGGGGGTCTTCCCAACTCAGGGATAAAACCCAGGTCTCTTGTATTGCATGTAGATGCTTTACTGCCTGAGCCACCAGGGAAGATCACTCTCTAGGGTTTAGTCAGTGACCAAAATACCTGAGCAAGGTGTGTGGACCAGAAGAATGTGAGAGAGGTAGAGTCAGAAATATTTCTGGGCTAATATTTGAGGAAGCCACCCAAGCATCAAACAATATCAGATGCATTCAAACGGTGGGTATGAAAGATACATTGAATGGCTTTGCCTCCAGCATGTTGATGTACAAGCTTGCCTCCAGCTTTTGTGATGTAAAGTTGTCACATTTTGAATGGCCAAACATGTAACACGGATCAGTTTCAAGGGCCACAGTGGTGTAGCCGTAGAGGGCTGATGAAATTGGAACAGCAATACTGTAACCTGGAAAAGTGCCAACAGCTATGAGCTGTTGCCCCAGTTCAGTTCAGTTCAGTTCAGTCACTCAGTCGTGTTTGACTCTTTGCGACCCCATGAACCGCAGCACACCAGGCCTCCCTGTCCATCACCAACTCCCAGAGTCCACTCAAACCCATGTCCATCGAGTAGGTGATGCCATCCAACCATTTCATCCTCTGTTGTCCCCTTCTCCTCCTGCCCTCAATCTTTCCCAGCATCAGGGTCTTTTCAAATGAGTCAGCTCTTGTCATAAGGTGGCCAAAGAATTGGAGTTTCAGCTTCAGCATTGGTCCTTCCAATGAACACCCAGGACTGATCTCCTTTAGGATGGACTGGTTGGATCTCCCTGCAGTCCAAGGGACTCTCAAGAGTCTTCTCCAACACCACAGTTCAAAAGCATCAATTCTTCAGTGCTCAGCTTTCTTTATAGTCCAACTCTCACATCCATACATGACCACTGGAAAAACCATAGCCTTGACTAGATGGACCTTTGTTGACAAAGTAATGTCTCTGCTATCAATATTCTGTCTAGGTTGGTCATAACTTTCCTTCCAAGGAGTAAGCGTCTTTTAATTTCATGGCTGCAGTCACCATCTGCAGTGATTTTGGAGCCCAGAAAAATAAAGTCAGCCACTGTTTCCACTGTTTCTCCATCTATTTGCCATGAAGTGATGGGACTGGATGCTATGATCTTAGTTTTCTGAATGTTGAGCTTTAAGCCTACTTTTTCACACTCCTCTTTCACTTTCATCAAGAGGCCCTTTAGTTCTTCTTCACTTTCTGCCATAAAGGTGGTGTCATCTCTATATCTGAGGTTATTGATATTTCTCCTGGAAGTCTTGATTCCAGCTTGTGCTTCATCTAGCCCAGCATTTCTCATGATGTACTCTATATATATGTTAAATAAGCAGGGTGACAATATACAGCCTTGACATACTCCTTTTCCTATTTGGAACCAGTCTGTAGGGCCTGGGATTTGATTTGTGGGAAGACCTTAGATTATTAACTCAATTTGATTTTCTTAAAAAAATATATAGATCTATTCAGATGTTTTATGTCTTTTGGAGGCAGTTCTGTTAACTCAAGAGTAATAAAAAGTACTCAGTGGCACAGAGCCACTGTCTTTTCCACGGCCTCCCCGCTTCTCCTCCTCACCCTCTGGCTGAGGCGGAAGATGACCAGGGGTGTGACTGAGGCCTCGCTACCCTGATGGCTGTGCCCATCCAAGTACGCTGTGGGACTTTATGACGGCTCTTAGATGTGGGTTTCCAAGTCATCAACAAGCCCAGGACTGTGGAGTGAAAGGTGGATTCAGCTAAGGAGATTTGGGTTCAATTTGCAGTGCAGAAGAGAAGCCCCCTACCGACAGAAGTTCCTTTGTGAGTAAAGCCCTGTGGGCCCACTCAAAGTGTTACAATTTCATGGCTTCCACTGTTGGCTATTTGTCGGTACTGATATTTAGGTAGAGGTGTGTATAGAGATCACTAGCAGGACATGTAAGTTCCTTCAAAACCCCTCTCCTTCCTCCCTCCTTGTGTGGTTCAAAAAACAATGTCAAATCTCAGTGAAAGAAAGATCACCCACCTGATGAAAAACTTAAAGGCAGTGATGCTGGTGATAAAAGATTCAGTCTCTCAATCTAACTATGATATGTCTAGTGACAAAAGCTACTGGGAGCTTGGGGTTTACAGGGGGTTGTTACCAGGTGATCATTTGTTGTCCTCTAGCCCCAGTTGTGGTTGTTCCAGACACTGTGACTGTAATGGAGACACTGTATGGATGGGTACCAGTTGGCATCCTGTCTCAAACATTGCCAATGCTTCTTTTCTACTCACTTGCCCCTGAAGACCAAGACTAATTCATATTGATGTGGCAAGGCCTTCAATACACTTTTGCAGTACTCCACTAGGATTCCTAAACTCTCCTGCTATTTGCTGCCACCTAGTCTTCAGGATTTTTCAAGAGTGCCTCTGCCATCCAAGATCCAAAATTTACACTACACTGTTCATGATCAGTTGGTGCACAAGTTAAAAGCCTCAGTCTAAAAAGATATGAACTGGTATTATTACACTTTTACCAACAGGCCAATCAACCCCAATAAAATTTAGGGAACTGCTTGCCAAGTAAGTTTTCTTGGAAACATGTAGGTAAATTTGCAACACTTAGTCCCTCTGGTAGTCAAAAAAAACTGTCTCTGGTTCCCTACCACTAAAAGAAGACCAATCACCTTATGAATTCTTTGTGTGTTACAGTTAGTATGTGTCTCACTTGGGATTCTACTTGGTCTTCTGTATCAGCTAATTCACAGATCAGTGTCCTTTAACTGGAGGATCAAATCAACGGACTGCATTGAAAGCTGTCCAGTGAGCTCCGGCACACTTTCTACCAGTGGGGATCCACAACCATAATTACTGCTTTGACTTAGAAGTCTCTGTGACTGATGATGGTCTTCTGCATTGCAGGCAGATTCTTTACCGTGTGAGCCACCAGGGAAGCCCCTTTTTTCACTGCATTTCCCAGCAAAGAGAGGCACCTTATAATAGCTGGAGGTGGTCCTTGAGGTTTTTTACTTGTGTCTTCCTTGCTACAACTATCAGGTAAATTCCTTTTGAAAAAATAATACTAGTTTAGCAAGTAGCACTGGGATATTATAAAAACTGAACACCTGACTCATGGAGGCATAATGACTTTCCAGTTTGATAATCTCATTTTGGGATGAATCAAATTGAATTCAATTATTGAAAAGGTATGAAGAGCCCAACAAATCTCTCTTAACAAGTGGAAATGGTGTATTCAAGAACACGGCTAGCCTGGCCCAGTGGCTTCTTGGTTTTGCATGAAAAAGTGCAGATCACACCCATTTGCTGACTGAAGCAGAACCGCTGGTTCAGCAGGGCCCTCCGTTCACAGGGGCCCCTGTAAATACCTGGTCATGGTCCACTGACAGCTGAGCTAAGCTGAAACCCTATGGTGCCCACCAGGCTGCTACAGCTGCTCGCCTCAGCACCAGCTACTCAGAAGGGAAACAGACAGGGTACTGTGCTCAGTAACTGGTGGTCATAATCACATTATTCAGTCAGCAGCCCTGATTTCTTTCTACAGTATATGGCCCTGGAGAGGGATGTCTTTAGTCTGCCAGTCTGTGGTTTTCCAAGAGACAGACCAAACACCCAGGCCATTGACAATAGTTCATGTCATTAGAAATACAAGCATAGTTCATCAAGAGGTCCGTCTAGTCAAAGCTATGGTTTTTCCAGGGGTCATGTATGGATGTGAGAGTTGAACTATAAAGAAAGCTGAGTGCCGATGAATTGATGCTTTTGAACTGTGGTGTTGGAGAAAACTCTTGAGAGTCCCTTGGACTGCAAGGAGATCCAACCAGTCCATTCTAAAGGAGATCAGTCCTGGGTGTTCATTGGAAGGACTGATGTTGAAGCTGAAACTCCAATACTCTGGCCACCTGATGCAAAGAGCTCACTCATCTGAAAAGACCCTGATGTTGGGAAAAATTGAAGGCAAGAGGAGAAGGGAAGGACAGAGGATGAAATAGTTGAATGGCATCATTGACTCAATGGACATGAGTTTGGGTTAACTCCGGGAGTTAGTGATGGACAGGGAGGCCTGGTGTGTTGCGGTTCATGGGGTTGCAGAGTCGGACATGACTGAGCAACTGAACTAAACTGAACTGAGTAGCTTCACTGATGAATTGCATTTAAGAAAGAACATTTCAGAAAGAAATAATACCACTCCTAAACAAACTCTTTCAGAAAATGGAAGAGGGGACACATCCAAACTTATCTTATGGAGCCAGTATTTCTATGATACCAAAGCCAGAAAAATTCTTTGCACAAAGAAAGAAATTACATGCACATGTATTGTTCTGTGAACTACAATGTAACACAGTGCTTAAAAACACTGGTAAATTGAATCCAGCAACACATAAAAAAGGAGCATACACCATGAACAAGTGAGGTTTATCACTGGTTGGTTTAGCATCCCCAAAGCTATTAATATTTTACAATATTAATATGATAACAGACAAAAATCACATTAAAATATTGAGAGTCATAAAATTCATTTGACAAAATACAAGACTCATTTGTGATTTTTGGAAAATTTTGGCAGTTTCAACCTACTACTTACACCAGTCCTTTGTCTTTGCTACAATTATAATTTAATATTTTCTAAACTAATTAAAATACTATTCAGTATAAATATTATATCAGTTGCATAATTAGTGGCTTCTCTACTTTTTTGCAGACGCTGTTGCTGTCACTTGGATGGATAGAGTGATCCCTTCCATGCAATGGGCCATTTCACTTGGTGTTTCTTCCTCAATAGTTAGCTCCCTCAACGGTACTGTATTTTCAACATCAAGGTTATGGTATATGGCAAGCCAGGAGGGTCAGCTACCTTTGATCCTCTCAGCTTTGAATATTCACTCTTGTCCAGTTGCGGCTGTGATTCAGATGCTCATCTTTGCCTCCATTTTAATCATTACCTCAGACTTAATCCTTTTAATAAACTATGTGGGATTCACAACCTGGATTCAACTTGGGCTAATGATGATGGGCTTGCTTAAACTGAGATTCCAGGAGCCCAACCTATCCAGACCTTATAAGGTAAGTCAAACCAGGAAAAAAAAAATCCTATATCTTTTTAAAGAGAATTTTGTACTTTTAATATTTTTTTCTTATATCTACATGAAAAATCTTTCTAACCCACTGTGACCCCATTTTAGGAACATTTGAGAATAAATTTTATATTTAGGATATTCTACTGTATTACAGCCAGTGAGATTTGAGTCCAGAAGGACCATATGTGAGATGCCTAAGGTCGGTACTCCATCTCGGTGTATGAAGCCAACCAATGTCCAGAGCCAATGATTATCTGAGTGTCCTCTTAGTGGTACGACCTTAGATCACCCTGTAGGCTTGCCTAGGGCTTTTCAGGCTTGTCAGTTTAAATGTTTGTCAGTGTATAAGTCTCCAGCAGGATGCTGGGCACCTACCAACCTGGGGAGTTCATCTTTCCGGTTCCTATCTTTTTGCTTTTTCATACTGTTCATGGGTTCTCAACACAAGAATACTGAAGTGGTTTGCTATTCCCTTCTCCAGTGGACCACATTCTGTCAGACCTCTCCACCACGACCTGCCTGTCTTGGGTGGCCCCACATGACATGGCTTAGTTTCACTGAGTTAGACAAGGCTGTGGTCCGTGTGATCAGATTGGCTAGTTGTCTGTGATTGTGGTTTCAGCCTGTCTGGCCTCTAATGCCCTCTCTCAGTGCCTACCATCTTACTTGGGTTACTCTTACCTTGGATGTGGGGTACCTCTTCAAGGCTGCCCCAGCAAAGCGCAGCCACTGCTCCTTACCTTGGATATGGGGTCACTCCTCTTGGCTGTGCTACTCAACATGCTACTGGAGATCAATGGAGAAATAACTCCAGAAAGAATGAAGGGATGGAGTGAAAACAAAAACATAACCCAATTGTGGATGGGACAGTGATGGAAGCAATGTTCAATGCTGTAAAGAGCAATATTGCATAGGAACCTGGATGTTAGGTCCATGAATCAAGGCAAATTGGAAGTGGTCAAACAGGAGATGGCAAGAGTGAACATCGACATTCTAGGAATCAGCGAACTAAGAAGGACTGGAATGGGTGAATGGAACTCAGATGACCATTATATCTACTGCTTTGGGCAGGAATTCCTTAGAAGAAATGGAGTAGCCATCACAGTCAAAAAAAGAGTCTGAAATGCAGTACTTGGATGCAACCTCAAAAACAACAGAATGATCTCTGTTCGTTTCCAAGGCAAACCATTCAATATCATGGTAATCCAAGCCTATGCCCCAACCAGTAATGCTGAAGAAGCTGAAGGTGAACGGTTCTATGAAGACCTATAAGACCTTCTAGAACTAACACCCAAAACGATGTCCTTTTCATTATAGGGGGCTGGAATGCAAAATAAAAAGTCAAGAAACACCTGGAGTAACAGACAAATTCAGCCTTGGAGTACAGAATGAAGCAGAGCAAAGGCTAATAGAGTTCTGCCAAGAGAACGTACTGGTCATAGCAAACACCCTCTTCCAACAACACAAGAGAAGACTCTACACATGGACATCACCAGATGGTCAACACTGAAATCAGATTGATTATATTCTTTGCAGCCAAAGATGGAGAAGCTCTATACAGTCAGCAAAAACAAGACTGGGAGCTGACAGTGGCTCAGACCATGAACTCCTTATTGCCAAATTCAGACTTAAATTGAAGGAAGTAGGGAAAACCACTAGACCATTCAGGTATGACCTAAATCAAATCCCTTATGATTATACAGTGGAAGTGAGAAATAGATTTAAGGGACTAGATCTAATAGACAGAGTGCCTGATGAACTAAGGACAGAAGTTCATGACATTGTATGGGAGACAGGGATTAAGATGATCCCCATGGAAAAGAAATGCAAAAAAGCAAAATGGCTGTCAGAGGAGGCCTTAAAAATAGCTGTGAAAACAAGAGAAGTGAAAAGCAAAGGAGAAAAGGAAAGATATACCCATTTGAATGCAGAGTTCCAAAGAATAGCAAGGAGAGATAAAAAAGCCTCCCTCAGTGATCAATGCAAAGAAATAGAGGAAAACAATAGAATGGGAAAGACTAGAGATCTCTTCAAGAAAATTAGAGATACCAAGGGAATATTTCATGCAAAGATGGGCTGAATAAAGGATAGAATGGTAGGGATCTAACAGAAGCAGAAGATATTAAGAAGACATGGCAAGAATACGCAGAAGAACTGTACAGAAAAGATCTTCATGACCCAGATAATCACGATGGTGTGATCACTCACCTAGAGCCAGACATCCTGGAATGTGAAGTCAGGTGGGCCTTAGTAAGCATCACTGTGAACAATGCTAGTGGAGGTGATGGAATTCCAGTTGAGCTTTTTCAAATCCTATAAGATGATGCTGTGAAAGTGCTGCACTCAATATACCAGCAAATTTGGAAAACACAGCAGTGGCCACTGAAAAGGACTGGAAAAGGTCACTGGACTATAAAAGGTCAGCTTTCATCCCAATCCCAAAGAAAGGCAATGCCAAAGAATGCTCAAACTACCATACAATTGTACTCATCTCACAAGATAGCAAAGTAATACTCAAAATTCTCCAAGCCAGACTTTAGCAATATGTGAACTGTGACTTCCACATGTTCAAGCTGGTTTTAAAAAAGACAGTGGAATCAGAGATCAAATTGCCAACATCTGCTGGATCATCAAAAAAGCAAGAGAGTTCCAGAAAAACATCTATTTCTGCAATATTGACTGTGCCAAAGCCTTTTACTGTGTGGATCACAATAAACTCTAGAAAATTCTTAAATAGATGGGAATACCAGACCACCTGACCTGCCTCTTGAGAAACCTGTATGCAGGTCAGGAAGCAACAGTTAGAATTGGACATGGAAAAACAGACTGGTTCCAAATAGGAAAAAGAGTACGTCAAGGCTGTATATTGTCACCCTGCTAATTTAACTTCTATGCAGAGTACATCATGAGAAATGCTGGGCTGGAGGAAGCACAGCTGGAATCAAGATTGCCAGAGAAATATCAATAACCTCAGATATACAGATGACACCACCTTTATGGCTGAGAGTGAAGAAGAGCCTTTTGATGAAAGTGAAAGAGGAGAGTGAAAAAGTCTCATCACTTCATGGCAAATAGATGGAGAAACAGTGGCTGATTTTATTTTTTTGGGCTCCAAAATCCCTGCAGATGGTGTTTGCAGCCATGAAATTAAAAGATGCTTACTCCTTGAAAGGAAAGTTATGACCAACGTAGACAGCATATTGAAAAGCAGAGACATTACTTTGTCAGCAAAGGTCCGTCTAGTCAAGGCTATGGTTTTTCCAGTGGTCACATATGGATGTGAGAGTTGGACTATAAAGAAAGCTGAGCACTGAAGAATTGATGCTTTTGAACTGTGGTGTTGGAGAAGACTCTTGAGAGTCCCTTGGACTGCAAGGAGATCCAACCAGTCCATCTTAAATAGCAGTCCTGAGTGTTCACTGGAAGGATTGATGCTGAAGCTGAAACTCCCAATACTTTGGCCACCTGATGTGATGAGCTGACTCACTGGAAAAGACCCTGATTCTGGGAAAGATTGATGTCAGAAGGAGAAGGGGACAACAGAGGATGAGATGATTGGATGACATCACCAACTCAGTGGACATGGTTTGGGTGGACTCTGGGATTTGGTGATGGACAGGCAGACCTGGCATTCTGCAGTTCATGGTGTCACAAAGAATCAGACAGGCCTGAGCGACTGAACTGAACTGAACTGAGTGTATAAGTCTCCAGCTTAATGGCCAATACAGAAGAGCTACACTCTAGGTATTTGTGAAGTGGTATAATTGCAAACTCATTCATCTTTTAAAATCTCACTTCAGAGACAGAGTATCTATGAAAGATTGACTAAGTACTCTGTTGATTCCTCAAACCACCAAAACCTCGGTCTATGTTAACTGCATTTGAAATGTTTCATATAAGCTTATGGAAATTTTTTTTCTTCTAATTGTCTACTATAACCCATCCATCTATGTTGTGGATTTAACCAATATTCTGTTTAACCAAAGAACCCCAGCAACTCATTCCTATACTTATTGCAAAGAGAGTAAGTGGTGTATTTTTACATTATGCTACTCTATATTAGAGCCACCAAAGAAAGTTACTTCTAATATTTATATCAGAAATACTTGGGTTTCTAGGCAGATTAGTTTTCTTTACAGATCCTGATACCAAAAGTCAGCCTGTACACAATGGTATCAAACAGACTCTTGGAGACAGAGTTTGGGTGAAGTAGAAAAGAGTGACTGTATTGTTTGCCAGGCAAAGGGGGCCACAGTGGGCTAATGCCCTCAAGACTATGTCCCAACCTGATGTCAGGAGAGCTGGGAGAAAACTCCTACTTGGGGGGGGGGGGCAGGGCTGCTGATAAGGATCAGGGGTCTGCAGGGCCTGCAATCCTTCAATCCAAATATCCTCTGACATCTGGGGGTTTCAATGATGACTTTCTCTCTACGACCCTCTCTCTGGAATGAAGAATGCTTCCTCAAGCAGTTAAAAATATTCCATCTGGTGGCGGTTTTAGTTCTGCAGAAGAGCTCAAAGATATTGCTATGCATATCCCCTGAGGGGAAGCCCGGCCCCACCCCGGCATCTCACTCCAGCTACCCGGAAGGCTTCTCCCTCATCTCTGCATCCCCTGTCCTCCCTGTCTGTCAACTGTTTGAGCTGTCCTTTGGACCTCAGGGAAGGTCCTGGAAGCTGAATGAAGCCTATTTCCTACAAATGAGAAATGGGGGACACAGAACGGCTTTTGTCCCCAGGAGTCCCACGGGGCCCTGCTCAGCTTCAGTACGCAGACTGTAAGATCATGCTTCCCTTTTCATGTAGGCTGCTAGGATGCTCCAAGCTACGTTAGGGATTAGTCACTTAGATAAAGGCTTACGGTGTGCACATCTTGCTATATCACCTTTTATTGTTAGGCCTATAAGTCATTTTTAATGGGGGTAGGTTTCAAGTAATCATCGTTTTATCAATGAATCATGTTCTAAATAAATCAAGGGACCTCTTTTATTATGGACCTTGTATAAGGTAAAAGGATGTAGCAGAATACCCACAGAAATACCTCAGCAGTACACAAAGTTGTGGGGTCAACTAGAAGGTTAAAAAAAAACCCAACACAGTTTAATAATTTAGACTTTTAAAGTCTATTGTGAAAAAGAATAATTTGGGGGTTTTTTGTATAAATTCAGATTTCTAGACATCACCCCTGGGGATTCTAATGCTTAGAATGAGGACCAGAAATCCACATTTCAAAATTGAAAAGAAGGAAAGATAATGAAAATCTTGCATCTGAGTCACCTAATGAGCCAATAAATATTGAAGCAACTACTAAGGAACTACTATATGGAAGACATTAGTCTAAACACTTTAAAAATAGATGGATAAGTTGCCCATTAATAATGCATCAATAACTTCCTAGTATAATAGGAGAGAGAAGAGTTACACAAAATACAGTAATAGGCAAGAATCAATAGCATTTAACTAAGCATTTTACCGTTTGCAATTACTACACCTTCATTATATATAAATGCGCATGCTTGTGTATTCTTTAATTATCCAAATTAAGATATACAAATTTGAAGATATACATTGTTAAGATCCATATTAAGAGAAAAGTGAAGATTAGAGAAAATGAATCCAACCCTGTGGTCCTTTTACGATAAAAATATTCCCCAAAGGAATTATATATAGGTTCAGTTCAGTTCAGTAGCTCATTCGTGTCCAACTCTTTGCGACCCCATGACTGCAGCATGCCAGGCCTCCCTGTCCATCACCAACTCCTGGAGTTTACCCAAACTCATGTCATGAGTTACTCAAACTCAATCATCTCATCCTCTGTCGTTCCCTTTTCGTCCCACCTTCAATCTTTTCCATCATCAGGGTCTTTTCCAATGAGTCAGTTCTTCGCATCAGGTGGCCACAGTATTGGAGTTTCAGCTTCAGCATCAGTCCTTCCAAAGAATATTCAGAATGATTTTCTTTAGGATGGACTGGTTGGATCTCCTTGCAGTCCAAGGGACTCTCAAGAGTCTTCTCCAACACCACAGTTCAAAAGCATCAGTTCTTCAGTGCTCAGCTTTCTTAGGGTCCAACTCTCATATCCATAAATGACTGCTAGAAAATCCATAGCTTTGAGTAGATGGACATTTGTTGGCAAAGTGATGTGTCTGCTTTTTAATATGCTATCCAGGTTGGTCATAACTTTCCTTCTAGGGAGCAAACGTCTTTTAATTCCATGGCTGCAATCACCATCTGCAGTGACTTTGGAGCCCAAAAAAATAAAGTCTGTCATATTAGATTATATATAGGTTGTATATTACATTGTTATGAATAATATTAGACTGAGGTACACAAAATATTAATTTTGATATTGCTTGAAAGTAAAAAGTTAGAAAAAATTTATAATGACAAAATGCTTTATGGTAATAGTATATGGAATGCTTCCGAGGGTTGTTATTCAAGAGATCTGCATAGGACTTCCCTGGTGGGCCAGCAGTTAAGAATCCGTCTGCCAGTGCAGAGGACACAGGTTGGATACCCGGTCCAGGAAGACCCACAGGCCACAAGGCAGCTAAGCCTGTGTGCTCCGCGAGCTGCAGCACCAAGCCTGGGTGCCGAAACTCCCTGAGAGCCGCGTGCCTCAGAGCCAGCGCCCCGCCACGAGAGGAGTCTCCACAACAGGAGGCCCGCCCCGCACCTGGAGAGCAGCCCCAGCCGGCAGAACTAGAGAAATCTTGCATGCAGCGACAAAGACCCGCACGGCAGAAAGAAACACAGAGAGCCACATGGACAAGTGGCATGGACTTCTGAAAACAGTCAGAGGGGGAGCAAAATGGGGAAACCATTAGGAAAAAGCTTTCACGTCTGCTGTCTCACACTCTGAGGAGACTCCCAGCAGACTGTCTTGTCTTATATAAAACTAAGCAAGACCTGGTAGGGAAATATTTTTTTATCAATGAAACCAACTTCCTCCATACTAAACAAATGTTTGTATATAAAATATTTTACATTATTATTTGTGATAGCTTCCAGTTCAGTTCAGTTGCTCAGTCGTGTCCAGCTCTTTGCGACCCCATCCCAAGTCCACTCTAATACAAATCTATGTTTGTCCCCAGGTAAGTCTGCCATTTGTATTTGGAACCATGGCCATGTCTTTGTTCCTGGTTTTGACACCCATTATCAAGTCTCCTCAGATGTACCATATCTACGTCATGCTTTTTATGCTCAGTGGACTTTTGTTTTATTTGCCTTTTGTGCATTTTAATTTGGGTTCTACATATCTCAACAAGATAACTTGCTTTTTACAGTTACTACTAAATGTGTCACCTATTGATGACATGGATGAACATATGTCAATAGGAGAAAATGTACAGAAAAATCCACCTGCAACTGCAACCAAAAAAGAATAAATAAATTATGCATATTTGGCAAATTATTGACTTATTAAAAGCATCTTTCTCTTTCAACTAGAATAGTCCTAATACACATACATATCCCCTATGTATATGTGTACACATGCCACATATGTAACACAGAACCAGCACAAAATACTTAATGTCCAAAACTTTAACACGTTAACTCTTGCTGTTTGTAAATGAAACCTTATTCCTCCAATAAAGCATGCTGATTTCCAATTTCCCAAGACTGTAGTAGATGTCCCTCTTTGTGCACTAATGCTTCTGAGTTTATTATTAATATGTCATAGTCCACAGTCTTTTTTAATTGTCTACTTAATTTTTCCCTAAAGACAGTGAGCTCCCCAAAGGTAGGGATTATTCCTTAGGCATTTAAAAAATCTTTACTTACATTCATTTACTTAAATTTGTATTCTCTCTTCCTAAGACAGTGTGTGTATAAAAAAAGACAACCTACAAAATAAATATCTGAATGCACAGGCAAGTGAGTGACAAGTGAATGGGCTGTCAGTACACATCCCTTTAGAAGGATCTCCCTTGATATCCTGCCTCAGTTTAGGTTCCCGGCAGCACCTCAGAAGTGTTCTGTTAATGATTATAGCTCTACATTTTGGCATGACTGAGACTGAGACGCTATTTAGAGATAGTGCCAAAGAAGAGTTTAACTAGTTCTTACCAAATATTTACTCTCTTTCACCTCCTAACCGACTTCTCTGAAACCGCTTCTGTCAACATGACCCACCAGTGTCAACATGAATGCATCCATCTGTACTCACCACAGTGGTCACTGGGGACCTGACATCACTGTTCTAAACATCACTGCAAGCCATTTTTAGTGACAGTATTGAAAGGATTAATACAAAATGAAAATCAGATCCTAGAGAGGGCAAAGAGTTATCAGAGAATCTAGGCTGAGGCAAAAACACCTGTGGGTAACTGAGGACAAAACTGGGTAGAGACGTATACTAGCTCACCACAGGAGTGTGTGAGGACCTAGTGAACACTTAATAAGACAGAGCCCCTCTCTTCCACTCAGATTTTGTCTCCGTGAGGTTTCTGACAAAATGTGTCTGGCAAAGAAACTCACAAATAGTAGGTATCTGAACGGTGCATAGTCTATAATCGGTTTGAAAGTTGATCCAAGTGTTCTAGAATATAGGCCTTTGAGTTTAAACTTTGACATTTTATAATAATAACTAGGGAATCTGGTTTGTAGGACACAAGTCAAAGGAAAGCATCATAAGGGACAGCTTCTGCGGACTCAAGCTAACTTACAGACATGAGGCTGGTAGACCACAGGTGGTCAAGCAGGCTCAGGAGAGCCAGGAAGGTGTGTCTGGCTGTGCGGAGGACAAGAGGGCTGAGAGCACTGAGGGCTGCGCTCTAGGAGAGACTCCCGACGGCCTGCCGCCTCACGTTTCCCCAGGGAGGCTGGGGAAGAGCAGAGTTTCGACTGTGTAGAAGGACTGAGCTTAGCAGCTAAGGTGTCGGTCCGGCAGGCAGGAGCAAATACAAATTAGTACTAACTACAACTAGTTTATTGCTCCTCACTCCCAGATCTCATTGCCTATTAAAAAGACAAAGCTGTTTAGGGCTGATACGGCAGTAAATGCCCAAAAGGGGTGTTTCCTCTTTTAAATTTTCCTTTGTTGTTGTTCAGTCGCCTGGTCGTGTCTGACCCTGCGACCCCACGGACTGCAGCACAACAGCCTTCCCTGTCCTCCACTGTCTCCCGGAGGTTGGCACAAACTCATGTCCACTGAGTCGGTGATGACTTTCAGCCATCTCAGCCTCTGTCGTCCCCCTTCTTCTCCTGCCCACAATCTTTCCCAGCATCAGGGTCTTTTCCACCAGCTCTTTGCATCAGGTGGCCAAAGTATTGAAGCTGTCTTTAAACTGTCTTTAAAGAGGCGCTTCCCAGGTTTGTGAAATGTTTCTGATCAAATCCTTTCATCCCACCCTCAAAGAGCCAGCCCATCTTTTCCATGGAGTAGTATCCAATGTCATCCTCAATTAGGACAAGGGAAAATCCCCAGCCACAGGCAAGGCATGAAAACACAGACACAACCTGAATAGCTCACTCACAGGTAACATTTGCAGTCTCGCAGTACACAAGAGGAACTCACCATGGCCTTTCCAGAATTTCTAGATAACTGTTTCTAGAGGACATAGTCACTAAGGAGTCCATCCTTAATAACACTTGTTACTTCTTGTCTTTTTGACGATAGCCATTCTAACAGGTATGAGAGAATACCTCATTGTCGATCGATTTGAAAGCAAACCATTTTCCAGTGCAGGAACCCAGCAGTAATGGACTCCTCTGGATGCTCCGCACATCGTAGGCAGCCTCATAATTCCCAAGTTTGTCTTACATGGACGACTTGCTGTTCCAGAGTTTCAGTTCTAAATTTCTAAAACTACCATATCACTTGACAGCCTTACTTGCCAAGTGCCCAGCCCTTGACTCTAAGGGAAATGTTTTCCAAACCCAGTACATCAGAGTTGGCCATGAGGGTGCTTCTGAAAGGCCATTTTACCTGGAAAATGGATCCACATCTATCCACCTCAAGGTGTACAAGTCAAAATCACTAATAGCACAAGCTACAGGGCAGGGTCAAAGAAGTTTAGAGATACAGTACTGTGGGTACATAAGAATTCCCAGACTCATGGCATCCTGGGAATAGTTCCCTTGTACCTGACATGATACCAGGAGTCTACTCCAGAGAAAGACCCTCAAGACTCTGAATATATATATATTTATGGAAAGAGAAGTGGAAGTAGGGCCCATATAAACAAATCCAAAGCCTCCAAGGATTCTAAGAGTCCCTTCACAACCACCCACCTTGAAGCAAATACAAAATTTCTTCAGCAGAAATTTAAAGTCAGTCCCTACCTCCAATCAACAATCAAGGCACAGACGAACAAAAGAATAGGTACTACTGCCGCTTCCAGCATTCAGCCACCTAAAATTATTAGGCTGTGTAATTACTATGCTGATTATTAACCAGAGACTTTCAGGATGAAACAAGGCATCTAAATAATCTATGTAAAACTTAGTAAGGACTTTATAGCCATGAACACTTAGCAGGTTAATTTGTTTGAGGTACTGAATAAAGATCAAGAGAAAAAATGTTTTACGTAGAGAAGGGATCATTTAAAAATTATCCATCTGGGTTTAGCTGAGATGTCTATGACCATTTAACCCATATTTCTAACATTTAAGAAGAAAATAAAATAGCCTAATGACTTGAACAGAGTTGAGATCATTATGCCTAAGTTTGTTTGTAGACAAGGAATTTTAAAATCTGAAAAAGAGCAAGTCAAATGATGTGTATTAACTTTTCATCTTGTCACTTACAGGAAAAATATATTTAGCTACTCTGGGAATGCAGTACAGAGCAATGGTTTAGAGCATGAAATTTAGAATCAAAAGATCTAATTTTAAATCTTCATTTTAATATGGCATATGGATATTTGACAAGTTATGGAAGTTCTCTGAGCCTATTTGCTCTTCTCTAAAATGAGGATTGGAGAAGGCAATGACACCCTACTCCAGTACTCATGCCTGGAAAATCCCACGGATGGAGGAGCCTTGTAGGCTGCAGTCCGTGGGGTCTCTAGGAGTAGAACACGACTGAGCGACTTCACTTTCACTTTTCACTTTCATGCATTGGAGAAGGGACTAGCAACCCACTCCAGTGCTCTTGCCTGGAGAATCCCAGGGACGGGGGAGCCTGGCAGGCTATGGTCCATAAGGCCACAATCGAGCATGCGCAAATGCAATATCCGTTACTCGGGCTCCCCAGGTGACACAGTGGTAAAGAATCTGCCTGTCAATGCAGGAGACATGAGAGACACAGGTGCCCTCCCTGGGTGGGGAAGATCCCCTGGAGGAGGAAATGGCAACCCACTCCAGTGTTCTTGCCTGGCGAATCCCATGGACCGAGGAGCTTGGCAGGCTTTGGTTCACGGAGCTGCAGAGTCAGACATGACTGGGTGCACACACACAGTGAAATACAAAGCCTACCGCCTAAGCTCAGGAGGCCCTGCCTGAGTCATAGTACAAACACAACACCCATTACTACACAGCCTTGTAAGGTACGAGTTACAGGACCTCCCTGATCACCCCTTGGTCATCTGCTCCTTCACTCGCTACACTCCCAACACAATGCCTGTCTTTCAGCTCCTGAGTACAGTAAGTTATTTCTCACCTACAAAGTTTTGCGTATCTCTTCCATCTGCCTGGAATTCTCCTCCCTCCCAATCTCTTCACTTTAACTTCTCAGTTTAAATACCACTTCCAGGGGGAGGTTTTTCATGGGTCAAATTATGTTATCAGGGATGTTTATAATAACAAGGATAATTGTTAATATTTACTGACTCCTTACTATATGCCAGGCACCATTCCAACAGCTTTTTATGTTCTAACACATTTAATCCACACTGAAGTAACCCATGGAGAAGGCAATGGCAATCCACCTCAAGTATTCTTGCCTGGAGAACCCCAAGGACAGAGGAGCCTGGTGGGCTGCTGTCTATGGGGTCGCACAGAGTCGAGCATGACTGAAGCGACTTAGCAGCAGCAGCAGTAGAAGTAACCCAATGAAATAGGTATTTTTATTATCCACACTTTACAAACGAGCAAACAAAGAAGTAACTTTCTCAAGGCAATAAAGCTAGAAACTGGTGAAGAATTTGAAGGATAGCATGACTAATGTGTCCTGAATAAGAAGAGAAGGGAAATAGGAGGAGATTGGAAAGAATAGTCAGGAAACAAATTTTGTAGAGCCTCCCAGACCATGCCATGTTGATATTTTATTCTAAGGGCAATAGGAAACCATTGGAGAGTTGTGAGCAGGGGATATGCTCTGACAAAGTAATACTTGCTGTTTTGTTCAGTCGCTAAGTTGTGTTGGACACTTTGCAACCCCACGGACTGCAGCACGCCATGCTTCCCAGGTCTGCAGCACCCCCAGACTTTGCTCAAACTCGTGTACTATCTAACCATCTCGTCTTCTGCCCCTACATCTCCTTTTGCCTGCAATCTTTCCCACCAGCCTCAGTGTCTTTTCCCATGAGTCAGTTCTTTGCATTAGCTCTGGCCAAAGTAGTAAAGCTTCAGCTTCAGCAACATGTTTTAATGGAGCATGTTTTAATATAAAAAATAATAAACACTCATCCTAAGAAATTAAGCACTCTTGATATTTTGAAGAGCCCTATGCAACTCTCCTTTCCCATTTCCCCATCTACTCTCAGAAGTCTCCCCTATCTTGAATATCATTTTATTTTTATCATATATGTATATATTCACAAATAACAGATGACATTCTTTTTTAATAGCAACACTGTATAGTCACATATCTATATAGTGAAGCTTGCTCTTTTGTTCAATTCTGTGTTTTTAAATATATACACATTAACACTGTTATCTTGGTTCATTCACACTGACAGCTTTGTGACACTGCATTTTGTAAACGTAGTAAAATTTACATTTTCCTTCTCCTGTCTGATGGACATGTATATGCCTTTAAAACCTTTAAAAAGAGAAACAACACTGTTGTGATCATTCTTATATCTTATCTCTATAAGATATACCTTAGATATCAAAGAATTTTAAAAAATAGAAAGTAAGAAAAAAGATAAAGGAAAAAATACACAAACTGTCATTATATATAGATTAAATGATCATCGATATTTTAGAATTAATAAGAAAAGTATTATTAAGTAATTAATCTGCACCTAAGGTCAATTATGAATTACACTTCAGCATCAAATAATATGAAAATGTTTAAAAGACAGAATTTACAAGCAAAAATAAACACAATGTACCTAATTCTAAATTCAGTCAAAATATGAAAGGACATTAAGATTCATTTTTAGAGTATTCTTTATCTATGTAGAATGCATTGGAAAAGAAAGGAGCTAAAGAAGAAAGATAAGTTCAGAGATTTTAGCCATTACCCAAGAGGAAACTCAGAGTGGCTGAGATCAAGATATTTGTAGTACAATCAGGGATACATGATCAAATAAAGATAAGATTTCAAAATAGAACCAAGAAGACTTGGTAATGGATTGGATGTAGGGGATGAAAGAAAGCATCAAAGTTATTTAAATATAATTTTTATCAATTAAGTGATAATGAAATCTACTGAGGCTTTACGGCTTTAAACAAATTAGAATGATAACAGGCATTCCACCCTGACATGTCGGTATTGAAAGTAGAGGGCTCTGTTTCCAACTGAGTGGACTAGCTTGTACCAAAAACAACCTTCCCACCAAGAACAATTTTAAAAGATGTACAAGGTATTTAAGTGTCTTCTTGAAAACAAGAAGCATATCAAAACAGTAGGGGTTTAAGGAGTCAAAATCCTAAAGAAAAAAAGAAAGCTGGAGAACTGAGCCTGACATTCAGCATTTGACAATATGTAACTGGTGAACCAAAAGATACATCAAAATAAAATACCTAGACAGGAATATGAGGAGATGAAAGATGGAAACATAGAAAGCCAAATAAACATGCATAATATGGGCACAAGTCTAATATACTCCTGGGATATAATTTCACATCCATCAGATCGGCAATAAGTTTGTCTGACAATTCTCAGAGTTGACAGAGATACGGAATTTGGAATCATCTAATAAAACGGCAGAACCCTGTGACCCAGCAATTCTACTCCTACCATCACCTCTGTGTAGTTTAGTCACCAAGTCGTGTCCGACTCTTGCAACCCCATGGACTGCAGCCCGCAAACCTCCTCTGCCCATGGGATTTCCCATGAGAGAATACTGGCGTGGGTTGCCTTTTCCTTCTCCAGGGGATCTTCCCGACCCAGGTATAGAATTCGCATCTCCTGCATTGCAGGATGATTCTTTACTGCGGAGCCACCAGGGAAGCATGATTATCATAGATAAACTCAAACTTATATCAAAGAAGAAGCTATTCCTGCCAGAGGAAAGAATGCTCCTGCCACACTGAATTTAATAGTGAAAAGAAATTTATCCAAAGGCAGATGGATGTATTCTATAGATATAGGAGTAAATGCAATATTTGTAATTACACTTGAAATTATATTTGTAATTACATTCTATTTACATAAATATAAATAGAAAACTACACATTCTATAGACATAGAATATAAATGTAATGCCTGTAATTACATTTTTATTATATTCTATTTACATAAATGTAAATAGAAAACTGTAAAGCCATCTTCATTTTTCCAGTTGCAAGGCCCACATAACTTGATGAATCTTATTCCTGTCAATCTCTCACACCCCCACATCTAATTTAAAAATATATCAAGAGTCCAATCACGTCAAACCTCCAGTGCCAACATTCTTGTCCCTAAGCTTAAATGCTTGCTAGTTCTAGGTACTTGGAGTGGTCATCCTCAGTTCCTTTTCTAGTGTGAAGCTCTAATTCCAAAACTACTAGTTATGCGATAGATAATCCAGACAGCCAGTTATGGCATGCTTAGGAACATCCTTGCATCAGGAATCAGTAGATAGAAACCTCATTTATCTCCAACCACAATAAGTTCAATTCAGGGCAAAACTTCCCTCAAGGGTGCCTATGGTAGAGATATAATTCATATACCATGTGACTCACCCATGGAGAGTGTACAGTTGTATGGTGTTTTTTATATTATGACTCTTTAAAGCTTGTGGCAAAATGCATAAACACAACATGTACACTACTCCGAAGTGTACGATTCAGCGGCAATAATCACATTCAGAGTATTGTGCAACCATCAACAGACATAACTGAGTTTTTGAATAATTAACATGTGGAACATTTTAACTTGGGCCTTCAGAGAGGTCACAAAATTTTAGAACTCTTCACAAGTTAATCATTTTTAAAATCAAGTTAAGTGCAGTAATAAAATGCTTATGTAAGGACAAGGGCAAAGTCACAAAAGCATGGTGCAGAAGACTTGTGAGAGGGATGTATAAGAGTTAGAAATCCACATTAGATTTCAAAATTATTTCTCAGGATTAAGAAAACAAACAGGGAAAAGGCAAAAGCATGCAACTCCTGAGGGCAATAGGATTCTTCCGAGGAAACATTTTAATCTTAAGCGCCACAATAGGGGCAGGAATCTTTGTGTCTCCGAAAGGGGTATTAAAATATTCCTCACTGAACGTGGCTGTCTCCCTGAGTATCTGGGCAGCTTGTTCTGTGCTGACTTTGATCTCTGCTCTCAGCCATGCCGAGCTGGGGACGACCTTCCCTATAAGTGGAGCACAGTATTATTTCCTCAAAAGATCTCTTGGATCCTCCGTTGCTTTCCTGAGCCTTTGGATCAAACTATTTACTCATCCCTTGAGACTGGCTACTGAAAGCTTGTTATTGTCTACCTATACAATCCAGCCTTTCTACGCCGGGTGCCCAGCTCCGGAGCTACCAAAGAGGTGGCTAGCACTGGCCATTCTGTGGTCTGTGGGCCTTCTAAATGCTCGAGGAGTACAAACTGTGACTTGGTTGCAAACTGTCAGTACTTTGGCGAAGATGACTGTCCTCTGCTTCATTTGCGTCACTGGGATTGTGTTGCTAGGGATGGGGAATAAGGAGAGTGTGGCCAGGTTCGAGAACGCTTTGGACGCCGAGCTCCCTGACGTCTCCCAGGTTGCAGAAGCCTTACTACAAGGACTCTTTTCGTATTCTGGCACATCAATCCTGAACAGCATGGCAGGTAAATCTCTTTCTGACATAACTTCTGCTGTAGGCCTAAAGTTTTGTCTGCAACCCTCAAAAAAGACAATATCCAGCTCATTTCTTTGGGAGAAACCGAACTGAATCTGCCCTGTACTACTTGAAAGTAGCACAGTTTAATCATCATTAAGGCTTGGTAGATAATTATCTACAGAAAATACTGAGAATTTAGTGCCTTTCTGGTCATCCCCTTTAAACAAACTTGGGAAAAGTTTGCTGGAGAAAAGATCACTCTCAGATGCTACTGTAATTTATTCCAGCAATTTTTCAAGACATTTTGAGTTAAATATCAACTAGAAATTAACATTTAGAAATGTTAATATAATGTTAATTTTAAACAATGAAACAATCAGATTTTATACATCCCCTACTGCACTGGTAAAATGCTGCATCCTAATTTTGACTCCACAGCACATCTTAGAGAACTTTCCGTAGTAGCTCTTAGTCACCTAACTAACACATTCTATTAACTGCTGCAAAATATTCCTTAGAATGGCTTTGCTGCACTTTCACAATAGTGGATACTTGAAATGTTTCCCAATTTTCACAGTTACAAGGACTGGTGTGACATCAGTGCTTCCCTGTTTATATGCACTGTTGTTTCTGCACAGCAGTACTGTTCCCTATGACGTCATGGTACCAAGAGATTTTGGTTAATACTTGCACAGTTCTCTAGAGTGAGCAAAAGAACTAAACAGAAAATAATTCTTTATATTACTTTTTGGTTATAAAATTACAGGAATATAAAATATTAAGGTTATATTAAATATCAAAGTTGTATACAATTCCAAACAAAATACGTATACAAATTCTCAGTGTTCCAATTACTGAAACTTTTATGTTGTTTTTTTATGTTGGTCAATGAGATGCTTTGTTCACTCACGTAGATTGCTAAAATTTAATAGTTGATAGGATTCTTAAGTACTTTAACATTTTCTCTTTTAATTGGTATATGTAATGTTGAAATTTCTCACTATAAAATTAATGGATTTTGGGGTATCAAGGCTTTTCAAACAATGATGAGATCTGAATTTATCTAGCACAAATTAATTATGCCATAATCACCGTGCTGCTAGCCTGGCCGTTAAGAGGTACACGAGTGGAAAGTGGAAACCCTGGGTATGCATGGAGGCAGGGTCTCACAGGGCGCTGCTTGTGCGACTGCATCCTCCAGGGGTCACCTGGTCAGTGGGGCGGGGGGGGTCGGTTCTGCAAAATTAAATTCCCAGATGTTGGCGCACCCCTCCTAAAGCAAAGCATCGAACGGGAGCAAGCAGAGTGTCCTGAGAGTGACCACCACCTAGGGCCACAGCACAGTGCAGCTGGAGCCTCAGTTCTGTCTGCAGCACCGAGCTCACTCCTCCTGCCTCCTGGTTGGACTTATCAAACAAGTGAAACCTTGAGACTCCCATAACGGGAGCTGCTCAGAGAAATGTGAGCAACTTCGGATGAGTATGGCTGTGTTTGAAGGGTCTGGTGAAATTCTCCAGACCTGCAGATGGGCAGTGCGTGCTCAGTCACTCGGTCAGGTCTGACTCTCAGAGGAGAAGGTCGAACCCAGGAGTGCAGTAACAGGGTCAGAACTTGGGGCTAATTGAATGGGGCTGGCTAGCAGAACTAGCACTTCACTAACTTGCCAAATTTAGAGGTCTGGCTTCCTCTGTGTCAAAATAGGGTGATCCTGGCTAGAAAGAACTAGCTCCCTCAGGTTTGCTTCTCAGAGTTTCCGAGCTGTCGTATTCCTGACCAAGTATAAACAGAACAGACAGCTTGCATCTAGATTCTTGTGCCAGGGTCTCCTGAAGGAATAACACTGAATCCCAAGCACCGCTAGACATCTTTATATTTAATTCTGAAATAAGCAATTTTATTAGGTCTTCTTGTGGCTCAGCTTGGAGAAGGCAACCCACTCCAGTGTTCTTGCCTAGAGAATTCTGTGGGCAGAGGAGCCTGGTGGGCTGCTGTCCATGGGGTTGCACAGAGTCGGACACGACTGAAGCAACTTAGCAGCAGCAGCAGTGGCTCAGCTGGGAAAGAATCCGCCTGCAATGCAGGAGACCTGGGTTCGATCCCTGAGTTGGGAAGATCCCCTGGAGAAGGGAAAGGCCACTCACTCCAGTATTCTGGCCTGGAGAGCTCCACGGACTGTATAGTCCACGGAGTTGCAGAGTCAGAGATGACTGAAC
The DNA here is from genome assembly GCA_007570785.1 of Antilocapra americana. Classification (NCBI taxonomy): domain Eukaryota; kingdom Metazoa; phylum Chordata; class Mammalia; order Artiodactyla; family Antilocapridae; genus Antilocapra; species Antilocapra americana. The sequence goes on along the minus strand of ML661888.1, from coordinate 7,534,739 downwards.
GAATTTCACTTTCACTTTCATCAGGTCTCAAAGCCATCAGTGCAGCCATCCCAGTAGCAGGTCTGACAATATCCAGAGAAGTCCCCAGTGATGCAGAGACTTGTTGGACTTGAGTTCTATCCACGCAGCTACAAAAGGACAAAGGGTCTCTGCTTCTGTAACATGGCTTGTGTGACTTTTGCAGGGAACAGTCCTCTCAAGGAACCATGGTATGCTGTGTAGAAAATCAGGATCACACAAAACACATTAATATTGGGAGCAATTTAAGAGAGCCTCAGATTTCTTAATCTGCCCAGCATTCCCACTGTTAGTGAAGGGAATTTAGGAGGAAGTAGATAGCCACAGTTTTGGTTGACCCTTAGAGAAAGCTGCAGTAATAATGACCCCACTAGCTTAGATTTGCACCCACTCCTCTTCCAAAGCCCTGAAAGCAGACGTGAAAAGTCTAGTTCCCCAGTGCTGCACAGAAGGTTACCCAAAACAAACTCACTTTTGGCCAGAGCAACACCCTGATTGGCTGCCTCTTAGAGGAACTCTTCAGAGACAGAATACACATAAATACTTGGAAACCTTCCTCCTGACATCGAGCATGTTGCAATATACAGTAGTTTCCCCTTATCCACGGTGGATTCGTTCCAAGACCCCCAGTGGCTGCCTGAAATCATGAATAATGCTGAATCCTATATATACTATGCTTTTTCCTATGCTAAGGGATCGAGTCGATATACATACAGCATGGATCCTAGAAAAAGGGGTGATTCTCATCCTGGGAAGGACAAGCAGATGACATGCAATTTCACCACAATACTCAGAATGGCATGCAATTTAAAATTTATGAATTGTTTATTTCTGGAATGTTCCATTTAATATTTTAAGATCGTGGTTAACTGCATGTAAATGAAATTATGGATCATGAAACTGTGGATGTGGGGGGTGGGGTGCTGTATGTCAGTTTCAGGGGGAAAGGGGGACTTCTTCAGGACTGGTGAGCCTGAAGCGCCCATTCTCTTGTTGAAGTTGCTGCAAGATGGAAATCTATGACAGATTTCATTCACCCTCAAGAATCCACTTTAGTCCTCCAGAAACTGAAGTTGTACACACATGAAAGAAAAAAGGCTCATCAGGCCTAATCTTCCCTCCCTTTATGGGAGACTAAGCAGGAAGTCTAAGCAGGCAGATCCGCCTCCATAATCCCCTCTCCTATGGCTGGAAATCAGAGGCCCTGGTCTCAGATCACACTGAAGACAGGAGTATAGCAAGAAACACAACCTAAAGAGTGTACTACTTCCCTGGACATACTTAAAATGTGATAATAATCCCAGGTCCTAAGGATCTGAGCAAAGTTGGGATCTGTTTGGGAAGACAAGGAATTTTTCACATTAAAAACAGCCAGGCTGAACCAAGAGACAGTATTCCCAAAGGACTCTTTATAAAGGATGCTGTTTATCTGAACTATGGCAGGGAAAAGGTAGGATGAAGAAGAAAGAACTGTTAAGTTGGCACAGGTTACATTTTTCTTGTCTTTTACTCTTCCCTTCTTAAAAGAAAAAAAAAAATCCCATGTTAGAAGTTAATGTGAGTTTTAGAACTTCTCAAAGTGGGAGTTAAAATTATTAGTCAATTTTCTTACAGTGTAAATTCAAAATCATAAGTTTTCATAAATCATTAACTTTTAAATAATGATATACATATATAAAACTAAATATTTTACATAAAATTCACTTTTTCTTGTTCTTTATTAAGTGGTTGACTAATATATTGGACATATTAAATTTCACTAAAGAATATAACCTCATTCTTTTAAACTCTTTCAATTGTGTGTTAAAATGTATTTAATTTTTAAGCATTTTAAATGTCTGACTTGAAAAACCTTTCTAATCTCATATCCCGTAATGCTAAAACATTGCCTCATATAAGATGAATTTTATTTCCTTAAACACTTGGTTTATAATATGGTTTATAAACTTAATGTCTTCTATACTTGCAACTTTAAATCACACATGTGAAAATTCATTTATGCTTCAAATCTAAGTAACAAGGCTGTTCTTTCAGATGATCTCACATGCCAGATTCTCATAAAAATTAGACACTGGCACAATTTGTATAATTTAGCAGAAAATAAACAGTGTCAGGGGCTGACCATTGTTGTATTTAATTTGAAACATTCCCATCTTATATTGGGTTAATGAGAAGCAAAGCCTGAGATGGGGATCCCTGTGCCAGCACTTTGTTGAGGACCTGCCTCCCAGAGACAGCCGTGAGGAGTGAAGGAAGCAGGACAGGGAAGGGAGAGTTGCTGAGCAGACGTGGTTTCAGCTGAAGTCTAGCTCAGCCAGATCCGACAGAGTCACACTGCCCAGCCTGGTAGCCAACAGCCTTATGGAGCCAGTGAGCATCTGAAATGCAGTCACACCGAGGTGCTCCACAGATGTAAAATACACACCAGAAATCAGAATCATGAATGAACAAAACATTGTCCATTCTCCAGAGCTCATTAATTTTTTACAAATGTTACATACTACAATGATGATATTTTGGATGTTTGGGGACAAATATATATTATTAATTCCATTTCATCTGTTTTTCTCTTACGTGGCCACTAGAAATTTTTAAATACATAAATGGCTCACAGTACATATTGACTAGACATTACTCCTAGAGTAGGAAAAATACAAAATGTTCCCAAGTAGTGGCCTTAGGGGTGGACTTTTGTACCTTTTATCAGTTAATCAACGACTGGGGGATGCCTCTGAGGGGAGAAACTAAACTTGTAGGTTTTTCTAAGCAAGGCAGCTTACCCATCCCTGCCTAGCCACCCAAGGACCAAGGGCAAATCTCAGGAGAAGCGGTCAGCTGTGGGAGCCCCAGCCGTTGCTCCCCGAAGCCGGTGGAGGGGCGCACCAGCCTACCAGGCTGTAAAGTCATCGCTCACACCGGGGCTCAGAGTGCTGGGGCGGGGGAGCGGGCGCACACAGTCACTCACCCTGCCAGACTCCAGATGGAACATGTGATCCAAGGGCATCAGGCTTCAGGCTGCGTATGCAGACTGGTTCTGTCACACCATTGCTATGGTAACAGAGGACCCTGAGAACTCACAGTTCACCTAACATTGACTTCATATCACCATCTCATTTCTTCCCAATTGGAATTTGGGTGGACAGACTCTTCTACGTGGCTTACAACAAATTTCCTTCACCACTTGAGTAGATTCAAGCAACCTCTTGATTGCCTAATGGGCTCTGAATTATTTTCCTCTTATTATTTCATTCATGGACCATCTGACCTCATCTCTTGAGAAACCTGTATGCAGGTCAGGAAGCAACAGTTAGAACTGGACATGGAACAACAGACTGGTTCCAAATAGGAAAAGGAGTATGTCAAGGCTGTATATTGTTACCCTGCTAATTTAACTTACATGCAGAGTACATCATGAGAAACGCTGGGCTGGAAGAAGCATGAGCTGGAATCAAGATTGCCGGGAGAAATATCAATAAACTCAGATATGCAGATGACACCACCCTTATGGCAGAAAGTGAAGAATCACTAAAGAGCCTTTTGATGAAAGTGAAAGAGGAGAGTGAAAAAGTAGGCTTAAAGCTCAACATTCAGAAAACTAAGATCATGGCATCTGGTCCCATCACTTCATGGTAAATAGATGGGGAAACAGTGGAAATGGTGTCAAACTTTATTTTTGTGGGCTCAAAAATCACTGCAGATGGTGACTGCAGCCATGAAATTAAAAGATGCTTTCTCCTTGGAAGGAAAGTTATGACCAACTGAGATACCACATTGAAAAGCAGAGACATTACTTTGCCAACAAAGGTTCATCTAGTCAAGGCTATGGTTTTTCCAGTAGTCATGTATAGATGTGAGAGTTGGACAGTGAAGAAAGCTGAATGCTGAAGAATTGATGCTTTTAAACTATGGTGTTGGAGAATACTCTTGAGAGTCCCTTGGACTGCAAGAAGATCCAACCAGTCCATCGTAAGGGAGATCAGTCCTGGGTGTTCACTGTAAAGACTGATGTTGAAAGTGAAACTCCAGTACTTTGGCCACCTCATGTGAAGAGTTGATTCATTGGAAAAGACCCTGATGCTGGGAAGGATTGGAGGCAGGAGGAGAGGGGAACGACAGAGGATGAGATGGCTGGATGGCATCACAGACTCAATGGACATGGGTTTGTGTAGACTCTGGGAGTTGGTGATGGACAGGGAGGTCTGGCATGCTGCAGTTCATGGGGTCACAAAGAGTCAGACACGACTGAGTGATTGAACTGAACTGGACTCATTTCATTCATATTCCATAAGATGAATTCCATTCACACTTAAGCCTAGGTAAAGAAAAGCTTGCTTGGGAGAGTAAGGGGGAGAAAGGAACTTCCTCAGAGGTCCGTTTGCTTGAGGGAAAGAGATGACAAGAGAATGACTACTTCTGAAAAAGGGGGAAAAAATGACATATCTCAGGTGGGGTGAAGAGACAGGCTACACGCTAAACAGTCTTTAACAACTGTACATTTTTTATTTGCACAGATCTGTGAACTGGCAATCTTTGTTGCCAACTGCAAAGCCTGTTTCCCAAGGTCCAACAACTAGTGAGGGTTAGAGCCAGGATCAAGCCCCGAGCCCTCGAGCTCCAGACCCTATGTTCTTAACTACTTCCCTGAACTTCCTCTTTAAGAAAAACAGTATGATGTCTAGGAATTTTGAGATCATATGCCAATTTCCAGAATTCACTGTTGATGCGGTGTCTCCTCCCCTGAGATAAGGCCCCTGCAATTGACAGAAACTGACCTTGTTCGGTGATTTGAGCTCATCCCTGCTGTTGGTTTGAAAACATTATTATATGTCAGAGCTCAAAGATTTTCCCAACTGAGGACTTTTGTCCAAGAGGTTGGGAGTAAGTGTCAAAATGGACTCTACACCATCCGTCCATCAACCCAAGGTCCACGAGATCTCGCTACGCCCAGGCTGGAGGGTGTGGTGGTTACTGTCTGGTGTCAGACTAGAGGGTGTCAAATCCTTCCCTCACCACTTAGTGGCTGTGTGACGTTGGGCAAGTCTGTTAACTTCTCTGAGACCCTGAGTTTCCTCTGTGTTTGAAATGCAGACACAGCCCGATACACCCTTAGCGCCATGGCGGGTGTTCAGTAGCACACTGTGGAAGCCTCTGTGACAGCAGAGCCGTAACAGTGCTCACAGAAAGTCGCTGGGGCGAGGTGGGCGAGGGAGTTGTTTTCCTTCTGCACCTACTGCTCCCTTTGCATAGAAGGCTCCCTACGGAGATCCTCACATATCTCCCTCCCTCACTTCCCTTAGGTCTTCCCTCAAATGTCATTTCTCATCTGTCTCATTTAATGCAAACTTTCTCCCCTACTCTCCTCTCATCTCTGTTTCATTTCTTTCTCTCTTTTATTGAGGCATAGTTGATTCACAATATTTTATAAGTTTCAGGTGTACAGCAGAATGATTCATGGGTTTTAAAGATCCAAGAGAGGTTTTCAAGGTTATGCTCTATTTATAGTTATGAAATATCAGCTACATTCCATGTGCTGTACAACATATCCTTATAGCTTATCATTTTGAACACAGTAGCTTGTACTACACAGTCTTTCCCATCACTGTAAACCCATAGTCATGAAATGACTGGGATAATTGGATTTTTAGTATAAGATGGTGAGAAATCCAAGCTTTCAGGTAAAATTTGCACAGGATCAACGTAGAAACAGTCAAGCAGATGAGGAAATAACAGGTATATAAATAATACTTTTTCATACATTTTATCACAAAGTCTTCAAAAGTCTCATAATATGACCTTTTCTGATGAGTTTATTTGTGTTTTTTAGGAGAGATAAAAAATCCTGGTAAGAATATTCCCAAATCTCTGATTACTGGCATTCCCATGGTGGCTGTGGTTTACTTACTGGCTAATGTATCCTACCTGGCAGTTTTGACTCCCAAGGAAATCGTCTCTGCAGGTATGAATGTATCTCGACAAAGAGGAAATAGTCATTACTGTCTATTCTGAGTAAACAAGGACTCCCATATACTACTGATTTGTTCAGTACACCCGTAAGAGCACAAATGTAATGGGTTCCTGCTTTGGTTTTTATAAGGAAAGGAAAAATGTGCATCTAAACATCTATAAAAGATGAGTACATGCTAAAGACCAAAATCAAAGGGTAGAAGACTGTGAAACAGTAAGAACTGGAAAGAAAGAGGAGAAGGAGTAGGACACGGAGGAGAGAGAGAAAAGAGAAACGGGGGCCAGCAAGGCGAGAGGGCAAAGAGGGAACGCTTTGTTGGGAGATGGCCCCTCTTCAGGGAGTGCCCAGATGACCACCCTCAGACAGCCATTTGGGACAGGCAGAGCCATCTCCATTTTTCAGGTGAGGAAACTGTAGTGCCTTGGATTGAGGGATGAGCAAACTTGGCAGGATTCAAAAGTAGGTTTCAGCCATGCTCTTCTCATAGTGGAAGACGGCTTCTTGTCCAGGCTGTCTCTAGCAATGGGTAGTAAATCTGAACAGCAGTTTACAAGACCCGACCTTCAAAAAATATATTCTTCCCAATGCTTCCAAGTATGGTGCTCAAAGTTGCCCAGCTCATAATTGAAAAAGACAGACTCAAATCCACGTTAACTCCAAAACCTATGTTCTCAATCACCATAGTAAAATATCTCAGTATAAGCAAATGAAATCAAAGCAAAGCAATTGGGAGAATACATATTAATACATATCATGTGATAAATTTTATAAATACATATAATTTTATAACACACACACATAGACATGACTAAATGGAAATATAACAGAAAGTTAATAGTAAATGGTGACATCTGAATGGTAAGATTATAAGAAATTTTTATTTCTTTTTTATACTGTTCATATTTTCCACAATTAGCATCTTATACTTATGATCAGAAAAAAATAATTTTTCTAACACTAGATAATTGTATTTCCACAGAATTAATTGATGATTTTTAATGACAACATTGGGTCTTTTTCCAAAAAAACTTAAATTATGTTCCTTTTACCTTAAAAAGGCAGAGTAGTGCCTGAGATATATTAGAAAAATTCCACCAAATTTTAATTTTTAAAAAATAATTATTCCTGAAAGAAGTTTAGTGATCTAGAAAATTCATTTGTCGAGAGTGGCTAGCTCTTCAAATATTCTGGATAAAAGCCAAATGACACATTCACAACAACACAGACTACAAAGACGCTGTGCACACAGACAGGCATAGGGGCTCTGCCCACTCGTGGTGTGTGTGGCTGTGGGGGGCTGACAGTACCTCTCCAGGGACCAGAAGCCCCTGCACTGGGCATGCTCTCAAGGCAGAGGCCACAAAGGATCCGTCTGACATGCTGCCCCTCGGACTGGGGCTCTGCGCTGTCATCTGCGCGCAAAGCCTTCACCAAAATCAGAAGCTTTGAAATTCATTTAAAAGGGAAAAAAACCTCTACATGGCCCCGAAACACCAAAGGATGTATTTCTGTGTCTTCTCTGAGACTAGTCTACAAATGGTGTGTTCATTCTAAAAGGAAAAGAGAAATACAAGTTTTTAAAGGTAAACAAAATGTGCTACTTGCCACAATTTGGTCTCACAGGAATACAGTAAACAGAATTCTTATCGTAATACGCTAAAGGAGAATTCTTTCAACTATTAAACTGAAGGAGAGAGCTATAATCTGCCTTTCACCCCACTTTCCTGGTGGCACAGATGGTAAAGTGTCTGTCTACAATGAGGGAGACCAGGGTTTGATCCCTGGGTCGGGAAGATCCACTGGAGAAGGAAATGGCAGCCCACCCCAGTACTCTTGCCTGGAAAATCCCATGGACCGGGGAGCCTGGTAGGCTACAGTCCATGGGGTCGCAAAGAGTCGGATGCGACTCCACTTTCTTTCTTTCTTTCCACGTCCATACCAGGCTGCTGGTTCTGTGAAAACCCACCTCACTCACATCTCTTTAGGTGTTCTTTCCTCTTCTTTCCCACCCCCAGTGCCCAGGTCCCTATTTTCCTCACTTCATTCGCAGCAACAACCTCCAAATTTACACCCTCACCTCTAACTTTCTTTTTCTATCCAGCCTCCACTCAATCTCAAGAAATAATTTTATGAGGGGCTTCCCTCCTGGCTCAGAGAGTCAAGAATCTGCCTGCAGTGCAGAAGACCTGGGTTCAATCCTGGGTTGGGAAGATCCCCTGGAGAAGGGAATGGCTACCCACTCCGGTATTCTTGCCTGGAGAATCCCATGGAGAGAGGAGCCTGGAGGGCTACAGTCCATGGGGTTGCAAAGAGTGGGGCTCCATAAAACATAAATATAATCCTGTCACCTCCCTGCTTAAGTGTTCTGCCATCTTGTTTTCTTACATCTCCTCCTAAGTTCACTTTCACCCCATCATCACCTTCCTTCAGACCAAATATCAGCTCCTAAACTGACCATGGCAGGTTCACTTAGATCTGATTGACGCCTAAGTTTCCATCCTCATCTCTGTCTCTTTGTGCACACACACACCCTCGCCACACAACAGCCTTTCTTTTTTTTTTTTTTCCT